>BMAU01012481.1:802500-1396625 GCA_019973935.1 Trichonephila clavipes
AATTTGTATCGGTACAGCTGGAGGATTCGACGAAGAATATTGCGGACAGATGATGGTGGTAAGCCCAATCGTCTTGGCAGCTTCACGAGCACTGCTGGTCCCTGAAGCTGCTTCGGACGCAATCGCTTCCATTTCGACAGCAATGCAGGGTGCACGTGCTTTTTTCAAGCATGGTCGCCCGGCTCGTGCTCGATCCTCCAACTTTCCAGCTTCCTCAAAACGTTTAACAAGCTTTAAGGGGTGTTGGAAAGCTAAAATCTTATTTTTTTGACGATGTGAGATTCTTATATTTTCAAATTGTATAGATTTTAACCTTTCTAAAAATACCTTACTTGATCCTCTGGGGTGTTTAGAAGCCTTTAAAATGTATTTTTAAATATTCGTTGAATTTGGGCCACGCCCATTTTAATGGCGAAAATTGTAAACAAATTACTTTGTTTTGCTTAAAAGTGTAACGATTGATATAAACCAAAACATGTATCTTTTATTTTAAATTGAGCCTTTTATTTTTTTATTTCCCAGCCGATTAGAAGTATCACTGTATACATTAAAATCAATTTATCTCAAAATGTAAATTTTAATGTGTGATGTACCTTTTCTGAGAAACTGCTGTTCACAGGTATGTAAATTTTTTACGAATTATTTATAATGATGTCTTATATATACTAAAATGAGATTTTTTTAAAACACTCAAAAATTTAATTTTTACAAATTTTTTAAGTAAAAAATGAGTCAAATTTCGCAATGTTTGATAAAATATTTCATAATTTCTTAAAAAATTCAAAATTAGCTAAAAGCTCATTTTAGTATAATAAGAGAGGTGTACTTTAATAGTACGAAAAATTTCAAGCATGTACATAAAACAGATTTTGAGAAAAGGTACATCGAAAACAGCCAATTTAACATTGTCAGGATAGAGAGAGAGAGGTTTCCAACTCCCCTTAAGAGACATGCAGGTGTTAAAGGGCCTTTTCTACTCTTCACATTTTTCTGAACTCGGAATTTACGCAAGGCAATGGTTGCTGATTCCTCGTTCATGTAAAATAACTTCACCAACAAAGCGTTATCGGGCACACTGAGCATCCTTGTTCACATTCACTGTTTGTAATGATGAAATGAATGTGGATTCATTGAGAGCAAAGTTTTTTATAGTCGTCTAATTTGCATATTTCCACCACAGACGCTTGTAACAATGCCACCTACCAGATAATTTTCGAATTATTTTTTTCTAGCTTAAAAAAAATCCCGTGACATATACTAAGGCTAATCCTGCACAAACAGTTTTTTTTCCGTTCATTTTTCCGGATTTTATGAATTTTTAAAGTTTTTACGGACTTTTTGCCCACCCGGTATATATATATATAAACATATTTCACATTTAAAAACGCTAGACAGCGATATTTGGAATTGAGTTGCGAAGTTATATTACATGTTGAAGTGAATGAAGTGTATGTGAGTGAAAAAGCAAAGGTTTGCCTTAGGTGGAGATGGAAAAAAGTTTATCTTAAATTTTTCATCCGTTGTATAAATCTAAAAATTCTAATCCTTTTCTAATAAACTATAAATATTGGATTTGCATTATGTTTCTTAGTCCCGCATATTATGTCGTTTCGACTATTATTAGAATTAACAGTAACTTAAACTAATTTCCTTTAAAATGATTGTAATTAGTCATTATTACGGGATCTCCTTATAAATAAGCTCACTTAACTCGAATGTACATTTTTGTTGTTAATGTCATTAATTATAGCTGAAATTTGTTTGTTTTAGATTACACTTTTTACAAAATTCTTGCACCATATTGTGCTAACAAAAAATGATATAAATGCTGTAAATTAGGGAAATTTTCCGGAATAAAACTCTTCTTTCAATCACTGTTTCAGGTACCATTTTAGGAATGTCCTCTTACACTGGAATATCGAAATCTGTACTTTTTCTAACTTAAAAAAGTAATATATAAAAAATAAAATTAAAAAAAATAATAAAGTCCATTCCTACTTTGGTTAACAATGAAAATTTTTATTTTAGTTACTTTATATTAAATAGTTACAATTAGTATAAATATGTATATACATAGGACAGAATCACGCTATTAAGTCACCAAATAGAAAGCGATTTCCCTTGCAATTTTCCATTTTCTTTTCTCTATAGGGTTTTAGACTATTTTTTTGTTTGTCACTATTTATTCATTCATTAAATTTATGTGAATAATATTGAAGAGATTGCCAGAACAGTCATCTGGGCCCATGGTACTATTTGATCTGATCCAGTCATGGATACGACATCTTCATCATTAAATTTAATTATTTTAAAAAAATAGAATCATGAAAAATAAATAACATTCTCAGAAATTAGGCCGTCCTAGGTAGGATTTGAAATCACGACCTTTGGATTAGAAGTCCAACGTGCTATCCATTGCACTACAGGGACGCAACGAACGATTATCATTTCTATATATGCTGTTGGACTATTATTTTTGTTTGTTACTATTAATTCCTTTTTTAATTTAATTAATGAATTAATATTAGAAAAAACTGTATTGACAGGAAGTTTCAACCATTACAAGTTTAAAAAATGTATTTGAATTTGAATGGACGAATATAGAAGTATATGTATATTTTATTAACGATTGAAAATTTGTGTGTGTGTGTGTGTGTACTCTATATATATCTAAATAAATATATATAGAGAGAGAGTGAACAAATAGTAGGACATGTGAAAAAAGGAAAGGCAAATGTTTACTTACATTTAGCATACGGGTTATCTTTGATAATAACTCACACAATTCGTCACTGTGTGTTCCTGAATGCACCTGTACACTTTCTCCTTTTTATAAGCTTTAACTAAACATTTTATAACAGATAAAAAGTTTCTGAGAACATAAAGAGTTGACTCGGCATACAAACAGCACCGGAATAAAAACATCATACAAAAATATCTACTTTTATGAAACTCACGAAGTCTAGCAGTTAGACATTTCGAGATTCTTTTTTTTTACTTCGATTTCATTTTCTACTGCACTCTTTCGACCTTATACCGCCACTCTGTAGCGATTTTTTTTCTTGAAAAATCCTTCGAAATATTTATATTTTTTATATCGAAATGTAGGCCCAGAAAAGCCGCAAAGAGAATTCCAAATCGAATACCACTGACTTCAATAGTTTATAAAGAAAATGCGTATAAAAAAGTCGGAAGGATTCGCTTTGAAAATTTCTTTCTATTATTAATTTTTTTTTGTTGGCCAGAATCCATTTCTCGTAGAGATTGAAGACTGAACTCCATTTTGCAGTGAAAGACTGTCTTCTGTATCGAAGCCGCTCTTTCCACTTTTCTTTTAATGGGTATTTGTAGAGCGACAATAGGGTGGACTCAGAGGCAAAGAGAAGAAAAATAAATGAAAAAATCCAATAGAGATTTTCATGGTTTTCCGACTTTAAATAAAATAACTCTTTCCAAACTTTATCTCCCGAAGAGAGAGAAGTGGTTCTGAATATCTTTCAAATGGAATCGGAATTCGTTTACTTAAAGTGCAGTATTCATATTTTTGCCATCTTTCACTTGCATTCGTCTTCCTGTTTGTCACACATTCCATGTGTTGCTGCTCGTTTTTCTTTCTTGCAACGGTTAAATATGTATGGTTAATTTCTGTTCAATAAATTCTACACAACAAAATAAGTACTTTTCAGGCTATTAATTACATTTTGCTATCCTTACGCATTTTTTTAGAGGAAAATATTTCATTGTATATGAAACTAAGTTTTTTTTAGCCTTAAGGGCCTTACTTCACCGTTTCTCTAACCGTGAGGTGTGCCCACCCCCTATGGGGGCTTGTAACCTTAAGGGGGGTGCGAGCATTTTGAAAAGTTGAAACTAAAAGATTTTAAAGAAATTATTAATTTACTGAAAGAAAGCGGAACAAAAAATTCTGACACAATAAAAAATAAAATACACGTTTACATGACTCATATACTTATAAATGCATCAATACTTCACAATGTATGTGTGCTAATTAATATATATATATATACACTAAATTAAGAACAATTTTAATAATTACTAGCGACTCCCATGGGCTTCTCTTGCTGATAAAAATTTTTTCAAAGGAAGCCGGTTGCACAGACGACCACGAGAATGATATTTGTGATGGATATCAGTTATATAGAGAGCAATTATTTTCATATTGACATTTATACTCATAGAAACGGATGATTGAGGAAGTAAATGCTTAATTTAATTAAAAATTATTTTGCATTCTACTCCAATTCAAACGTTAGAATGGAACAGTAACATATAATATTTATCCTATTACTTAAAAGTAACTTACTTAAAATATCTATTACTTAAAAGAAACACATGTGTAAAATTTTGATAACTTATACTTCTTATAACTAAGATCGTATAGTAGCTTCGGCGTCAAAGTACATTATTAGTGCATTCAATAAATAGTTATTGTATGGGGGGCAACGAAAATTCTGATTAAAATTTGGGTTGCAAATATCGAAAGTTTGAGAAGCGCTGCCTTATATGATACGAAAGTTCTGTAGAATAAATAGTAACCCAGGTATTATAATAAATGCTGATCACTATAAAAGGATTTGGAGCTTAAAATGCTTAAGTCCCTGATTATATTAGTTCGCATCACAAAATTCAGTGTTAATGAATTTAATATGTGTTTATGTTGTAGACATAATTAAGTTTTGAAAAGAAAATATTTACCTTTTCTTGAATTATTAAAATTCATTGACGTTTTTTCCCCCATGAATATCTAAAATACTACTTATAAAATTTAAAATAATGTTTCTATGAAACTTCTTATACTCGCATTTAATCGCATAATAAGCAAAAATCTGTTGCAAGATTTCGTGTTTAAAGTTATTCATAGAAATATTAAAAAAATGCAGTAAAAAAGTTTTAAATACTACCAAAACCAGTATATCAGTTTTTGGTTCTTTTCCTTTGTGCTAGCACACAAATTTCGCTAAGCGGTCTTTACGGGCGACAGCACACAATATACACATAAAAAATGTTGCTCACTGGTTTTTCATACGTTTATGATGTATTATGTAAAAGTCATTAATCATAAGAAAAGACTGCGACTTGTTTCGAAAATGTGGTGTTAAAAGGTTAACAGCGGGAATATTCCGTTTGGCGTCGGTTGTAACATTTTTGGCGACTTTATCGCTTGCACCCGCGAAACGGGAAAGTACCCAATTTGTTTATTATGTAATTAAAACTGCAATTTATATAATTTTCATGCTTTTCTTGTGAAATTCGAAAAACGATGAGCATTTTGAATACAAAAATATTTTTTTTTGGAATAGTCAAGGTAGAGAGAAAAAGCTATTGAATTGAGTAAAGTCTTTCAACATAAAAACACGCTTATAAAAAATCACAATAAAAAAACTATAATTATAATTTTTGTCTTCATGGTGGACAATGGCTTATATTTTTTTCGTCAAGATTATACTCTTAGTTTTGTTTTATAATATTGCTATATCACCTTACTTATAATTTAAAACTTAAGTCAACAACTCATGTGAACTGAACTTTGAAGTACCATGCATAATACGAATTTACCATAAATATATAGAAATCTAACACTAAAAAATAATATCGTCACTCCCATTGTCACAGCTGACTTCGGAATGGGTGCCCGCATCTCCATTTTCTCTCACGATGTTGTCTTCCTTGCCATCCAATGCATTTGTTATGCAATGTTTTTTTAAAACAATGTATTATTGTTACACTTCCTGGTAAGCTAACCCAAGCTTTGGCAAAACAAGCAGTGAAATTTTTGTGTCGAGGAGGCATAAAGATGAAAGCAGTTTCTTAAAAATGACTTTTAATAATAATCGAGGATAAAGTCAATGTGCTCGTCACTGGAGCGATCAAAAACAATAAGTTGACTAATAAAATCTTTGATCAAAAAATCAACATTACCAGACATCCGATTCGAACCGTCTTCTTACAGTCGAATATTTAAAACGAATTTATCATCTTAAAATGGTGATGCAACATACAGTTGCATAGCCAACCAGCCGCTCTCTATTTTTAATAGCTAAAACGCACTTCTTATATTTCATTTCTTTCTCCCTGAAAAACTTAACACAAGTCGAGTTTAAATAGTCGCTCGCGATTTGCATTGCAGTTACTGCCAACCACAAATCACGAAACTTGCCAAAAGATCGGGTTCGAATCAGTATGCTTACTTTCATTGAGATCATGGAACGGAATTGGAAAAAAAAACACGAGACCATAAAAATTCGGATCCGACAAATATTTCGAATGGTTTTTCTTTTTAAATGTCTAACATTTATATGAAGAACGTAAAATAATTATTTAAGACTGTTGAGCATTTGAAAGCAAAAATTATATCATTTTGCTTACGCCATCGATGAATACTTGTTTTATCCGTGTCAAATTTTCAGTGGCCACTGCAGTGTTTCTGTTTTTTTCTGCATGTAAAATTGCCTGCATTTCCATACTTGCGTCATCGTGAACTCGTCTTGATACTATTACCGATATATTTGATGTTCAGTTGATTAAAAGGAAGTGTTTTAAAAAAATTCGTAAATACGAGCAGATAACGATGTTTAGGAAAGACTGAATTCTGGAGACAGACTGTGGAACGGGACAAGTCATCAATGCAAGTGGACAGAATGAACGGTTACATTTTTTTCCTTTTAAAAGGGGTGGAAACTCAATTTTCCCCATCCAACAAGTATTTTACTTTCGATTCTAAGCCACACCCGATTTTCAGTAGCATTAACACTGGAAAAATAGTGCGGCTTAGATTCGAAAAAATACACACGGCATCCTAATTTAAAAGAAAGAAACATTTTGAAACATAAAATAATTAATTAGACCGAAATTGTCTAGATTCTGTTTTAGCCCACACCTTTATTTATTCCCAACTTGGCGAATTATTATCCTCATATTGGATAGAAGTTCAGTGTGGGATTAAAATTGATTTAACCGATTGAAATATAAGAAATAAAATAATTATTAGTGTTGAAAAAAATGAAATTAGAAACGTCACTAGATTATACAGACATTTTTTGCTCAAGCATGCTCTAGAAATTTAGATATGGGTACTGGGGATATTTGTAATTTTTAAACGACGTTTTGGAAATATATAAGCGTACTATTTCTGAATATATTTCATCAAAAAAATATATCTAAAGTGAATAATAAATCTCTCCAAGGAATGAAACTAAAATTTTTTGTGGGGAATAACGGGTTGAACCGTACCTCGTATTTCTCACAAAGTGCACCGACTTAAATATCTTTCTATAACTTGGGCATGATTCAACATCACCAGATCCATCACCAATAACAACCTGGATCCTAAATCAAATCAGAAACCAATACCAACAGCTTCACTTCGATAAAATACACACACCTTCGATACAGCATCGCATAAAATGATTCTCCGAGTTTCAAGCATACAAAAATCTACTACGAATAATTAAAATTTCGATCGTAATGATAAGTTCCTTAGCGTGATGGAGTTGTTCTTTTGTGGTAAGTGTGTGTGCTATCCTTTTATTCGATTTTTGCGTGTACTGCGCTGCGTGCGGTTGAATCATCAGGACAAGGAACGGATTTATGCGAGCAATAACCATAATCGTAGGGGGATGGTTGCGATGAATTAACTTCACAATTTCATCGCTGTGTGGAGGAAAAGGCCGCCTTGTTTTTAATGAGAACACCGAAAGTGAATCGGGGAACATGCTCAAGGGAAATTATTTTTCGGTGCTTCACGGAAAAGCAAGGGGAATTCCGTTGATGCTGTTATTTGCCTGCATTGTTGTTGATGGAGATGGGTTTCTTTGGTTTTTATTTGAAGTTTCATTTATTTGATGTGATTTGCTTTGGTTTTGTAGTAGTTTTAATGAAGGCTTATATGTAAAAGAGCTGACAGTTTTAGTTATTTTGTTTTTCACTTGCTCATAATGGAGACTTTTATTTATTTCGTATTTTTCATATGGTTAGAATTTGGCAAATTATGTCTGGCAGATCAATTTTTAATTATAACAAAAACTATCCGTATGAGAAATATATGTTATTAATTTTGTTAACCCCTTAACTGTCGATTAAAACTCACGCGATTCGCTTTTCCGTGCCACTCTTTTTCTTATAGACGCACGTATGCGGGCGTATTGAGAAGAAGAAAAGGTACAAATAAGCAAAATTTTGCTCTAAAACAACTAAACACTTCGCAAACACTGCCAAGGTTATTTTATCGCATTCTTAAGCATTCGGGATAGTTTTATTGATCAGCACAAGAAAAAGAATAGTATTTTGGAAAGGAGAATATATGCGCCTGCTGCACTTAACGCACCCGTTGAGTGAGAGGTATATGTTCACCAGTGGCACTTAAGGGATTGAAAATAATTCGAATTATATGTAGAAATTCATATATATATCCAATAGGATTTCAGAATACTGTTACACTCTCCCAAGGTGCTAAAATAATATTCGTAAACTAAAAATAATTTATCAAAAAGGTGAGGTATGCTTTCAAAGTATGCATATGTATATATATATATATATATATACAAATAAAACAACACAAAATATTATTGTCTTGTAGTATTTAAAATAAAAAAGAAATTAAAATGAGCCATCATTTCACTAATCAATATAAACTTTCCTCATTCTTAAGAAGTAATTTAGATTATTTGTATCTGAATAACTATTTAAAAGTAAATAAGACTATTTCTTTGCCGAGTGGCTGAGTGGTAGTTCTTCGTGCTTCCACAACACAGATCCGAGGTTCAAACGTCGGACTGATCAAGGTCAACTAAGCTTGCTTGGGAACTTTGGGGGTTTTCGAGTCAGAATGACCACCTGATTGAATCATCTGCTCATACACCTCAGAGCCCAAGGTCACGTATACTGAGATGGGCGCAGTGGACCTTGGCTTTCATGGGCTATTGCGCCACTGAGTTAAGACTATTTTTTTTAAAAAAAATGTTTTAAAGGGTAGAAATTATACTTAAAGTATATTTGTTGTAATTGAAGATAGATACCGCTAAGGAATAAAAAGTCATACACTTATAATTTAAAAAAATATTTCATTGATTTGATTTTGGTTTTTGAATTGGTTTTTTAAAATTTATTACAAATATATATTATAAATGCGAAAGTTTGTGAAAATCTTTGTTAGTCTTTCACGCAAAAACTACTGAATGGATTTTAAGGAAACTTTACAGTAATATAGCTTATACATCAGAATAGCACATAGGCTATAATTTATAGCATAGACTATAATTTATAAAGATATTGTATGAAGTGTCCAAAATATAACGATATTTGTCAAGTAAGTAGGAAAAAAATCTGTCATCTGCTAGCAATTCTGGCATGCGCTGCAAAAAAGCCCACGTCAGCATATATCTATCTTTTGTTTGTGAAAAACCTTTTTTTGTTTTGGCTACGCAAGGTGCTCTCTTCTAATTAATTCCTCTGATACAATGCCTATTTTTTTTATTTCAGAATCAAACTAAGTTTTGAATTGAGAGGTTGTTATAAATCTCTCTTTATTTTAATGTTTTTTTAAACATTTTATTATGCACATTTGGTAGTAAGAAATTGATCTTTTTTCCAAATAAATGCTTTTATCAGTTCTGATACATAAAGTAAATAAGCTTTCTCTTTCACACTGCATCATTTGGACAAATTTTCAAAGTTTGTTTGTGGTTAGCAATTAATAATTTTATTGAATAGGCAGGTATTGCATTTTTAAGTATAAAAATAATTAAAACTATTGTACTGTATCTTTTGGAACGAGTGAATATTAACGTCGCACTGTTCAACTAAAGGAGGGCTTTTGGCAACGGAGCACGTAATTTTGAACCATGGTCAAGTGACGTGGACGACACCTGAGATGGCACCCTCTTCTCCTAACTACCACACCACACCAACTTAGAAAGAATATTCTACCAATATTTAGCAGGAATATTCTTTGAAATCCACTCTTCCAAGATATATAGCAGCACGGGTTCCATGATGAGTATTTTAGCGGAAAAAATAGTTTGTCAAAATTTAAGTGTCTTATGTTTTTGTATGTTGATGAAGACCTTAGAAAATTATTTGACTACTTATTTTAAGTGAACGGTATGTATAATTAATTTTACAGTGGAATATCTTTAATTAATTTATTAGCTCTAACGGATTAAATTTTCCAAAGTGGAGTATTTTGTTTATGTATATCCCTTAATTTTAAATGTAGTGATCCAAAAAAAAATATTGTATGAAAAAAACTGCAGTAAATCATAATGCGGTTGGATAAAGTATTAAAGTGCATTTCTCCCTACACGGCGGGTCTTACAAAGCTCTAATAAAGCTCGAGTTATGAAAGTAGCTAGGCATTTGCCAACTTTACTCTATCGTTAACATTTCGCTATGTTTTTTATTGAATCGTCATTATAATTTAATAAACGGCGTTGCTTGCGAATATTACAATTTTAACATAAAATAAATACTACAGAAAGTAATATTAATGTATTATACTTTCAGATAAAAATTATTTACACTATTTTAAGCGTTCATTACACAAAACTTTTAACAATGTGTTTCTTTTGCTGAGCAGAGATCAGCTTAGGATGGTATTTTCAAAAATCGACCCTCAACAGTGTTAGGGGAGTTATAAATAAAAAAAAATATCCTTTTTATCAGCTATTAGATCTACATACTTAAAATTTAACAAAGGTGTTTTATTTCTCTTTTTTTTTTTTTTGTTTTTGTTTTGCTGAGCTACGCAAAAAAAAGCTTTTTTTGTTTAATTTGCAATTCACGTAAAATTAATTCATTATAAACTTCTTTAACCTTCAATCTGTGTTGTTTAATTTTTCAGTTCACCCGTGCGAAGAACGGGTATACCAGCTAGTAAATTATAAATCTATAATGATTTCTCATGTACATTTTTTAAAAAATGATTTTCTTTCCTATCATTTTCTTCAATTACATGCTTTTAAGGTATATAGACTTTTTTCACCTTTATAAAGATTTCTTGACATCGAGAAAAGAAGAAACGCAAAAATGGAAAATTGTTTTTATTGAGTAAATAATTCAACATACGTATAATGCGAATGGTTATTAATTATTAAATAAGGATATGTTTGAAAATCAAAGTTGGTACAAAGCTTGGAAACGAATTTTCTTTAATCTTTCGTATAAACGCAATATTAAGAATTTAAACTGGTAATATAAGAATAAAGTTGTGTGGGATTCCCGTTAAGGTCATTAAAGTTTGTAATCTTCATAAATTGTGTTAAAATAATAAAAATATAAATTCAACAGATTAAAAGCGTTTCAATTAATGTTGTATAGTCTGGATCAGAGGTTGGGAATCTTTTAGCGGCGAGCCAAACCAATCTACCAATAGGATTCAGCGTTCACACAGTAGGATATTTGTGAAACAATTCGATTCCCGTGATAATGCATGCAGAGTTAGAGAATAGAGGTCAATAATATAGATTCACAGTTTTATATATTAATTTCGCATCATTTAAAGATATTTCTAAACATAAAAATAAATATTTTAAATTATACCGATTTCTTTAATAAAAATAAAAATAAATGAACATATATCATGCATTGTCAAACATATTTATTAAAATAAGAAATTGACAGCACAAAATATAAATATTTTTCTTCATTCTAGTTAAATAAAAAGAAAAATAAAAGCTTAGATGCGAATCTAGTACTTGCACCGATCTGCTTTCATATCGCAAAATCAAGAGTGACAAGAGTACATGTGACTTTTAATCTGACACAGTTCTGAGCATTCAGTTGTTAAACAATTTCTTTGCAGACTCGAAGTATTTTTCAAACGGCGAAAAAGATTTGTTCACAATATTTATAGAACCAAAAGCGGAAAGAAAAGTACATGCAATTACATCTCTTTAATATTAGCATTTAATGATTTACAAAATAGCTGTAGATGTATATTTAGAATTATCTTTCAGACTTTTTCGTAATGCTGTAAATGTCCGTAATTTCGGAAGATATTTGTCCATTAAGGTCCATTAAAAATGTATTAACTTCCATCCACTCAAAAATTGACGAATAGTGCAGATTACCACTGAGAATTGTACCGCGTGCCACATGTGACACGCAGACCCCTGGTCTGGATAAAATTATCAAGATGTGACTTGCAGAGATAAAGAACATAGATGATTTTTTTTTCTTTAATGGTATATGTATCACATACCTTGGAATAGATTAAAACGTGAGCCTAACTATTTAAAATTATATAGAGATTTTTTAAAAGAGTATAAAGAGCTAGGCCATATGCAAGAGGTAGATGAGAAAGAGGAGTGTGGAATGTATTTCATACCACATCTTGGTGTTTATCGCTCTGATAAAAAAACAAGTAAATTGAGAGTAGTTTTTAATGCGTCGAGTGCAACTACAAATGGTTATTCTTTAAACTCTCTACAATACAATGGGGAGTTGCTCAAAATGACCTTTTTTCAATAATGGTTCGCTTTAGAAAGCACATATTTGCATTCATTGCGGATGTGCAAAAAATGTATCGAATGATTTGGATTAATCCAGATCAGCGTAAACTTCAGCGCATTCTGTGGAGAGAGAACATGGACGAACCAATAAAAACGTTTGAGTTGTCAACTGTGACTTATGGAACAACGAGTGCACCATTTTTAGCGACACGTACGCTAAAACAATTAGCCCTAGATGAAGCAGATAATTTTCCATTAGGGTCTTCAGTTGTGATGAGTGACATGTACATTGAGGATGTACTTACCCCGGTGCAGAGACCTTATTAGAAGCAAAAGAACTGAAAAATCAACTGATCAATATCTTCGCTAAAGGAGGTATGGTTTTGCATAAGTGGTGCGGAAATAATACGGAATTGATTGAGGTTTCCGAAAATTATGATTTTTCAGATTCATCAGAGATAAAAGTGTTGGGTGTTTATTGGAACCCCAAGCATGATTGCTTCTCTTTCAGAGTAAAAATAGACTTGCACGAATTAAATACCAAACGGGATGTTTTGTCAACCATCGCCAGGATATATGATCCTCTAGGTCTTTTAGGTCCTGTGGTGGCGAAGGCGAAAGTCTTCCTTCAAAAATTATGGATGCTAAAGATTGATTGGACAGATTTGCTTCCAGATACAATCAATAGAGAATGGCGAGAATTTGTCGAATCACTTCAGGTAGTAAATGACATCAACATCAATCGATGCATTGTGGTAGAGCAACCGGAAGTGATCGAGCTGCATGGATTCTCCGACGCGTCCCAGTCAGCATATGGAGCTGTCGTCTACTGCAAATCCATAACATCAGATAGAAAGATGCTTGTACATCTTATTGCCAGTAAATCCCGAGTTGCGCCTACCAAGCAAACAACGATTCCCAGACTTGAGCTATGAGCCGCTGTGCTGTTAGCAAAATTAGTGCATCGTGTCAAGCAAGCTTTAAAATTAAATGTGACGAAATACTTTTCTTTGGAGTGACTCCATGATAGTTTTGTCATGGATAAGGAAGGAGTCATATCAACTAAAAACCTTTGTGGCTAACAGGATTGCTACAATCCAGGAGATGACTTCCAGTGAGCAATGGCGTTATGTGGCAACAGAGGACAATCTTGCCGACTTCGTTTCCAGAGGAATGGATTCTCTAAAACTTAAAACCTGTGAGTTGTGGTGGAATGGTCCTAAATTTCTGATGAGCAACCAGTACCCACAACTACCAATTCCTGTTGCAGGGATCAAGGATTCAGGTGAACTTAAAAACTGTAGTGACTTTTCTAACTTTTTTCATGATTCTGCTACTAACTCTTTTGTAAATAATTTACTTAACCTTAGTAATGACTATTTTAAAATTATTCGTGTCTTAAGTTTTATTTGTAGATTTGTTTATAATTGTAAGAGCAAAGAAAGCAAAGGAATTGGGCCTCTAGATTTAGGAGAATTAAAAAAGACTGAACAGTTTTTATTGAAATTAGTGCAAAAGGAAGAGTTTAAAGTAGAGATGAATGGTATTCAAAACTCTGCCATGGTACCTTCCAACAGTCGAGTAAAAACACTCAATCCATTTATTGATAGTGAAGGGATTTTGAGAGTTGGAGGTCGATTGAGAAATAGTGATATTAATTATAACCAGAAATTTCCAATTCTTTGCCTTCGAAACATAAATTGACTTATTTAATAGTTGAGTATTTTCATAAAAAGTTTTTACATAGTGGTCAACAATCCTTGTTATATCAGATCAGGAAAATTTTTTGGGTATTGAATGACCGTAATATTTGTAGAAAAGTTGTTCATAATTGTGTACTTTGTTGTAAGGCCAATCCTACTTGCACTGATCAAATAATGTCTGACTTGCCAAAGGATAGAGTTATCAAAAATTATCCATTCAATGTGTCAGGTGTGGACTTCTGTGGCCCCTTTTACATTAAGTATAAAGGGCAGAGAAAGGTGTATATAACAAAATCTATGTTTGTATATTTATATGTTTTGTTTCTAAAGCTGTGCACTTAGATATTGTGACTGATTTAACCTCTAATGCATTTATTGCTACACTTAAGAGTTTTACATTTAGAAGAGGTAAGTGTGCTAAGTTGTATTCTGATAATGCAAAAAATTTTGTGGGTGCAAATATAGAACTTAAAAAAATGTTTAATTTGGTGTCTAAACCTGATGAGACACTTGCAAGTTATATGGCCTCTGAAGGAATAGATTGGAAATTCCTCCCCCCTAGAGCCCCAAATTTTGAAGGTCTCTGGGAGGCAGGCGTTAAATCTTTTAAGTTCTATTTAAAGAGAGTAGTAGGTAACATTAGATAAACATATGAAGAGTTTCTGACCGTGATTATCCAAATAGAGGGGATGTTAAATTCTCGCGCGCGTCCTCTTGTCCCATTATCTTCTAACTTAGATGATTTAAATGTATTGACTCCTTCTCATTTTTGATAGGTAGATCAATTACATCAATTGTTGAGCCTGATTTAACTAATTTAAATGAAAATAGGTTGGATAATTGGCAGAAAATTAAAAAAATAATTCAATTAATTTGGAAAAGATGGAGTGTAGACTATCTAAATAGTTTGCAGCAGAGAAATAAGTGGCATTTCGAGAAAAAGAATGCTAAAATTGGAGATATGGTTATAATAAAAGAGGATAATTTACCTTCATGTCAATGGTCATTAGGTAGAATCAACAATATTTATTCAGGAAAGGATTCTAAAATAAGAGTAGTGGAAGTCAAAACCACTAGAGGTATATTCGAAACTGTGCAGTCTACCAATTGAAACAGTGTGTGTGTGAAGTAGCATATATAACCCTTCAGATAGTAATGTTGTGTGTAGAATAGTATTTTTTTAAAATTCTGTGTGATTTATCAATTGCTTTATACATTGTCTTCATTTGTATGTTGTTTTGTTTGTATTTTGAAGTATTGTATTTCTGTGTGTTATCTTTATGATTATGTTCTGTGTAAATCTTGCATGTTGAAAAACATTGCAAGGCCGGGCGACATGTTCAGTGTACGTATGTAAATGTAGAGCGTCCTCTAGCGCTCAGAGTGTCTAACGAATCTGTGTAACCTCTGACTCCATCGAGAAAGGAGTCAAATCGAGCGAGCTGAGCAACAAAGTAATAAAAACTACAGTCCACTGAGAGAGACTTTTTGAGTTCTTTAATTAAGACCCAACATACCTGATATTTAAAAATTGAGTCATAGGTATTTCTAGACCAGTATTTGGCAATCTGTATGTTTAATAGATAAAAAAATAGTGAGTGTATGTTAAAATATATTCTTAAAGTAAAAAAATATGTTGAAACTCATACTCGTTTGCAGCTTTCTATTTTGATAGTTAAAAACTAATAACTATTTTTTAAAAATAAGTGCGGTTCTTTTTGTGTTATTTTTATTGATTCATTTTATATGATTTTACTCTGTTTAATCTATTCTATTTCTTCCAGTTAGTCCTCATTCGTTTCTAAAGTGGTTTGTACAAGTTAAGTTAAAGATTGAAGTGAATTGCATTTTCTACACATTCGCATATACTCTTCTCGTAAGAGAAGAGATGTTAAGAAAAGAAACAAAAGAGAATGGGAGTTTTCAAGTTGAAATTGCTACAAGCAATAGATACAATTCTATTTCTTCTTTCAGTAGATAACGCATATACAATATAGTTTAAAATCAAGTCTGTGTTAGAATTCAGACACTAGCTCATGAATTATAGATTTAACCCTTAAGTTCCCAATTTTTTAAATTTCTATGAAAAAATTGTATCAGCTAATTCTCAAGTAATAATAAAAGGGAAATTAAAAATTAAGCTGTTTTAAATTGAATTTCAGTCATTTTTTTTGTTTGTTGCAGAAGTGCAACATTGCGCAGTAGTGATGTAAATTACAAAAATTTTTATATGAAGATTTTATTATATATATTTATTGTTATAAATTGCTGTAGCCTTACATACAATGAAAATTTTTTAAAGCAGTTATTGATTTTGTTGTAACAAAGTCCTACTTTAAGCTTTTCGCACACTCCAAAACCATAATTTCTCTTGGGAGCGTGTCATCTCCATGGAATTTTATTACTTCATCATTCAATGAAATGTTTTGATTTTTCCATAAAAAATTCTTTGACAATGTTTTATTATTCTTAAAAGTTAAATTTAAAAAAGGTTCTCTGACTGAAATATTTCTATCAAATTTATTATCATCATCGGATTTTTTTATATTCTGAATAGTATTTTGTGAACCAATACTATTTTCACAGTCGCTATCCGATCTTCATTAGATGACACACAATCAGGTAAAAATAAACATCATCATCAGAATATTCAAGACCATCCTCACTTAATTTGTCCGAATTATTCAAATATCTATCAGTTTCATCTTGGGTTAGTATACGCGTTTTGGCCATGTCAAAATTGTAACCAAAGATCAATGCCATTCGAAAATCAAAATTACTATTAAATGAACATAAAATGTTTAAATTTCTAACCTAGTAATTTATTTCGTCAATAAACAAGAGGCAGCATATAATGGATTCTTTTTATAGCAAAAACACAGTTCTTGAGGCATCAGAGATTTGTATAATTGTTGTGATTTCTGGAAAAAATGTATTTCCATCTAGTGACAAAATTAGCATGTATTTCGTTGCAGTAATCTTTTTTTTCCTCAGGTAAGGGATTTGTAGGTAATTACAAAAATATTGAGTCTGTTAAATTAAAATAAATCATATGTTGCAGAAATGCAAAAGTTGGAAGTTAAGGGTTAAAATTGCAACTTGCATCCATTTCCCCGCATCTGCTCAACTGATATTTTTCTGCTGCCTTCAAATAAAGGCTTAATTTTGCTATATCGCTACAGCCAAAAATTTTGTAAAAAACCAATTAAGGTATCCGACTACTTGCCACAATTATTTTTTTTAAAAAAATAGAGACATTTTTTTGTGGTTTTTAGATCTATTTTGTATATATTAAGAGAAATATTCTAAAATTAAGAAGAGAAAAGAAATTTTTAGAAATAAATAGGAAAAAATTGATAAAAATTGACAAAAAAATTACATAAATGGGACTCATTTTGTACACAAAGTGTATGAATTTTTTTTTAATTTTTCAACTTTGATGAGTTGCTTTGCCATTCATTTTTGAAATGATCTTCAGGATAAGATATATTTTCATTTTAAAAAATCTAGAGTACTTTTTCTTAGTTATTGTATAAAATTGCTTAAAAAAACAGTGATTATATTCACATAAGAGACTGTAAATTTTGTAATAAAATAGTGATTGGTAAATCTGAAAGTTTAAACACTTCTACTATTATTCAGAACATACACAAAAAAATTCAGTAAATTATTTTCAAAACTTTTTGAGCAATTGCTCTCCCCGTTTGAGAATTTTGAGGAAAAAAAAACACATTTCGAGGAAAACGCATTTTAAAGTAGTAGCATCTGCTTTTACTAAAACACTTGTAGTTTATGTTCTAGTGAATGGAAATTAATATAATTGGTATTTTAATAAAGTTAATAAAATGGTCTATAAAACAAAATCATAAAAAAAACTTTGTTGAGTTTCGGCAAAATTCACAAGTTTAGGGTAGTCGGATACTTTAAGAGGATCAAAATATATTTATTCCTTTGTCTGATTCTTGATTGTTCCATCCTAAGTTCATATCCTAACCGTATTGTAATTAATAAGTGAAACAATAGAAGATATATCAGTGATTATGTCTCTTTTTTGGACATTATTATTCATGCAGTCGTTTCCGGTGGAAAATAATTCAGGAAAAATTTAATTTTGGCATGTAATATTTTTTACATATATGATAATGAAGTTTTAAAATTTCTATTTTGAATGACAACACATTATTTAGGTTTCATGGAAGCAAATCTTTCAGAAACATAAATGTAAAATGAGTAACAAATGCACAGCTCTAGGTATGGCAAAATCAATCTCCCTTGCAATGCAAAAGCCTCCAGCCTTCCCACAGTTCGAAATTTCTCGAACATTCCACTGAACCATGTGATTAAATATTAGCACTCAAATTGGTCTAGTCCGGCGGATAATGGGATATTGTGTCAGCTTACTGTTAAAATTTGACGACATAGAACTTTGGCAGAAATGGAGTTACAGTTAATGTATTATTCTCATTAAGAGCACATTTAATAAGAAAATAATGGGCAGCATGATGTTTTAGAGAGCCCTTCATTAAAAGGAGTTAAAGCGATGCTTTCTCAAAATAATAATGAAATTTAATCGTTGAAACATTTAAGACGAGTTTATTGCGGAGAAATATAATTAGAAATTATTACAATGAATGATAACTGATTGAATAAAATGTATCTTGAAGCCCAGAAAAAAGAAAACAAAATTATCAAGCAAAATTCATTAAAATATGGTTTTAGTTCAATTATATAAAGTACTAGCTCTTACCCACGGCTTCGCTCGCGTATATGTCTTTAAATAACTGCCAAAATCAAAATCATTCTCATCAGAAAGTAAATAAAATAATATGATAACTCTTTTATTGCTTAACTGGAACCATTAAAATTTAAAAATTCTAAACTTGAACTTAGTTAAAAAAACTGAAAAACATATTCTAAGATGCTAATGTATATTATTAAATGTTTATCTGTCAGATGCAAATATGTGAATATTTCGGGCATTTGGCACAAACGAATAAGCAACATATAGGTGGCCATGGGAAAAGCATGGCTTTTCCAAATGTACCCCTGTTACCTGCATTTGTCCTTGCACTTTGTTAATAGTAACAGCAAAACTGAGTTTGATTGGAAATTGAACTCGTTTCAATTGAAACGATAGGTCAGTGGGGATAATTGGAATTCGAGGTATGATAACACTTTCCCCTTTCCTAATACCTGTTAAAATAGTGACACACTAAGTATATCCGAAGCCTCGTTCCATTACATAGTCAAACAGCAACGAGATTTTGCATAAGAATAACTGGTACATTAAGTTTTAATTGAAGTTTATGTGAGGGTATACCTAAAGTTCACGCGAATTTAAGAACTCCGTTAGATATGAAGTACTTTGTTCTGTATCCATGATTTATTTATTGGTAAATATTTCTTCATTTAACCCTCGCACGTCGTTTAAATTGTCAGTGTTGATATTATTGACAATGTCATTGTTAGGTCCCAATATTGATTTTGCGCACAATCACTGATCACAATTTAAATTTTGTTGCAATTTGAGCAATAAGCTCTCCATCATTTTCTACTAAATTACAAAATTCTCTAGAAAGTAAAATATAACCTCCAGCATCTACGTCCAAACATCCATCACTGCTTTTCAATTTCGTCTCTGCATAATGTTCCGAATCTACTTTATTATGAAAATGCACTCACATATTCGTTTTCAGACTGAATTTTTCAACTTTATCTTTAATAACTTTCAACTTTAATAATATCAATACTGCAATATAATTATATCAGATCACAGAAAAATCATATTAAATGTAAACGATATATCATTGTGTGTACACACATATATATGCACTTTGTTTCTTGGGTATTTTACTATGTTTTTTCTTTTTGTGTGATACTGATCTCTTATGGCGGGAAGTTTTCATTATTATCGTGTAGTGTGGTTATATCGGCTTCTCTCTCTTTTAAGGATTTATTATTTTTTTTTATTTAAATGCTTAGCTTTCTGGTTTATGTAAGAAGATTAATTTTTTTGCTTGATGTTTGGTATTTTGACTAAGTTATAGTGCTTCAAATATTAATCTTCTCGTATTATGTTTATTACCTTTAGTTTTTACAGAATCTAATTGGTACATTATTTTCTCTTCCTTGCATCCCAGTTGTATAGGCACATATGGGGGAAGGTTGGAGTTGTCTGGCCTTAAGACAACAGGCATTCTTAGTTCGTATGACTAAGCGTTTGCTATTATACTAATGTACCTATCTTATTTTTGACATATTTCCTCGTTATATTTCTATTTATTGCATTGTATTGTGATCGGGGGTTTACGTGACTTTCAACTGATAATCCTCTTGGGTAATCTTTAGGCCAACAATCGCGTTAATTCACAGCCATCCCTCTCAAGAAGAAATCTTGAAATGCAAATTAGCTAGTGTATATATAGTTAAAATTTAATAATCGTAGATTTTTAGAAGGAGTGGAGTCGCTGAAAGCAGTGCTGAAACGGTAAGAATCAGAATTACGCCGCGTGACTAAATGACGGATTTAAACTATTAGAATAAATTAAGGAAGTTAGGATGATTAAGTTAGTATTGATTAAAGTTAAGATATTTGGATTTCATGCGCTTATTCACATAAGGTTTGAGCTCTCTTTATATCACTCCAAAAGTTCCCTTTATAGATTGCTTGTTCTGGAATATTATCTTTGGTAATAATAAATTAGGTTTATCATGGCTAGTCTTGGTCATCCATCTTAACCTCCTACAGATTTAGGTCGATTAGATGATGAGGAAGCGTTCCCTGGGGTGAGACCTTTACAGTATTAGATTGGCGTCAATTTAGTATTTCTAAAATATAAACATTTTGAAATTTAAAACATTGAGGAATTTTTCTTTTCCTTCATTAAAATACGATTAACAAATTTAGAAAAACATTATTTTAGCACAACATTTATTTTCTGCTTACGTATAAAAAAATGAGAATAACTAGCAATGTGAAAATGTGCACAAATTATAAAGTAATATCTCGACTTATTCTTCCCCGACTTACGCGATTTTCAAATCTTGTCGATTCGTCTTTTGTTTGAGAAAAAAATTGTTGAAATTGGTAATGAGATTGAAAAATTTGCCAATATTTCCAGAGACAAATAAATTTAGAAGAGGATAGTAATGACGTTCAAGAACTGCCGGATTCCCACAATAGGGAGCTTACAATTGATGAGCTCATAGAAATTCTTGAGCAGCAGCAAGACATTGAATAAGTCTTAGTTCTAGTATAAACAGAAGATCGAATAACAGCTGGAAATTTGACAGAATACCTCATCTTAATTGAAACAAATGAAAAGTTACAAATTTTAGAAAATGTTCACCCGAACGATGGGCATATATATTCAACAAAACAAGTACTGGAAAATTGCTACATAGCAATTTTGGGGGCGAAAACCTTTGAACCTGCAGACTATTTTTGTGACGGCTCTGTCCGCGTCCTTCTTATTAACAAATCCTCTTGGGGAGAATCTTTGGTCCTTAAAATTTATTTTATTTGAATGCACTCTCTGAAGAAAAGAACTAGAACATATGAATTATATCTACTATATATAAGCTAGACAGAGTGATATATGTAGGATAGAATATTAGCGGAACAGGGATTAATAAAATTTATAGTGTAACGTAGATATTTGCTATTTGATAACTGTAATAATTAAGGTGACAATTTGTCACTAGAGATTGAATAAAGATTAGATAGCTAAGAAGGCAATGGATTCGAACCTGAAGTAAGGGTACTGGTATGTAAAGTCTTCTCATACCTTGGTAACTGAATCCATATAGCTTTAATTGGGTGCATCTCTTAGTTTTTATTGATTGAACTAGTGTTGTTGATTGTGTTACTAATAAATTAACTGATTTTGAACATGGGCAGACTTCCTTCCCTTTCTCCCACATCTTTTGGCTTGGATCCTTACATTTTGTAAGATTTTATGAAATCTACATCAAATTAACTTTTTGGCTTACTATTTTGTATGCGTATTTTCTAAGATTTTATTTAAACACTTTTTTTCTAACCCGTTATTTTTTCTTTCATCTCCGGCCCAGAATAAAAATAATCCATTTGTATTTATATGCGAAATCATACCCCGACTTACGCGAATTCGATTTATCACTGTCCCACTTATATCGTAAGTTTGAGGTATAACTGTAATTTAATAATTTTTATATAAAAAAAAATCTCTTTTCTTTTTTACTTTTGAACTAAAATAATTCCTCCATTAGAATTAGAAATAATTCCTCCATCGACAAAACAAATCTAAATGCTTTTCCAAGGACGCTTAAACCAGAAATATTTTCTATACTATAATATTTAAAATCCATCGACTTCATCATTTGAATAAAACTTTTCTCTAATTAAGTTTAACTTTTTGAACATGTCATCTCGGATTATTTCTTCCCTCCCTTTCCACCTTCAGGAAAATTCAATAAATAATTCTCATAATGGTGTAATCGAGATTCAATTCTTCAAACTCTATTGAAGTGGGGATCGAATCATTAATCATAGTTTGTTTTCAATCCTAAATTGTTGAAATACTCCAATGAATTTTAAAGTACTATTGTACCGAAATGTACTCCGCATCATAAATCATTGCATTGAGAGTAATCTGTCATTTCGGTTAATTAATGGGAGTATATGATGCGAATTGAGAGAGAGAGAGATGATGATGATGGGTGCCATGGTAACGGAAACGCTATTTTGAAGTGCTGTGGAGTATCCTTTATTGATTTACATTACAAAACGTTTTATGTAATGTCTTTAACCAGGAATGGGGTACTTGTGGTCTTTGGGTTGTACGTGATATTTGAATGAAGGATTAGGGAACTTTCCTTTATATTCATTCGTGTTAATTCCTGTTCTATTTTGATTAATTAAATTTCAGGAATTTTTTTTTGATTTGCAATTTGACCATGTATAATTCTAATACATCAGTGATCTTCAAACTGTGTTCCGCGAAACTCTGGGGTTCCCCGATGCAAACCCAGGGGCTCCACCAGTCACTATAAAAACATTGAAAAGGAAATTATAAATGTGTATGCAAAATAGAGTCACGTTCTCTATGAAGTTTGTATACCCACTAACATTTGAAGCTCATCCCTGTCATTAAGAAATTGAAAATTTTATTTCTACATAATAAATTTATTTTTTTTCAATGCTTTTTAAATTTTTATTATAATATAATAAAAGATATTAAAATGTTTTATTTTTACATATTACCTACTAGATTGTAAATATTTTATTGCTTAGTATCCCGGGTTCCCCGAGATAATTGAATAATCCTTAGTACAATGTATTGAAAAAGTAAATAGTTTTCCAACAGAAAATGCACCTTTTGACATTTGTTGAGAAAACAGCTTCAATATCGGAGAGGGAACAACTTATGGACTTATCAACAGATTTGATGTCATAACTCACAATTTAAGCAAAGACAGCTCCAAAATCTTTTGTTGCAAATTCATGCAAAACACATAGTATTTCTCTAAGTATTTTAATGCCATTCAGAACAATGTGTATAAGTGAAAAATATTTCTCACCATAAGGAGCTACAAAACAAATTATAGAAATAAATTAAGCACAGAATATGTAACGCGATTGTAATTAATTTCAATAGGTCTAGACTTCGACGGTTTGTGTGAAAGAATCAAGCGCATATCCCAGTTACTAAACATAATGCTTGAGTGGGTTTAATAATAGATGCAATACTTTAATTGCCTTTACAAAAAGTACCTATAAGATGTTGATCTACTTCAAATATTATTTTAAGATATATTCTTCTAAGTGTGTGTGTGTGGAATAGGGTTCCACGAAAACACCTTCTAGTTCTAGGGCAGGGATGGCAAACCAGTGGCTCACGACACAATATTCTGGGCACGCCACTGATCAAAACGGTTTGCATTTTGATTGAGAATAACGAAGTCCATTATGAAGTATTACGAGATGCATGATTGATCAGTCACAATTTTCAGCGAGATTTTCTCAGTTCAAAGAATTATCGGAAACGCTAAAGTGTTTTTATGTACCCTGATGTACTTCATTTAATAAGCTGAATTTGTCCCAATTCTATTGGGACAAATTCGGGTGGTCTTGGTAACAAACTCGTCACCGGCGTTGGCGAATCGCGAGCTCAGCTCCCCTCCTCACTTGATTTAGGTTGAAAATTACGAAGATCGTCGCCAATAGTTCTCGTGTTGCTTTAAGTGTCAAACGAGAGTTAAGTATTAGTATTAAGTCAAACCAAGCTCTTTTCTTCAAACAATCGCATCACTAAAACGAGATGACTCTGAGAAGTCTTCCGTAATTCATACCATGTCAAAGTCCAGAATTTTTAACTATGGTGCATTTCCCCCGAACGGCGGATATTTAAAATATCATAACTCTAACCCACGTTTCGACATAAACACTACTACCAAGAGCAGTGGCGCACACATACATTTTTTAAGGAGGGGGTGGGGGCAAGTTCGAAAGTCCACGATTCTCGAATCAGGTTCCAACACGCTGCCCAACATGTTTCTTTTAATTTTGTCGATTTGGGGAGGGGGATTTATTATTGAATGAATAATTAGCATTAATTAATGAAATTAATTTTCAATAACAAATACTTAATTAAATGTTACGTACTATATACATAGGATTGTAAACCTAACTCAGTGGCGCAACAGCCCATGGGGGACTAAGGCCTACTGTACCCATCTCAGGACATAGGATTATAATCAATAAAAAAAAACTTAAGGGCCTTATGGAAAGGGAGGGGGTTCGGACCCGGGGACCTCCCCCCTTGTGCGTGTCACTAACAAAGATTTCACGACCACGGTCTCTGAGCTACCAAATGAAAAAGTAGCTAATTGAAAACTGTCAGAAATTTAGCAAATTAATCCAGAAAATAATACTAACAGTTTAAACATTACAGTTACGAATACTTTAAGCAACATAAAACAGACAAGAATTTAGGGGTAAGTTTACAATTACAAAGAAAAAAAAAGTATTTATACAAATCGTTTAGAAAACATTAAAATAATAGAATCAAAATACGGCTGTAAATATACGCAAACTGAAAAGAAATCTTTTACCTAGTAAAATAGTTAAATTGGAAAGCAAAATGCTGAAAGTGTTTCTTAGGTCAATCTGGCTTATGAGGCATTTCAGCTGTATCATTTCTAATACCAAAGCCCTGTGGCTGAGTGGTTAACGCATCGCGCTTTCACATCACAAGTCCGAGGTTCAAACCCCGGGCTGGGCAAGGTTAACTCAGCTTTTATCCCTTCAGTGGGTCGATAAATAAGTACCAAGATTGCTTGGGAACTGAACTTGGGATTTCGTGTCAGACTGACCACCTGATTGGAACATCTGCTCATGAACCTTACGCCCCAAGGTCACGCATGCTGAGTTTTACTCAGTAAGCCTTGGCCCTCATGGGATGTTGCGCTGCTGAGTTAATTTATTTCCAATAGTAGGATTTTTAGGGGCCGGGGGTAGCTTAGTGGTTAGAGCATCGGACTCCAGACCGGAAGGCCTGGATTCGATGCCCGATGCCACCAAATACCCTCCAAGTGTATACGGAGTACGAGCTCGTTAAATCAATGGGTCCGAAAGTCCTGTGGGAGGTCGCAGCTGAAACCACAAGTATAGGGGGGGCTGGAGAATATTTCCCTCCCCTCCAATTCCATGCCTAAATTGTGGAGGTGGAAATCGGTGGTGTCGCCATTTATCGTTAGGAAGTCCAACCTGTCTTACAGGCTCTGTCAACATTCATTCTTCCCCTTCGGGAATTTCACTGAGCTAAAACGTACTGTCACCTGTATGGTGCTCAAGGCAAAGCCAACGACAGGCGTTCATCTAGCCCCTTGCCCCGATGAACTTCGGGGCCTCGATCTGACGTTGTCAGATACGTGGCATTAGCAACAACAACAGGATTTCATCTTTGTGATTGTATGTATATTAATGATTGCAAAACATGGTTTCTTGATAAACTTTTTGAGAAGTGACAAACCCTTATTTTCGAATTAGGACTATACTAATACGCATGTAATTAGGTGAAGAATTAAAAACTGCCCTTATTGCACAGCTATGAATACTAGCAATTCAATACAATTAACAAAAAGAGAATGAGTACATTGAATTTACACTAGAGCAGAATGTCAAATACACTGTATGTTTCCCCGACTTGAGGAAAAGATGTAGAACCGTTTTTGGATAGCTCTTGGATAGCAAAAAGGGAATTACTTACGAAATATCGCCAAAAAGAATCAGAGACCAAGAACAACAATCATTTCTAGCCCTAAGATATTTACTTAAGATAATATATGGTGAGTTTGATAAGACGCGTGAAAAAAGTAATTTGTTTCTGAAGAGTAGATACATAATATTAGCATATTTATATATTTTCAACTGAGATTTAGAGAAGAGAGGCGCGCTATCAAGAGCTAAAACATTCAGTATCGCAGAAGCACAGTAGTGCTGTCTTGAAACTAATTCGCTTAGACGAATCCATATACATAAAAATTCTCTGAAGCGTGGTCCACGTCTAGGAATTTCTAAAACATTCGAACATATTCTTCAGGTACTATCCCTAGCGATTTCCTCCTTTTCAAATCCCTGTCATACTTTTTGGAATGATATCTCACTATACAACGAAGTAATGTGGAAACATGCCTTAATATTATCTTTATACAAAACTATTTCTTTCATTGGAAAGGTGCCAAGACATCTAATACACTATAACAAGATATGTAAAACTTTGATTTCCTTTTATGCATTTTCATTTTACATACATTTATTTTTATTTCATATTTTGTTTCTCATTCCAGAGCATTTCTTTCCTACGCCTCAAAAACATTGAATGAAAAGATTTTACTTTGATACTTAATTCAAACTTCATGAAATATACGTCGGGAATCGAATGTTATTTCTCAAATAATTTATTTCATTTAATGTTCGGATAATACATTGAACTCTGTAAGCCAGTGCTTTTCAAACTTTCAATACTGGTGCCCCCTTTTCGATCACAATTTTCATCGCACCCCCCTTATACATTAATAATGTACTGAATGCAATAATAATGCACTTTGACGCTAAAGCTACAATACGCGATCTTAATTATAAACCATACAAATTAGTAACATAAGTATTAAATTTTGTATACGTTACTTTTAAGCAAAAAAAAAAAAAAAAATAAGTAATAGGATAATTATTATGTTATTTTTCCTTTCCCTAATTTTTAAATAGAACATATTGTAAAATGCGGTTGCTACTTAGAAGACAAAATATAGATATCAGCTAAATATAGAAACAGAACTTAGAGGGTCAATTTCTAATCATAAGCATTCCTTATAAAAACTTTGCTTTGCAAGACAAGCCCATGGAAGTCGTTAATACCTATTAAACTTGTTCTTAATTTAGTATTAATTAATTAGTTATAAAATACTCTGTGCAGCACTGATACATTAAAAGTTTACCGGCTAAAGTGCCCGCTCTTTGCACGAGTTCATTTATAAGAAAATAAAACATTATTGATATAATAGCTGAATTGTAAGGAGAGTAAAGCCAAGTGCTCGACAATGTTTACAAAAATGTAAAATGATTTTTTTTAAAATGGTTGCTCAAATTATAATTGGTTTTAAGCGAATTGTAATTTTAAGCCTCACAGAATTAGCATTTATAATTGATGTTAAAGAATGAACAATAATATAAAATTCCGATGAAGAATAATTGCATTATTTTTAATAGTTAAAGCGAAAAGACTTCAACATGTTTTAACCCGGGAGCAGGCGCGCCCTCGATACGGTCGAGCGGGGTTATTGAGTTACTCCAATCCTCTTTTTCTTTATAATTATTTTATTATACACGATACAAATCGTGATCCCAGCGAATAATTTAATTAAGAGAAAGTAAACTTACCTACTTTCAAGGACTTTTCAATTTTTCTTCGGTAACAAATCAACAGTTTTGTCAGAATTAACGATATCGTGTTCTGTGTGTCCCGCGCGACCACTTCCGGGTAAAAAGTGTTTTCATTGTGATAATATGTATGTTGCTGCTAAAAACAATTGTGCAAAACGTTTTTCGTTATGCTTTATATGTTTGAGATATGTTTATATGTATCATAAAACCCTTTGCATGGGGAAAAAAGCGCAACAGAGAAAACTACATTACTTACAACCTCCCTAAATGAGAAACAAACATAAGAGATGGGTCATAACTAACTGTACCAATAACTTAGGTCAAACAGATTATCAGCAAAAATAGATTATAGCTATAATGTGCAGTATTTCAAAAATAATCACATTGATGAATTTTTTATGTTCCTAAATGTTTTCGGTTCTGGGTCTGGGATTTGTTTTTCCTCTGAAAGAGCAGTATGTTAGGATTAAAAAGAAAACGTAATAAAAATCTTTCATCATCGGAATCCAGCAAATCAAATAAAAGTTTTTTTTGTTTGGTTATAGGATCAAAGATAGCTAATTAGGTGTTGAAGACGTTTTTATTTTTGATGTCTTAATATCGCGTGCCTATAAATTATATGAGAGTAAAAGTGCATTTTTTATTATGTCTGAAAGTATTTTGTTTTACATCATTCCAATAAATTAATTAATTTTTTAAATCTTTTATTTTCGATATGCTCGCGCCCCACAGTTTGAGAAACATTGTTTTAAGCATTTAAATAGTATTTGTGTCGCAGAAAATCTTGCGAAAAGAGGTTACTAAACAGAATTGTTTTAAGTAAAATAAGTGTCTGAAAGGGTATTTAAATGAAAAAACTAAAATACTTGAGAAAATTGTAAATTTTATGACTCATAAAACAAAGACTGTGGTTAAAGAAAAATTATTTTACAACTCAAGACATGGAAAAAAATATTGGGAATTAGCTTCACATAAACGCTGCGCATGCAGCTTAGTACCTCTTGCTCAAATTTGTAACAAGAATTTCAAAGTGTATGTGTGTAACTTGTTTTTCTTTCTTAAATAATTCTTACGACAAAAAATATAGAAAGTATTAATTGAATATTAACCCTTTAACCAGTCATTTCCCCCAAAATGAAATAATGTGATAATATAATGTGAAAATGGAAGAATTTTATTTTATTTTCAATCTTAAAGTTCTCACGCTATTTTTTATTTTATTATAGTGGAATACAAAAATCCTAAATGTTCGTCTTTTTATAAGTACATTCTGGATGCAATGAAGAATGTTTCATTTATCTTAAAAGAATATCTCTCACAGATACAAAACATTTTCATGTTCGGACATCTTTTTCAAGCTGTTAAGAGTTTGAGTGTGTGTGTGTGTGTGTATACGCTCACACAATTTGAAACATGGTGTAATACAAAGTTTTACATCATAATGGGGACATAAGTATGTAGGCATTTTAGGATCACCTTTCTATTTTCATTTCTTCTTAAACAACACGTTTCACACTGTCTTCCTAATCCCTGTTCTTTATAGAAATTTTTCAAGAATTCAAATTCTCTCTCTCCTGCTTTTAAAGAATTCCCGCCTTCACCACAAAAAAAATGCCGGATGAGTAGCAATTCAGTACCATGGATAAAATGCATTTTTAGAATCCGCTGGCACTAATAATCTCATTATAAGAACTAAAAACATGTAAAAATCAAAGATAGAAAGAAGAAAACAGCGTACGGACAAACCATTTGTGGTCAACTTATAGGCAAACAGGATAAGGGATTAAAATATGCGAGGAAAAATTATTCATTGCAAATATATAGAGAAAAAGAGAAACATTTTGATTATGTCTGAATTTCTTAGCCTAGTAATTGCATCATTTTTTATTGACACCTTATTAAACTTTCTTTGAATATTTTTGTTCAAATTTTAGTGAAATAAAGCCTTATACCCACACTCATTTAACTCAAATCATTTGTCCTTTCAACAGCTTTATGTGTATAAGTCGCAGGAAAATGAAGAAATTAGGACTTTCATCGAATTTCTAAGGGAGATGATCCATACACGCAAAATGTTAAAATAACGAGCTTTTGAGGTCATTTCCCTTATTTAAGTAAGTGATTTGATCAAATCGCCGAGCTGTTTCAGTGAAATGATGAAATGAACAAGTCAGCCATTTTTAAAGGTATGGGGTTGATATTTAGGGGATCGATAGTACTACCGATATGTTTAGGAAGTACAAGGACTCAACCCCCCGGTGTCTCTCCCCCTGGACAGCAATTTGCCAACGCAAATCCTGACTAGCTCATTTCATCATTTCACTGAAACAGTTCAGGGGTTGATAAATTCACTTACTTTCATCATGGAAATAACCTTGAAGAGACGTCATTTTCACATCTTGCGTGAATTCATTTCTATCCCTTATGGATTTCATGAAATTCCTAATTTTGTCATTTTCTTCCGACATATCCAAGTAACTGAAGATATTTAAGCTATTCATAATAAAAAAAACGTTTATCATGTGAGGGTATTATAGATAACTAAATAATGCATGAATGTAATCAAGGTTAATTTAACAATATCTGATTTCATGAAAGGCTAATTAGTCTACGAATAAATGCAAATAAAGGACAAATTATTAATTAAGTTTTATGCAGTGTTGTGTAAAGTTAAGCTGAAACTATAATTGTTGTAGTGGCTTAAAATATGTGACGGTCAGTTATAATAAGATAATTTGCATTATTTTATTTTCTCTTTTTTTAAATTCTATTACTTCCCGCCAGCGATATTTATTATTCCAAGTTTATGCAAGTATTCAAGAACTGAAACCTAATTGTATTTTTTTAGAGCTCATATTCCTCCCTAAACTCTGTGTGGAGAAAAGATGACAGATTAGACAAGAAGAAGAGATCAGAGGATATATTAATTAAGTTTAAGGTTACCTTTAGGCGATATTTTAATTCATTTATAAGGTAGATGCTGACGTTGATAGTCATATGCTTAGTCTAGAGTTAAGTTTAGGTACCAATTTTGAGGTAGACACTGTATAAACCTTTTTTTTTCTTGGTTATTAGTTAATTTTTGTTTTTAACAAGTCGTAAGTGGTTCAAAGAAACAAATTAAAAAGAAAAGTTTATACTTTTTTGATAAAAGCAAACTAAGTACGTTTAACTAGAGGTAGGCTTTTCAAATTTGTTTACCAAGAGAATCCAATTTTTGTTTAATGGAAGTACTCAAGAAAAAAGTTTGTGATTACGAAACTGTTCAATTTTGTAGAATGGATAGAATTTTTTGATTTTATGTTTGGTAAATTGAAGAAATGAGATTGATAATAAAGACACGGGAAGTATTTTTGTACATCGCATTTGAAGCAAATCTTTGGACAATAAGTCTATTTGATATAAATAAAATCAGATGAAAAGAATGTAAACAAATAGTTGCACTAATTTTTACCATCATCATATAAGTATAGCCCTAGGCATAAATATGAACTCAATATATGTAATATAATGTTAAAAATGAAAATAAATATCTGTTGTTACCTGCAGCAGCAAAACCTCTCGATGGATTAACCATTCAGGGTCAAAGAATTATTGATATTAACTATAGGGTATTGTAACGTCCCAAGCATCTAAGGGATGAATGACACTTATTTGGTCTTTTGTAGGTTTATTTCTCAAACTCACAGGACAGTTCACAGACATACAAAAATATGTACAATATTTGCACTTTTGTAGAAATCATTAGCGATCCAATTATTGACATTTGCAGAGAGGTCATTCCTTACGCTCGCTGATGGAGCTAAATACAGTCTCTCGTCGAGAGGTAAAAGCCGACTGCAGATATCCACACTGCGCTCACGGGTGGAGCTCACAGGTTCCAACTGCTCTCGTCGAGAGGTAAAGGCCGACTGCTTCTGGCTTGGCACTCGCGCATTCGCAGTGCTTCCGATCAGTCCGTGTTGCCACATAGAGTTTTAGAAGGTGTCTCGAGTTCACTACAGTATATTTATGATGGAAGTAGAATTTCTCGATGGCGTAATAGTTCAGATTGCGAAGATTTTCGTGGAGTTCTTGTGCTTACTAACTGAACCCCACGTTTTCTCACTTTTCAGCGAATTTTCTACCAAAGAACTTTTGTACACAACGCCAGGATTTAATACATGTTGATCTCAACATCCTTAAACAAAGCGATGTGGAGGACAGAAGTAATACATGTGAATTGTCATTCTTTTTTTTAACACGCTTTTATAAGTTTCATATACGAATTGTGTGTAATGGAACCTTTGAACTGGATTTTTACGCATTTTAAAAGGTCAGATTAATTCGAAATTTTGCACACTTGTCAAGGACCAATGGCAATAAAATAATTTCAGAATTTTGTTTCATTGTCCTGATCAGGATCCTCCAAAATAAGGATCTCGAGATTTGGCGACTAATTCATTTATTGTTTCCAGGTTTGGCGACTAATTGCATAAGCCATTTTTAGATTTGGCGACTAAAAGATTAAGGAGCAACCCCAAAACCGCAATTGGGCTCTCTTGTGGTTAATACAAATAAAACAACAAAAGTATTCTTTATGTGCAAAAGCGTAGGGTTGGTGCGCAGTTTTTCTGAAGTTGGAAATAAAAAAAAAGACTCGTGCATGTGAATAAAAATAATTTATGTCTTTACTGCTAAACATTTTTTTATTTTTATAAAATTTTTTTATACGTTTAGAAGTTTAAAAATGAAGATACGAATCAGCATTATAGGAATACGTTTAAAAGGTGATAAATTTATGTTCTCACTGCTAAATGTATTTTTTTTATATTGATAAAGCAATATGTTTATAAAAGTGAGGATACGAATTAACATTGTCATTTTATTCTTATATAAAGAATTATTTTTTTACTTTTTAGTTCGATTCTTTATGAAATCATGCTTTTTAGTTTTTTTTAAACAATAATTTATTTTATCAGGGCTTACGGCTACAACGTATTTCGCCAAGTACCAGAACAAAGTGAAATCCTACCTGATGCCGTATTGCTTTTTCTAAAAGAAAATGTTGAAATGTTTGTAAAATTTAACTCCAAATCTGTATTTTAGTAAAATTTTAAATCAGTGTTTATACGTACTTACATGAGCAGTTTCAGTACTAATATGCGTAATTAATATCTTTAATACCGTACTTTCAGCTATCATTTTTTTCTTCAAAGAACATTTTAGTTGAGATACTTAAGAAAGTTGACTAAGCCTAAATCATTTCATTTAACTGACTTCATTTAAAGTAAGGGGTTGTCACCCTGTGACCCGCGGGCCATGGATGATCCGCTGGAGACATTTTAGTGGTCCCTCATTTGAATTTGACGCAATTTAAAAAAAATGACTTGTCTGCTTTTTGTCGTAAAAAATGCCTTTCTTCTATTATTCTTGATATTTAAAACATTTTATTAATTTGTTTGATGTACATTTGAGATAAAACTTTTTGAAAATGACGAATCTTTGAAAAGTTTTACTGTATCTTAAATAATTTTAAGAATAAAAATCTGATTATATATATATATATATATATATATATATATATATATATATATATATATATATAATCTCAGAAATTTTCGTGATAAAAGATGGACAGGTTTAAACAGGTTTAAAAATATTTTAATTCAACTTTCAGTTAACTTTTTTGAAACCGATATATATTTATATATATATACAAATCTGTAAGCCTCATCTCTTCCCGTAGAATCAGTTGTAGTCTTGTAAAACAAACTTTCCTTTTTTTATACAAATTTCCAGTCTACATTATTTTTTTTGACAGTGGCCCGCGGGTTACTATAAATTTATTGATGTGCCCCACGGATCATTGTAAATTTATTGATGTGTATCACGGGTCATTGTAAATTATTAATTTGTTCCTCGAGCGTGAAAGTTTGAAAACTCCTAATTTAAGGAATTCTAATACCAATCTTCATACCATCAACTTCTGAAAATACTCCTTGTGTTGGCAGTATATAAGTCCACATTCAATAATATAACCGCGCCGAAAGGAAAATGGACACTGATCGAAAAAAGCCATGAAGTAGAACTAACATGAACATATAGATGTAGACAAGCTTTCTCCCAAACCAAAATCACGCCACACATAAAGCGAAGGGGAGTCTGACATGTGTCTGACATTCCGCTTACGTGGCATCAGGATGTCTTTTGAGCAAATGATTCAAATGTCACAGCAATCTCGACAGATGGAGGAGTGTGAAGTGTGAAATAGTATTCTAAGCCGAATATATGCTGCCTAACATTCCAAATACCGACGCCATGTTTGAAATAGTGATTCGGATATGCCATTCTCCTGCTACATCTTGAATATAGCCTTAACTGACACAGGTATGAAAAGAGGAAACGTATGCATTATAAATAAATCTCAGTAGTTCTGAATCACAAATATATATTTTTTAAATTCATTTGTTTCTAAGTTGTTCTTAAATTAAGTCTTTACATATTTCATTTTTTTTTCAATTGATTAAAAATATAATGAAGCCAAATATGTGGGGAAAGATCTATATAAAAGGAGTTCACTAACACACATGACACGTATTTAACTTATTTAGGTATTGCATCATAATATTAATTATAAAAGATGAAAACATGTGACCCCCATACAAGCAAATATTCCCATTATCATATTATTTTATCGATTAGGATAACATTTTCCTCCTCCCTGAAACGTTTGTTTCAGAAAATTCTTTAAAACTAGCAAACTTATTTCGAATACAATGAGGTATCATTAAAATTTATTACTACTAAAAGTAATCAAGATAAGAACTTAATTTACTTAATTAAATTACTACATATTCACTATTTAGATTTATAAATTTCTCCTGGTGTTTCTTGAACTTCGAAAGGTTACCATGATAGAACTTGATGAAGGCCATCTTTGTAGAACTTAGCAGAATGCATCGGAAAACATTGTTCCACTTCCGAATGATATCACTTGGTAACGGTAACGGCTATACATTTAAGTGGAACCTTAGAGAAAGCTCTATTATCAATTCATCAGAATTAGTTTAAGAAAAAATAACTTGTTGAAGTTACATAAGAATAGATAGCAGTCCACATTGAGTGCAACAAAGCAACGCTGGTGGAAGGATTAGTGGGAATCAACTCTCCCAGTTGATTTAGTTTCGATTTAACTTTCAAGAGAAAATGACGTCACATGTCCATGACAACCAAACCTTTCAACTGGCTGCCGCATCTTGACGGAACGAGGAGTGAAGGGATGAATTTCTTTAGTAAAAAGGATTAAAGAGAATATTATTTTAAGTCCATTACTCGTTACCTCTTAAATAATTGAACGTGGTTGTTTAAAGGAAATTTTAATTAACCACTTGGAAAAATGTAAGAAAAGACAGATGAGTTTAAAATAAGACCATGAAGGGTGAAGTTACTCCACTAAATGCTTTCAAAAGCTAGCATTGTGGAGGGGAGGGAAATAGTTCGAGTGAATGAAATTAAGTCTTGCAAAAGAAAACAACTAGTGATAATCAACAATAAAACCATTAAAACGAATTATATAAGAGTTTCCTAATTCGTTTCAATACATTTAGAACTGTGAAGTGTTTATATAAGTGCTTAATAACTGCTCTGGGTCCCTTAGAAGAGCTGGGGATAGAATTGTTATAAGCCAGGTTTTCCCTGATGGATTTGTTTGGAATCTGTGATAGCCGGTTTAGTAGAAGAAAGTATCATCACATAAAGTAGGTGTCTTCAACCATTGGCCCACTGAAGACATTTTAGTGGCCCCTCATTTGAATTTGAAGCACTTTAAAAATAAATAAATAAAAGCTGCCTGTTTTTCGCGTAAAAAACGCTATTTTTTGGTTATTCTTGATATTTAAAACATTTCACTGATGTGTTTGATATCCACTTGAGGTAAAATGCTCTAAAAATGCTGAATGTTTCAAAAATTTCTCGGTACTTTAAATAGTTTTAAGTATAAAAAAAATCTGAATATGTATAAAATCTCATAAAATTTGGCAAAAGAGGTGGCTTACAGGTTTCCTAAATATTTTAATGGGACTTCTATATTTTACTTTTTTCAAACTGATATATACAAATCTGTAAACAGCATATCTTCACTTAGAATCAATTGCAGTCTTATAAAACAAACCGTCCTTTTTAATATAAATTTCTTGACTACACTATTTTTTGACAGTTGTGTGGCCCACGGATGACTGTGAATTTATGGATGCAGCTCGGGAATCATTTTAAATTCATTAATTTGACCTTCGAACATGAAATTTAAAGCCCCCTAACGTAATAAATACATTAAATTCTTTTGAGATATAAATTATTTGTAGAATTTTCGTGAAAATAAATTAATAGTCATTTCTTTTTCTTCCGCAACAAATATGAGTAGTAAATCTCTAATAATACTTATTATAACAGCGTGATAATCTTATTATGTGTATATCATAATTATTACAATTCTCTTTCCTAATTCTTACGATAATTTTAAAATAGCATACACTCTTATTTACAAAGCTTAAATAATGCTTCTGAATTACATTCCTTATGACGTGCGTTTCTACGCATTCCGATTCAATTATTTTAGCTATTTTCCTTTTTTTTTAATATGTGACATGAACTTGGTTTAAAAAACATTGAAAGCAGTTACAATGTGACCATCAGCTTAGAAAAACTTATTTACTTTAAATTTCTCCAAAAGAAGAAATTTTGTCTCTTTATTAACGTTCCATTGTTTCAAAAACAGACGACAGCTGATTTGATTCTTAAGAACAAAAAACGTTTCACCAGCTGCACATCTTCTCAATTTTTCAGCTGCTTGGACCAATGGCAATCTTTCTCGCCAATTTGCGAACGACGGAGATTGAAAGTGTCCTAACCTCGTTGCCGGAGTTGCCGGGCAACCGTAAATTTGCAATCTCACTCATCCGGGCCACTTGTACGTTCTAGACTATCCCCTGTCACTCCCCCACTATCCATCGGATATTTCACGCTGCAATCACCTCCGTGCACTGTAGAAAACGAGGAAAGTCCCCTCCCCTCCCCTTCTTATGCACATCATCTCCTGGTATAGATGAATGATTTTAGTTTGCCCATATAATTTCACCCTTATTTGAACGTGTTCTTTGCCGGAGAGCGTTATTTATCAGGGCGCATGATTTATGAGGGGGAAAAGAAGATATATATGCATGACATAAAAGATAATTATGAAGTTTCTTGAAGACGGATTTTGTTTAGAAGTGGGAAGTTGGATTCGATAGCCTGTAGTCGATGATGCTTGAATTCTGAATTTAGCAAAACTCTTCTGGGAGTGAGTTTTAGACGTGTATCGGAATTGAACTTTTGGCACAAAAAAGGGCAACTTAATTGTTTGTTAAAGTTACATAGACAGAGACATCTCAAGGCACGGACCAACCGGGGCCAGAGCCTCGCCTCATTCTTCACTCAAACCTGATTAAGACCAGGATTAGAATAATTTCAACGGTCAAACGAAATGCTATTTTTGATTGTATTCTCCGAAAAATTGGGAATTTCGGATGATATGTCAACTGGCTACATGTGAGGATAGTCATCCTTCCTGTAGTGTCTGACTACTGTTTGGCGGGAGATTCTTTAGGAGTTGGTAACGTTCCCACACCTGCGGAGGAGAGGGAGTACTATGTTTTGAAGGGAGAAGGTTTTTTTTACCTGAAGCAAGATAATCAGGGAAGAGGGAGTCCCTTGCTTGGGGCGCTTGACCGGGATTTGGTCTAAGGAAAGCGAGTTAATTTGATGGAGAACAAACGCATGGCTAGCGGTTTGCTGTACCAAGAACATAGTTTCTTGGGAGTGTATTAACACGACAGACAGTGTTTATTTGATTGTAGTAATAATCAAGATAATCGTTTGAATTGATTATATTGAGAAGTAATTGAGTATATGGAGAATAAGGGTAGAAAGTAATTGTGTGCGAGGTATGACACTTCTATATACTAGTTCTATGCCTATCACCGTATACCATTATTACTCATTCAGCCAAAAGGCGGCAATCGGTGGAACCGGTTTGTGCTATTGTAAATCATGCGCATGTATTTGTTTCGTGTTACTGTTTGTACGAATATTTGATAACATATGCTATATATACTGTTTAAGGGTCATAGGGGGCCTACTTTTGCGTTAGTGCCCAGAGCCTTAAGAAGTCTTAAGACGTCCCTGTACATACAGAAGCCTTCAGTGGACCGTGCAATCTTAAATCACAGCCAAATAACAAGGGTAACATATGAGCTGGCATCCAACAGTCCAAAATTTTAACTCCATACCAACATGAGGGCTTTGAGCTCCGAGGGGTTTAACGTACCTTATTACCTAATACAACGGGTGGTCATTCCTCGGCACGTATGCCACAGTGTGGCATGGGGCAGAGTTCTAATAGCGGCACTCTAAGATTTGTAGATTTATTGAAAAATTCAAAAAAATTGAAAAAAAAGTAACAATGTTTTTTTTCTTTATTAAAATAGGGTTGTCTCGATAACAAAAATCTATTTTAAATACACTTATAGTTAACTGAATTACTGTGGGAAATTATCTGGTGGAGAATACTCCGTATCAATGTTGTGATCTCTGGCTTTTCAAAGGAAGTGCACTCACGAAATTTTGGAATTTGAGGGAGTGTGTCTTAAAATATCTGGGGTGAGTGAGTGAGTGAATATTGTTACGTTCAAGGTAACATATAATCAAGTTCGAGTTCTAATGTGTTAGGACTATTTTCACAACAATATTAACGACGCGCAGTTCAACTACTCGAGGGCTTTGGTGACAGACCTCGTAATTTGGAACCATGGTCGAATGACGAGAACAGCATCTAAGCTGGCATCCTCTGTTAACTATCATGCCACATTAACGGGAGGAGATGAGCCTCTCCCCTACATGGCGGGTCTTCAGCGGCACTGGGCTTGAACTCATGACACACCGGTCACGAGTCCGTTACCGTGACCACTAGGATACCGTGGCCACGGAAAATATTTCGAAGAAAACAAAGAACTATCCAGTGAGTGCTGACTGCTTATGAAGGAAGAATAGCTACGGGATTAAGCTTTTCTTATCATTTAAATAATTTAAAGTAAAAATTTTTTAAGGTGTCTAACTCCTTCCAACTTTTTTCTTAGAAATGTAGGAGATATGTGATATGGATTTTCTTGTGGTTTTTAGATATATTTAATACATTTTAAGAAAAATGTGCTAAAATTAAGATGATAAGAAGAATTTATTATTACCAAAATGGGAAAAAAACTAGTAAAATTTTACAAAATATTACATAAATGGGGCCCATTCTGTAGAAAAATTTTCTAAACAAATTTTCAATTATGTGTTGCTTTGCTATTCATTTTTGAAATGATCTTCAGAATGAGAGATATTTTAATTTTTACAAAAAATAGAGCACTTTATTTTAGTTATATGAAATTGCTTAAAAAAGAGTGATTATATTCACATAAGGGACTGTAAATTTTGTAATAAAACAGTGGTTGATAAATCTGAAGGTTAAAACACAAAACACAAAGTTCAGTTAATTATTTCCAAAACTTTTTGAGCAATCGCTAACCTCGTTTTTGCATTAAAAAAACAAAACATTTCGAATAAAAAGCATTTTAAAGTATGAGGGGTCTTGCTTAAAGTAGCGACATCTGTTTTTACTGAAACACTTGTAGTTTTTGTTCTAGTGAATGGAAAAATCTTGGTATTGTTACAAAGCTAATAAGATGGCCCAAACAGTAAAATAATAAAAAAAAATTGGCAATATTTGGCAAAATTCACACTTTTAGAGTAGTTGAATACATTAAAGTTCTTTTCTTAAGTATTTTGTTACATTTGAGATATCTAGAGTAATCATTTAAATATTTTTGCGAAGATAAATGACTCAATATATAACTTTAGTTTTTCAGTATTTTCTTTTATACTTTTTGTGATATGTATTTTTCGTAAATTTTGCTTATTTTTTAAATTGTTTTGTTTTAATTTCTACTACAATGATGATTAGATGCTCAAAATATTAACAATACTTTATAAGTTCCATAAATGTGTTGTTTTGAGGTATTAGGTTTTATATACGCACATTTTAGAGGTTATTATTGTTGAAAAGACAATGCAAATCTATCTAGAATTATTTCCTGTGAATGGGTGCTTTGGTACCAATTGTCACCTTTAATTTGAATATTCATCTTTTGAACTTTTCACAAAGTGCTCTTTTAATTTATTATGTGATTCTGTATTAAATGGTTAAATTTGCGATTGCCCGGATAATATATACTGCAGTTATGGTGTACTTTCTGTGTTATATGAGCATTAATTCATCTTAATTTACTTTAAAAAGTATCCTATACGCAAGAATTCTAATTTCCTCCTTAAAAATTATTTTAGAGCGATAGTATTTATTTGTTAGCAGTTTAAGTTGTTTGTTAAAAGATATAGAATACGTTTGATTAAAACATCACTAGCTCACACATTTTTAGAGATTTAGATGCAGAAAACTCACGTTTCCCCTTTTTTATATAACCCTTTATGAAATTTTTTCTCAGTAATCCATCTAATCTTTTCAAGAACGCAAACCCATCTATTCATTTATTTAAACTTTTATTTTCCATTTCTTTTCATCTATTTAAATTATCAGCATCAGTACAGTTAGTGCTAAGTTTTTTATGCTTACAAACCTTTAGCACATATTTTAAAAATCATTTATATACATTTCAAGTACTTTGTTGCCCAAAAAGTATATGGTTACAACTATATTTCAGTAAAATTGTTTTTTCATTTTGAAAAAAAAAATATCCTAATACTATCCCTGAGCTACAAAAAATAAATAAATAAAACGGGTTATTTGTTTTTTAACCAAGTTTTAGAATATTCTAAATAAGAAAATTCTTTTGAAAGGTAAATTTATTTCGAAATGCGTATCCTTAAAAAGTGTTAAATCCTGAAGTGTATTGTATCATATAACCATGCACTTTTTGTACAAATAAAGAGCTAAACTCAATATGCATACAGGCTGAATTCAATCCTTATAAATCAATACTAGTTCTATTATCGAGATTTCAGTTAGAATCCGAGTTCCTCAACTTTTATTGAATTTTTTCCACGCATTCGCTTTTTTCTCTCTTCTCTCTTTCTCTTTCTATCGAGAAAGAATTTTAAATTAAGTTTAAATCTTCATCTTCTCTTCACTCTCAGAGTAAGATTTAGTACAATCCCATAGTATAGAACAACGTGTAATTTTATCAGATGCAAAATAGTGTTATAGATATCTCCTATAAAACCAAAGGGAAAAAATGAGTGAAAAATAGTGTTAACCAGTTTATTTTATAATTCATCACAGTGAATCATATTCATCCTGAAAATGATAACTATGAAATAAATATTACACAGTTTTTTCTGCAGAGAGAAAAAAAATCGTTTTTTAAAAATAAGTAGTGTTTTGCTAATTACTGCAGAAACAATTTTTAAAAATCTACTACATACAATCATGTATTAGAAATCTGACGTGTTGGAATTTTATATATTTCAAAGAAACACCATCTAATCTTAATAAGTATTTGTGTTAAACTTAGATAACACATGAGCTACTCGAGGTAACTCATTTAGATTGAGTTTTATTACAATTTTAAAAACATCAAAATACTTGCTTTTCAATAAAGACAATTTTTTGAAATTAGCAAAATGAGTACAGATATTATTAATAATATAAAAGCATATAAAATTTTTTAAATGTAAGTTACTTAAGAAAGCGCGTGGGGCTGTCTCTTTCTTATCAAAACTTTGCGGAACTCCTGATTATGTCGAAAAATAAAAAAGATATTAAACATAAGCAAACACATTTTTTAAACAAGAGAAGAAAAATGGTATACTTAAAAGTTAATAAGATTTTAGTTATCATGCTGCCCCAAATTAACAAGATGTGTTGTAATGGACAAGTACACTGCTCAAAACAATTAAGGGAGCACATGATTTTAACAAAAGTAAGCAAAGATGTATACCAATAAGTAACATAATATGAATCATCCATAATGTAAAGCCTACCAGGAAACGGGAGAAGAAAACTTTATATGTAAATCAAAGTTCATGACGTCAAAAACCAGAAAAAGGAGATAAGGACAGAAATCGGGATGTTGCAGAAACGTCTGTTTTATTGCTGTAACTGTGAAATTCGATTGCGCTGTATTTTTTTTTTGAGTCTTGAGAATGTCTCAACAACATGATTTACCGGAATCCATGGCATGGCGTGTTATAGGCAGACTGGAATCCGGGCAAACACAACGTAGTTCGCGGACGCTGTTGGAGTCGCCAGAAGTGTTGTTGCAAGGCTGTGGAATCGATTCCAAGAAACAGGTAATGTTAGACGTCGACCAGGGGCAGGTCGGCCACGCGCCACTACATCAACTGATGACCGGTATATACAGTTAACAGCCCTCGAAACAGAACAGAGAATGCTACGCAGCTGCAAAGACAGTTGCTCTTGGCAACAGGACAAAGGGTGTTCAGCCAAACAGTACGTAATCGGCTTCATGAGGGAGGGCTCTATGCACGTAGGCCAATGGTCTGCATTCCATTGACCCCCGCCACCGTGCGGCCCGAAGAAGATGGGCTGCTGAACATCGAGATTGGGAGCAACATGATTGGAGCCAAGTGCTGTTTGAGACAAGTGTTACTTGAGAATGTCTCACAATACAGAATATGGAATGGTAGCGGGGTGGAATCAGCATAGGCGGACGTACGGACCTGCATATCATTCGGAATGGCACTTTGACGGGCCGAAGGTATGCAGACGAGATACTTAGACCTCATGTCATCCCTTACGCTGGAGCCATTGGAGATTCCTTTGTTTTCCAGGATGATAATGCCCGACCGCATATAGTTAGTCTGGTGGTAAACATGCTTGAAGCTGAAACAATACAGCGTATGGAATGGCCAGCGTGCTCTCCTGATCTGAATCCAATAGAGTATGTTTGGGATATGCTCGGACGACGCATTGCTGCGCAACCAAGGCCACCTGCTACTGTCCGAGACTTGGAGATTGCACTTCTTGAGGAGTGGAACAGTATTCCCCAAAGTCTGATCGATAACCTCATCGCATCCATGGCAAACAGGTGTGCAGCAGTCTCAGCTGTTCGAGGAGACCACACGCCCTATTAAAACTCATGCATCATGTCTAAACAGTACCTTTTTTTATCGTTTACATGTAACCAAATTGTTGCCCTAAATCATTTTTTCATGTTTTTTCCATATTTTCAAAGAATTAAAGCTTAAGTCCAAATTTTTTTACGCCTTGTTTCTGTATTGCGCATTGATACGCGTGTACTATGCATTGTATGCCAATACGTGGCTGTCTCACACGGTTTTCTTCACTTTTTGCTTGCTCCCCTAATTGTTTTGAGCAGTGTACTATAAAAAAAAATCATTTTAAGTCAATTTCTACTTAGGTCAACAAAGAAAAACTTTATTTTAGTTTACTTTTATCAAATAACTGCTATTAATATAAATATGTATATACATATGACCGAATAACAATATTAAGTGGCAACATAGAAAGCGATTTTCCTTGTAATTTTATTTTTTATATATGGTGTTGGACTATTATTTTTGTTTGTTACTATTAATTCATTAATTGAATAGAATTAATGAATTAATATTTGTCGGCTGGGTGGGCTGGTTTGTCACCTTCTGCATCTAATGTTGCGGGTTCGACCCCGGCCCTAGTCGGAGGATTTTCATGATGCAGAAAATTGACAGCGGCCATGTCGTATGATTATACGGCATGTAAAAGATCCCTAGAGTGTATGTTTGTAGCTTGAGTGTTCTTGGCAAAATTAAAAATTCTAGTGCAGGTTTGCATCGTCAAGAGCTCAAGTGCCTCCCCCTGGGGAGGAAATTGGGCGTCAAAATTACTTGCGGTATTTGGTATCGTCAATATGGTGCCGCTCTAAAAAGCCACATCAGCTCGTGGTGAATGCATTAGATCTGTAAAGGTTAAAATACCAAGGCTCAGCTCCATTAAAAAAATTGAAAAACTGCATTAACATCAAGTGGTGCCATCCACTAAAAGTTTAAAAAAATGTATTTGAACTTGAGTGGATGAATAAAAAGTATTTTATTAACGATTGAAAATTTGAACTATATATATATGTATATATATATATATATATATATATATATATATATATATATATATATATATATATATATATATATATATATATATATATATAGGGAGTTAAACAGTAGGAATGTGTGTGTGTGTGTGAATAGTTCTGCCGTGATGCATAAAAAACGAGCAAGGTATTTTAAAAATAAAATATTATGAGCTGCAACTGTTATACAAAACAGACTTTTCACGGTATTTTCCCATCTTTTTCTCAAATCCCGATGTGTGAAACCCCAATCTATCGACCTCCTTAAGTCACAAAATAATAAAAACAACATGGCATCGATATATCTGCAATATTTCAAGGGGACTCCACTACAAATTCTTATTCTCTTTGAGATATAACATAGATCAGGCCTTTGAAGTCGGATCCTCCAAAACGCTGTAAAAAGAAAAAAAAAAAAAAAAAAGGAAGCAGAGAGGGAAACGTGTTCTCTATCTGTCCCAGGATGCAACCTCCCCTTGTACTCCCCTCTTTAACAATGGATGTTGTTCCTTTAAAGAATGCGAGAGCAGCAAGAAAATAAGAAATAAAATATCAACTTAGAGAAGAGAAAAAGAAGGATGGAAAAAAATAAGGAACACACAGGGAACGCGTGAAGGCTTTGGGATCGTCCAAAGCAAGATACAATAATCGATGAAGTAATAGGAGGGGGGATTAGGATGAACGGAAGGGGAGGGAAGAAAAATATATGAAGGAAAAGACTTCCTCGCACACTACAGAAAAGAATCGATACCAAAAAGTTCGGCAGAGCCCAAGGAAGGGGTTTCAGGGTTAAAAGGGGAAGGCGAACTTAAGAACTGGATTCCCTCCCCCTCGAAGTTTATGACAGCAACACTGGTCTTGTTGAAAATGTAGAGGGCAAAATAATACAAAGGAAAATAGGGAGGTTATATTTCAGATTTTATCACTGTTCTCAGGCGTAAATTGCAACCGCCATTATCCATATATTTGGTTTCTGGCTGTTACGGAAGAGGAATATTACTTATTCAAGACCGGATATCCATAATTTAAGAAGGATGCCACTACTTAAGAAACGACGAGACGCATATGAGTTTTTAATTCCGAAGCGCTTGTTTTCATTGAGTGTTAAACATGATACAATAATTTTGGCTTCAAAAAGAATTATTCATAGTTCTATTTTCATGAAAGATTTTTTTTATTATTATTCTTTTGGATAACTTTTAAGTGAATTTGTTTTCTAAAGTATCTCTGATTATATGTTTTATTATTATGGCATTTATCTTTTGTTGCATTACAGTAAAAATATAATAAGTTTTAAGAAGTAAAAAAAATTATGAATATGAGAAATATATCAAACGAGAGAGAGATAAAATAAGTATTTGTTGTGATATAATTTGAATTTTCCTATGCAAATTTTTTGATACTGAATGAGTCGTTTTAATTGCGACGGCTCTATCCGTGTCCTTTTAACTAACAAGTCCTCTTGGGGAAATCTTTGGTCCTTTAAGACTATTTTATTTGCAACGCATCCTCTGAAGATGAGAACGTCATTATGTAAATTAGGTTTACTATATATAATCTAAGCTATCAAGCTAAAGAGAGAGATAGAGATAGATAGAGATAGATAGAGATAGGATAGATTGCTAGCGGATCAGTGATTGATCAAATTTGTAGTGTAACGCAGATATTTGATAATTGTAATAATTAAAGTGACAATTGGTCACTGGAGATTAAATAGAGATTAGATAGCTGGGAAGATTGTGTATTCGAACCTGAAGTAAGTGCACGGAAATTTAAAGTCTTGTCATACTTCGCGTACCTCGTTATTTATCAACGTATTGCTTCAATTGGGCGCATGTCTTAGTTTTGATTGATTGAACTTGTGTTGTTAATTTTGTGTTACAAATAACTAATCTAATTTTGAACATGGGTAGTGTCTTCCTTCCCTTTCTCCCACATCTCTAGGCCTAGATCCGAGAAGCTTATATAATACTTTAATTTTAAACTTTAATTGCCTAATTAATGCGTTTTGTTATTTTAATATTGAATTTTACTTTTTTATTGTGTAATGTTTTTATTTGGTACCACTTTTTTTATTTTGATTATCGCTTTCTGAACGCAATTTATTCTATGTGGCCTCTTCGTTCCACGTTCTTTTTTTATAGCACACTTCTTACATGCATTCATTAAATTGGTGTAAATTAATCAATTATAGTTTTACTATATGTTCTTACATTATTATTATTATTATATTTTTATCTTACATCAGCTATTGCTCCTATATATACCAATTAATAGACCACACTCTTAATCTAAAATAGTTCTGTTGATGGAGTTTTTCTAAGTTTTGTGTAACTTGATTCATGCTTTCAAAATGGATATTAATACGGAGTACGGGTTTTCAATATGGGTACGGCTCTGCTACTCCATGAAGTTTACCTTGATTCCTGGTCCTTAGAACAGGACTTCCAAAAATATATGACTCGTAACTAAATGTAGAGATAATAGAAATTAAACAAACCTCTGAGCTGTGAATGTTTTGTTATTGAACAAAATCTTTCAAAATATTTGATTTTACACTGTTGTTTAAAGTTGAAGCTGCAGAAATCACCTGGAAAATTGAGAGACAGTAATCTTTAGTTTAAGGATCGAAAAAGCAACATAACGCAAAATTGAACACAATGCATCATTAAGGAATCAAACAAAAAAACTGCTTTATTGAAAATACAGCTTGGGGACAAATGATCGTATTCTCAAGAGCGAGAATATTGTTGTTGTCGTCGTGTCTTTCCCGAAGGGAAGGAATGAAAGTTTCAGAGCTTGAGACAGGTTGAACTTCTTTACGATAGATGGCGACACTACCTATTTCCACCTCTACAATTTAGGCATGTAAATGGAGGGGAGAGAAATATTAAGAGCAGGAATAATAAACAGATATTGTTTATTAAAGGTCTTGACCTTCTTTACTAGTAATAATTACTTTGCACCGACTCTCCAAAATTTAAACCAAACTATTCAGGAGGTTTTGAAGTAAGCATACCCATTCCTCCAGAGCACATTTTAGCTGTTGAGAGCTCTCCAATGAATACAATCGTGTCGAAAGGCTTTTCCACAAAGCTTCTGTAACGAACACTCTTGACCAGTGCTCCGCAACCTTCTTATCGCTGCGGATCGGTTAACGTTTGATAAATTTTGCGCGGCCCCCTGAGGGTAGGACACGTTGATTGTTTACATTTTAGATAGTTTTGATTTAAAAATTTTAATTTAGTTGCATTTAAATATGCCTTCAGAATAAAATATAGTTACACCAAAAATGAATAAAAGTGATTTAACGTGAACTATAAAGTAATTTCCGTGGAAAGTTGCGCAAATCCGAGAGAAATGCACCCCTTTAAATAAAATGGCAATAATTTAATGTTATTTAGGCGGCCCGGCACCATTTGATCCACGGACCGGTACCGGTCTTCGAACCGAGGGGTTGCGGATCACTGCTCTAGACTAGGGGTGACCAACCCGCTGCTCGTTTTGAATAATTTTGGGGCCGGCCAGATTCTTTACAAAATACGATTACTTTGTGCAATATTTTTGTCTTAAGTATAGGGTTTTGTAACAAATAAACCCCATAATTGTTTAATTTTGTAACTTTGCTTCTGTTATTATAGATACTTAGAAGTGGGAAGTATTGCATTGCATTGACATCCCGCGGTATTACGCAAATATTCTTGTAACTTGTTTTTTTCAACTTACACCTACGAATCGTTCTTTTCGAAAATGAAATTCATCAAACATAAGTCACGCTCAAACTTATTGGATAAAAATCTGCAACTTCAATTACGAAGTGAAAATACACGCATTGAGATCTTACTCGCAAAAACTAAGAAAAAAAAATTGAAAAACAAATATCTCATTATTTAAATAACGTAAGCATTATTTGATCATTGCATTATAATTATTACATTATCTATACATGAAAAATAATGAAAACAACAATAATAATATTCAATTCTGTTTTAAATTTTCATTCCAATAAATGTTTGTAATGGGACCAAATCTAATATAACGATATATATTTTTATATGCGGCCCGCGGAATTATAATGTTTTTCCGAAGTGGCCCGCGAAGTCACTTTTGTTACCCACCCTCTCTTTAGACCGTATTCTATAACGTTAAAGGACAACCAAACAGATCCGAAGCACTGCGCCTGCCCAAACAGTAAGGAAAGTACTCTTAAGCAGCGTTTCTCAAACTTTCAATGTTTACGACCTAATTTTCAATCATAATTTTCATCGTGACCCCCTCCGTGCAGTAACAATGTATATAATGTAATAATAATGCACTAAGACGCGAAAGCTACAGTACGGTTTTAATTATAAACCATACAATTTATCAAGATAATTATTAAATTTTGTATATGACAAGTCCATGGAAGTCAATAGTAGCTATTAAACCTGTTTTTTCTTAGTATTGATAAATTATTAAAAATACATACTGATACTGATACATTTATATTATATCTGTGTAAATGCGTCAGAATGTATTGTGTTTTGCTTCTTTTCTGTAAATTAATAATTTTTTTGAATAATCTTTTTGCTTTGATTTTTCGATTTGCTCACGCTCCCCCATGCAGGGTTATCACCTCCCCTAGGGGGCACGCCCCACAGTTTGAGAAACGCTGCTCTAAAGTGTACAAGAGAAAAAGATTGGTAAGCGCCACTACCAAGCTTCTGTGGAGATTTTGTGCCTGATGAGTGCAGGTGGAACGGATGGCCCATTTTTGCCTTATGTCAACAACTCGGGACAGTAGCGCCCACAGGAATTTTTCAAGGGGGGGGATCCTAGGTCGAAAGTTCATTATTCTTGTATTATGCTCCTTTTGATTTTGTCGATTTCGGGAACAAAACACAGTAAAAAACTAATTATTGAGTAAATAATTAGCATTAATTAAAAAATTAATCATTAATAACAAATACTTAATTAAATTTTACGTACTATATACTTAGAATTATAATCAAACGGAAAAAATAAAGGGCTTTGGGGGTTCGGACCCCCAAGACCCCCTTGTGTGTGCCACTGACTCGGGATATGTATTGGCATTCTAAAATCTGCTAAAAGAGTCATTTATTTTTATGCTTGTGTCCTTATGTGTGTGATCATGATTTAATGAAAATATTAAAACATTCTTAATGCAATTTTCCATAGAGAAGGGGTACTCAACCTTTTTTTCTGCTGGGCCGCATACATATGTCAACCATTTCGCGCGGGGCATATATATATATATATATATATATATATATATATATATATATATGTTATATATGTTTATTTCATGCAGACCACAACATGAGGTTAAATGGAGAAGAGGAAGGGGGGAGGAGAAACGTCTTAAGAGACTAAAATAACATTGGAAATTTAAAATGTGGAAAATTGATCAAAATATTATAACTCCTGTTTTGCTTTTTTTACTTGTTATTTTTATATATTTTTTTTGTCACTAACACTAATTTAAAAGAATTCAAGAAATGCTCCTTCACAATTTTTGCATCAATAAACGGTTTCATATGATTACCAATAATATAACAAACTAAATAGGATGTCTTTGTAACTGCTGTGATATTATCACTGACAACACACTTTGTTGCTATACCAAAGAATATTCAATAAAGCCTACTTGTCACTTCTCGAAAGAGATCTTGGAGGAAAAGTGTTTATTGGTATTCTTTAAATACAGCCCTTTCGTGACAAATCAAACAAGTATCGACTCATGTTTGTTTTTTACTACAAAATAGTCAACCTCGAAATCGTTCGAGTATTTTTCGCTTGCAAGGTATAAAATATTGTTAAAAATTTGTTTCACCCATAAAACTGTCGCTACTCTACTATTGTCTTTTACCACTAACCGTAACCATTACAAATCGAAAAAGAATATCAATTCACAGTCGTACGACATCGACAGCAAAAAGCAAAATTAATATAGTTCATTTCTTGTCAGAGAATTTCCCAACAAATTTTTAATACGTTTTTCTTAAATTAGTGAATTTCTCAGAACAATGCGTCAGGACTAGTCCACTTAAAAAGGTTCGGTGGGCTGCAGGTTGAGAATCACTACCGTAGAGCCTGGGATATCCACACATCTTCAATGGGTTGATTAATTATTTGCTCTCATTAAGATCTTACTTTAGAGCAACACGAGATCCGTTGGTGACAAGCCTCATAACTTTGAATCACAGCGAAATGAGGAGGGTGACATCTGAGATGACATATAATTTTCTATGGAATTTAAATCATAAAAAGCACGTTATTTATTCCATTTTAGTGATACATTCACTTTGTGGTAGCTCCTCAGCAGAAAGAGTTCAATATAGCCTTGCATTATCATTCATAAATAAAAGTTCACCAATGTTACCTCGGTACAAATGCTCGTGAGGGGAGGATTACTTGCTGACGTAGCGATCTTCCGCAATAATACCTCTGCCAGAAATATGGTGTCCAGTCCATCCGTTAATCTTAATCTCTCCCCAGATGAGCATGTAAGAACCACCGTGACGATCTTTTACCGTGATTCTGGCAAGATAAAACCATGCCATTCCCCCTCCCTATATCAACAGGCGCTGAGAATAGCTTTTGACATTGCGTCCGCATCAAAACAAAGCTGCATCTTCATATAACATCTTTTATCACGTCAGTGTATAAGTTATGATTCATTATATAAAATATACGATTACAAGTACAATGACAGTGACTCTACAATGAATGAGGATGTCTAAAAGTGTGTGTGTGTAAAAGAAAGTAGAATGAGATAAGCGATGGAAACGATGATCCTTAAGGCTGTTTTCGGTAAAAGTAAGAGAGTTTGAACTAAACGCGAAGCCCATTTTCAGACAGCAAAAATGCCTCAATTTCCATGGATATTTTCAATATTATAATTCATACCTTTGCTAACACTATAGTGTTTTTAAAAACGACAAAATATTCCATGAATATTTTCTTTTTTGTTTTAAAACGTGAAGGCATAGCCCATTTAACATTAAAATATAGGAGAAAAAACGCAAAACACATTTTATATCAGAAAAAATGAATAAACTCGGTTAGAAACTGGAAGTATGATAAACAGCAATCGTTTCAGTAGCTATCTGTAAATTTTTCTTTTATTTATTACTTATAGAAAATTGATTTTAATTAATATATACATATGTTTTTTTAAAAGATTATTTCTATTATTTCAATACTAAATAAATTATTTGTTAATTAAAAAGTACATCGCCTATTATTTTGGATAAAAATGCATTTCAGAGACATTTTTAAGCTAACTTTATGTAACGATTGATTGATTCATGAAAATCTGAAATTTATTTTATTATTTTAGTTTTTAGGAACTAACTATTATTAAAAAAATGGCGCGTGGATCGCCACGCAATAGAAGTGAAACTTCTTTGGCGACATTGGAACATTGATTATTTACCCTAATATTCCAAATTGACCGAGTACATGTCTCAATCACCTAATTTGCATGAAAGGTATTCGTGGCGAAATGAGTCTTTCTGATACCAAATCCAAAGTAGAAAGATGTCCTGGAACTTCTGGGTATACAAAACCATTATATTTTGATAAATTTGGTATACTTTTCCTATTTAAGCTTTGTCGGCAATTGTAGCATACTTTAATGTGTCTTCTAAGTTAATTCCTGGTAAAATAATTTGTAAAATATTTTTGTGCTCAGCAACAGACGTCCTCAAATCATCTCTAAGCCATAATCTATCATAAATTGAAAGCCCGTATAAAATGAACGACTACCAACGATTCGCTTTTGAAAATCTTTGTGAGCATTTCTATGGGAATCATAGTCTTTGTAATGTAAGATAGAATTTATTATGGATTTACATGCATCATTTTTTTCACTTTTTCAACTGGACTTGCTGCCAGTTTTCCTTTTTTCTTTCCTTCACGAAACTCTTTTCGTCTTTGTGCATTTGATTTAGGCATTCTAATTAGAATTAATATAATAATTCAATGCAAAAATAAATGTCAAAAAAGCAAATTAGCCACCGAAAACATCGATATGTAGCAAACAATCTAAGAAAATATTTAAAAAAAGCACGCTTTTGCTGCGAGAGCTATTTTGTCTACACCGTAATGTCACTGCATCTCATACAACCGTTGATAGATGTTCCCGAGTCTGGGGGAAAAGGACCCCTTCCAATAGGAAGGTAGGCAAGTTGACCAATTGGAGAAGTGAGAAATCATCCAACTTTTTCACGGATATGACGCAAGTCACGTGGTATCCCCGCTCTCCTTTTCCTCCTAACTCTCTACCTTGTCACCATGGTGACTATTCGAGGGGATGGGTGGGGAAGACTACTTCCGTTCGCTTTTTCACTGTTACGCAAAACTGGACAAATTTCTTATTCACTCTCGAAGGCTAAAAAGTTTCACTTCAAAAATTCCGCTCTCTAAAGGATAGTGAAGCCAGAATATCATATTATGTTTCATTTCTTTTATATCTGAAAACTGTTCCAAATCCGGGTCCTACTCTTAAACATTAACCGAAGACAGCCTTAACAAGTTGAAAACAGTTCATACAATAATGTACACACTATGCTTTAATTGCAAAGGATTGTATTAGTTTACTGTACTAATTTATAAAGGGATGGATAAGTGGTCCGTGATGCTGAAAGGTAAGAAAGGACCAAGAGCGGCCAAACCATGCCACTATCCTTTCCCTATGGTTCCTAGTTGCCAGTCCAGGACACGGCGAATCCATAGGTGGTGGATAATGGAAAGACTACCCAAGAGCAAAAACAAAGAAGGGGAAAAGAGTTAAGGGAAAGTACTTCCCGAACCAAAACTGGCAAGGTAAAAACTGATGGAGGGGGTGCTCTGGAAATTGAAGGAGGGGGGTAACAATTTGATGAGCCGGGGAAATTAAAAACAGCCCTGCTCTTCTGTATATGATCATATGATCTAACTCCCTAACTGTTCATGTATAGGGTTTTCGAAAAGTATGATTACATTTTAAAAAATGATTTAAAGACAAACTAAGATTTTCACTTACGGTTTCTTACGTTCCCTAAAGAAAAAAATTAAAGGTCTTATTTAATGAAACGCAAACTAGATGCCACAATGTCCACGTTTTGTAACATTTTCGTTTCAAAATGACTTCACCTCAAGGACATGCACAAATTGTAGAAAGCTTATTGAATTTATGTCTGCAACACACTGGGAAATGGGGGCACCTCTATACAAGAGTTCTGAAATGAGAAGTTCCCATGGCGATAGATGGATATAGGAGTTATTATACCGTGTTCACCTAGATCTCTAAACCTGTGATTCTCAAAATGGTCTATATAGATCCTCAGGGGTCTATGACGACCTGCAAGGTGTTCGCGACAGCGAGAAAATAATTTTGGCATCTTTGAGGTGTAAATGGGGGGAGGTCTACGACAGTTGTTCTCATTAAACCAGATCGTGATTTTAATCTTGAAAGAAAATTTAACCAAAATGGAAACCAGATTTTACCTACTTAATATATTTATTTACTAAATTTAATGAGAGTAATTTGCAGTTATGTGACAGCATAAGTTTTATTAAAACAAGGACTACCACCTCAGCGTTTCTTGCAGTATTAAGCTAAATGAGTATAATATTGGATTTTTTTTCGTGAACTTTCCCAGTTTTTCCATTGACCACAGACAATCTGCCAGGAAAATGACGTTTTAACCTACTTTCAATATTTAAATTCCCTTTATTCAGGTTTTGAAGCTAGGTTTGGAAATGCATTTACTTGGTAATTACCACAGAAGGCAATGAAGGCTTTAAAGAGACATACCTGTTATTTATCTCGAATTATGGAGCATTGGAGAAAGCTATTAATTTATTTTCCTAGTGAGAAGGAGTTCCAGGTGGTTGTCGGCTGGATGCCACAAGCCGAGCAAATTTAGGGTTAAACTTGACAAGATTGATGACAAATGTTGAAAATTTGTTATTGAAGCACCAGATTCATCCATGTAGTTATAAACATTTGTTTTTTAATCAGTTACTTAATGTATCACTTAAATTTTGAATTAATTAACAACATGTATTTCTTATGTTTTAAACTCTATACATTACTACAGATAGAAGTTTAAATCTTTTAAAGTAAATATCTCTGTACCAGCTGTCATAAACACATTTAAATTAATAAATTTGCAAAAATTCAATGTTATGTAAGCAGGAGTCTACCCCAAACCAAAAAACAATGCGAGGGGTCTATGATACAAAAAAGTTTGGGAACCTCTGCTCTAAACCATAACACCTTTTGACTTCTTCTTGTAGGGATGCGTGAAAATCATTGTTAACGAATCTTCTGAGCACTGATGAATTGGAACGTCTAAACACAGGGACCATTCAAAAGGCTGATTCTGCAATGCTTCATACAACATGAATAGAAATCTCGTATAGACTCAATGTTTTGCGCTCAACTATTAATGAGCACACCGTAAAAACAAAACCCACTAGTGAATATTTTTGTTTATTTACAATTCATTTTTGAAAGTATAGCCATATTTATAGGACATCTGGTTCTCATTGATACTGACGTTCATTTTCGGTTTCATGTTGTTCTGTAACGACTCTATCCGCGATTCTCACTAATAATCCTCTTGGAGATATTTTGGTCCTTAAAAATTATTTTAATAGAACGCTTCCTCTGAAGAAGAGAACGTGAAAATGCAAATTAAGACTACTATATAAAGTCTAGGCTTTCAAGTTAGAGATAGGGTAGGATGCTAGCGGAGCAGTGATTAATCAAATATTAAGTGTAACACAGCTATTTAGTGTTAAATAATTGTAATAATAAAGGTGCCGATTTGTCACTCGAGATTGAATATAGATTAGATAGCTAGGAAGGCTTAGTAATTGAATTGAAGTAAGTGTTACAGGTAATTAAAGTGTTCCCATACTTCGCGTACCTCGTTAATTGTCTCCATATTGCTTCAATTGGGTGCATCTCTTAGCTTTGATTGATCGAACTTGTGTTGTGGTTTGTGTTGCAAATAAACTAAGAGATTTTGAACGTGGCTAGTCTTCCTTCCATTTCTCCGACATTTCTAGGCATGGAGGCGAGATCCTTACAGTTCTATTTCTTAACCAGTTAACTGTGATTGACGAGTATACTCGTCATGGAGAAGTTGCAAGATTTTGTGTATTGACGAGCAGTGGCGTAACGGAGAACATTTGGGCCCCCCTGCAAAGTCAGGTTTTGGGCCCCCAAGTTGAATTTTACAAAGGGTAGGCCCTTGCGTCAGTCAGGCTTTGGGCCCCTTAGAACCCTGGCCCCCCGCGATGCGGGGGTTGCGGGGGTGTACGTGACGCCACTGTTGACGAGTATACTCGTCATGCGTAAAAAGTAGTGACCATCGGCTATTTAAACTGTAATTTTTGAGAAAAATAAAATATATTCTCAAATATATATTTCACTGTGTTTAGAATATTTTCAGGCCAGTCTGGAGTAAAACAAATAAATAAAAAGTATGAAAAAATTAAGATGATTCATGCGTCCCCGCGTAATGCACTTGCTGAAGTTGCATAACGAATTTATTTTTGTGCGATGATAACGTTTTTTAGATGTTAGTCTAAAAAGGGCAACAAAAGTCGGAAAGTTGATTGAAAAAAGGATTCCTTCAGGTATGGTCAGCCATGGGACAAATGCGCGAGGCCGACCAGGAGTTGAGCCCATTGATAGCTGTTCTCCCAAAGTTACCTAGCTATAGAGAGTTGTAAACGCCAATTGTTTAATGGTAGAACCCTGTGCTGACAATAGAGTCCAATGCCGTGCTAACTAAAGAACATTTTTTTTATTGAGGTGGGGAAAGGAAGAATGGTTTGTGGTAATAAGACTATGATAAACCCTACAGCACCTTTCCAGAACTTTCTTAGTGTCAAGACAAGTGGAAAATACTTTATCAGAGAAAGGGGAGGTAAATCATTGTGTGTTTAGGTTTCAGTCCGAGAATTTTGATGGTCACTAAAATTCATAGATATTTGTAAAAACTTAAGGTTGGAAGGACCGTCGGTCTCAGGAACCCGCGACCAAGCTAAATTACTTTATAGCCCCGTACACAGCTCCCCCGTAATATAATAAATATTAGTAATAAAATTAGTAATTTTATAAAATAAATCCATTTTTTATCCTATATTTTAACAGCGCAACTTACTCTGTGATTGACGAGTATACTTGTCATCGCTTGATTTTCGTGACACACACACAATTGCGCACTCTCAAACTGGAGAGCCACAGTTAACTAGTTAAAGTGATAAAGCTTAAGGATAGACCTCGCGGATGGGTAAAGGATTGACCTCAACAAAATATTGCAGCATTTATTTCAATAACATTGCCTTTAAATAAGAAAATAATGTACTATGAAAATCAATGCTAAATTATTTTTCTAATTTTCGCAAAAAATAACGTGGCATTTCCTTTTTGAAAAGTACCAACGTATTCATCAATTTATTTAAACGAATAATTAACAATGTTCATACACTTATTTCGTTTTTATCTCACTTTCCATTCCATTAACTATCGTAACTTGACACCTCACATTTTGAAGTCTGATGCATTTCAATTCTGATTACATTCTGACGTGTTTCGTCTGGATTTCGCATCTGCTGTAATCTCGGTAATTATCCACAATAAGCCTTTGCGGCAAGCGTTCATAATGCTTCGGTTGTAATGAGAAAATATGTGCAATATTAACGAAATGCAAGAGAAATACTGGCAAAGCTTCTAATGCAGAAGGATTACTTTCATATTAAATGAGTTTTCAGCTGCATTGTAATTAATATACTGCCGTGTTTTCTATGCCACGCAATGAGGATGTCTCATCAGGAAAATAAATAGGTGTATGGATATGGTGCACAACACATCTAGATGAACCTCATAAAAAATTTGAAAATTTATAAAAAGAAAATTCTATGATAATGGGCATGTTCATCCAAATTTGTTAGTTCAGAAAAATAAATCATATTGTACGGAAATTTAAATTTAAATTTACAGGTACACTTTTAAATTTAAACTTCAAAAAGCGGATATATAGGTGTAGTATTTAAAAATTATTAAACTGGGTTGAAAGTATATTTTTATTAAAGTACTATCAGAATATGCATAAAGTACTATCAGAATATGTATAAAGTACTATCAGAATATGTATAAAGTACTATCAGAATATGTATAAAGTACTATCAGAATATGTTAGTTAGGGCCATTTTGATCAAAAAATGTACTTTTATTTTACATTCTTTTTGAATAATGTATATTTTTTACTTTATAAAATTGTTTCTGATAATATTTTTTAAAATGGAAACGCGGAAATGGTTTATGATTTGAAAAAAATAATAACCAGAGGCATAAAAAACATTCATATTACTGGAGTTGGGTAGTTAAGTTTCTTTTTATCTATATTTCTTTTATAAAAAATGGTATAAATAAATAGAAAGAAATTTCAACTATTTTTAGACAATTTCTTTAGAATGAATAATACCTAAGAATTAAAATGTATTTATTAAAACATATTTTTATTAAAATTTTCAAATTTTAATTGTTATTTTAAACAATTACCTTTGGATCATTTTATGAATTTATTATGTATATAGTTTTCTAATATTTGTAAAAAAAAATTCATACTGTGATTATTTTCTCATTTATGGTTTTATAATGTAATCTGTGAAATTTCATCTGAGAACACGTAATATTTATAAATTATTTCAATTGCTTTTCAATTTCTAAATTAATGCAATTGATAATCTATTATAAATTGACAAAAAGTTGCAATTGCTTAAATAGTCATTTAGGGTTTTTCATATCATAATTTATCTTTTATTAATATTAAAATAATTTACTTAAACATAATTTAAGAAAAAACAAACATCATTCCTCAAAACTAAATGGAAGTTTGATAATATTTTACATTCCATATAATTAAATAAATTATCCCACACTTAACAGTTATTTCAATAAAATACAATTTCTTAAGTTTCCACTAACAATGAAAATACATTTTTCTCATCTTAATTATGACAAAGGAACGTTTATCAGTTCAATGAAAAATAAATTATTGGGCCCATGATATTTTGCCAACTAGTCTCTAATTTATCAAGCAGTTACGATTAATGTTTAAGAAAATTCTAAAAGTGAAAAATAAAGCCCTCTTAATATTAATCAAAGTTTAGTAAGATTTATAACAACACGACAAAGTAATATTGTCTTCTTATTTCTGGACAGGATCCAAATTCTTTTTCCTTCACATGCTACAGACGACATTAAAATTTATTCTTCATAAATTACCACTTACGTTTTTTCTTTAAGGCCAAAGTGTTCTAATAGCAAACGATTCTTCTGCGATCATAATCTGTTCATTTTTCATGTTTTTCTTAATTTTATATTATACTCCGTTTGAAGCATTGTTAAGCAATTGAAGTGCATATATGAAATTGTTATCTGCTTTAGTGAGTATATTTAATAAAATATTTTGAGTGATTCATAAATAGATTAAACTGAATTTTAACACACTTCTATTAGCTTCACCTGTATGTAACGGAACATTTGAACCCGATTTTTACCCACTTACAAAGGTCAGATTAACTCGAAATTCTGCATACTTGTCAAGGACTGATGACAATACAATAATTTTATAATTTTGTTCCATTGTCCTGATCAGGATTATCAGGATTAACGATTTCCCATTTTCGAATTTGGCGACCAATTCCAGATCCCATTTTCAGATTTGGTGACTAATTCCAGATTTGGTGACTAATTCCAGATTTGGTGACTAAAAGATTAAATTAGAACTCTAAAGAGAAAACTCTCATGGCTAATACAAACAAACAAGCCAAAAACGGTTTGCCAGCTCAGGTGTCGTCCTTGTCACTTGACCCTGGTTCAAAATTACGAGATCCGTCGCCAAAAGCCCTCGTATAGCTGAACAGGGCGACGTTAATATTCACTCGCTCACTCTCTCACGGCATTTTATGTACCGCCAAATTTTTGAGAGTTTCCGCCAATTTTTTTTCTTTTATAATTATTACTTATACGCTGAGGAAAAAATAAAATATGGAACCGAATCACATTCAGCCGTTTTCTAAGGTTTGTGGTATATTTAATACTTTCGTGGCTTAAATGGATATAAATAATTTGATTGGGTTTGTAATCCATTTGATATGGATATATCTAAATATGAATTGACTTTGAATGAAGAGAAAAACTAATTTTGCCTGTATAATACTCGAAAGAATTAATTGACTCTTCGAAACATTTGGAAGAGTTAATTAATTCATTTAGGTTAAAAATAGAGGCTATTATCTCATAACAGCCAAGAAAGGTTTAAAAATATTGTTACTCAATTTTCTACATCTTATTCGCGTGAATTCGGATTTTCAGCATTAGCAAATATATAAATAAAAAAAAGATCGAAACTTTTACATGTAGATGATGAAATGAAAGGGGCATTATCATTTTTACAACCCAATATAAACAAAGTTATCAAAATCACCAAGCTCAAAGTTCGCATCAAATGTATTCTTTTAATTAATTTGTAATTAATTACTCAATAAACTTTTTGTTGTCTTTGTCTTACATATCATTTTAGTTAACATAGAAAATTATTATCATGAACAATTTTACCTAGTGTATTACAGATAAGTAAAATTCTTTTCATTTATTTTATTGTTAGTGTGCCGCCAAATTTTGAAAGTGTTAAAATAGTACTGCAGAAAAAAAAGTTTGAGAATCACTGGTATGGAGAAAGAGTTTTCTTAATTTTCCAAACGAAGAGTGTCCTGCAGAAGATTTTACTGTAAGTTAAATCTATCTGGACTAAAATTTCTAGCATGGGCAAGAATATGTTAAGGTTTGGGCCAATGTGACCCCGGACTAAGGACCTCGACTTCGAGGATGCTTAGTCTCAATAAGATCAGAATCCGAACAATTTTAATCGTTTAATGTTATTCCTGGACATAATCTCCGTAAAACTGGGAGTTTTCAATGCCGACTGGCAGCAGTGTCAAGACTATCTTATGCCAGGTCCCTCGTCCGTGTCTACGTCTAGGACTACATCATCATTACCGGTTGAAAGGCATCTATCGGTCGAATCGGTTTTTCTCTAGGTTTTGTGAGATTGTGAGTTACGCGCTTTATTTGTTTCTGGTTATCGTTTGAGAACGTATGCTGCATAGCAGTGATCCTCAAAATGTGTTCCATGGAACCCTGGGATTCCACAAGATATAACCAAGGGTTCTACGAGTCACACACAAAAAAAATAACAACTGCAAAATAAAGTTATGCATACAGATTTATATGTATGCAAAATAGATTCAAGAAAATGGTTCAAATTTAGCTATCAACCTTACCAATAGATCGTTATATATATATATATATATATATATATATATATATATATATATATATATATATATATATATATCTTATTTGTGTTTATTGGTATTTTGATTCGACGAGAAAAAGGTGGTAAATAAAGTTTCAGCAAAAGATTGGATAAGGAAAATTAAACTATGGATATACTTATGACTTGACAAAAATGATCTGAATACTAAATATTAAAATAGATAACTGATATTTCGGAATTAATGATAGAAACCAGGCCATTATGTCCCATCACGCAAAAAAAATGTTTTTTTTTCCATCATATAACATCAATTTAGATTTTTTATTTAATTACCTCGAAAGAATGCCATTTGTTTTTGTTAATGTACTAAAGTTATTGCGAAAGAACAGATCTATTTCTCTCTCTCTCTCTCACACACACACACTCACTCACGCACGCACACTAAATTCTAGACAGAATAATTTATGTTGCAAAATGATCAAATCCCCAAGCATTTCCCTACGTGAACTAGACGAGTAATTTGTCCAGAGAATCAAAATGATTCCGAAGCGCGTTCTCTAATCCCGTCGAAATAAGAACATTGAAAACTATTCCAAAACAAGGCAATCTATTCCTGAAGAAAGTTGGCGCTGGTAGTGGGATGCCAGGCAATTATTTGGCGACTCCCTAGGCGTTGGCGAGAGTAGTTGCCCCAACGTATCCAGGGGGCAGGGATAATTGAGTTAGACGATCTTAACCTCGGAATATTGACTTCCCTCCATCTTGGCACGAGCATAACTTTTTTATTCCCAACGGTGAAGCAAATCAAATGTCACGTCTTAGAGATGAGGCAGGGGAAATGGATAGCATGTTATTGGATAGGGAAAGTGAGTTGGTTTGAGTAAGGGATGTTTATGGATGGTGTGGAAGAGGTGGATTATTGTTTGAATGGTATCATACAGGAAAAGAAAAAAGAGATAGGTCAATCTTGTTTGTGGAACTAATGAGAGATGGAAGAAGAAAAGATGTGGTTTTCGAAGTAAATTAATGTTTCACTGTTGTGGAACAGAAGATGTTTTTCTGCGTTGTTTGTTTCGAAGAATAGTGAGTTGTTCTGTATCTTATGGATTGAATCTTGCTAGAAATTGCAAAGTGTTTATTTCAAAGAAAGATGTACAATAGATAGTTTGAAAACTTGCAAAAACTTTTGAAAATCACAAAACACACTTTGATCAGTAGCGAGTGGTATGGCTACAACAAATACTCAACTCTCACTGAAAGGCATCATAAGAGGCTTTCTTCTGTAGTTAAATGTTTTTTCCCGCATTAAAAGTTACAATTTGAGCCACAACCATGGTATATTCAATATTATCCGAATATTCCATAATACCCAACTCTCATCTATATTATGTAAATATATGTATGCATTCGTAAGAAAAAGTTTTAGTTTTAGTACTAATTATTTATTAATTATTATTTATTATTTTCATTATTTGATTAGGGCTAGTTGCCAACTATACTAAAACTTTCACCCCCTTAAAAAAAAACCGCATCCTTTAAAATGGCTTTAAAAAAAAGCGTGTCGCGCATTTTGGAGACCAACCCTGGAGGAAGGCCCCAACAGCAAAGACTCAACGGCGCACAGTGGGCAGTTTTCACGATCTGGCCCACGGAAATTATTTTATGGCTTTTAAGTCTTCATAATTATATCTAATGGTCAAAAATGACAGTAATTAATGAAAATTGGATATTCTTTTCTGTTTTGATTATGAAATAAGGTTAATAAGGTCTTAACTAATTTATGACACGTTTGAATTTGATCAAGAATAAATGATTACTAAGTGGAACTAGTTTTTGAACAAGGATCTAAGGATATTAACAGAAGCAGTAATTTTCACGAGGGAAAATATATACAAGAAATAGTGCGGCAAGTTAAAAATTAAACATTAAAATTAATTAGTTGTTAAAGATTAAACGAATACAAATAAACATAACATTGTACATATACAATAAAGGGTAATGTTTAAAAGGACTAGTCACCCTTTGAGCATTTTTTATTTATTTATTTATTTAAAAATTATATTTCAGCTTTTCATATAATGTTTCTATTCAAGAAAATGATACGAAATAAAATTTTGCACATATAATTCACACAATCTTACAAATTTAATTTTAAAAAAATTAGAAATTTTTAAAATTTTACTCTTTTTGTATTAATTAATTTTTTGACATGAAATTTTTGTAATATTTCTGAGGATGTTTTAAGCAACTTCCGGGATCGATTTTACAATAACTTAATTAGTTTTGGAGAAGAAAAATAAGAAAAAGTTGATAAATATGTATGTGCTAAAATTCAACCCAAAGTCTAATATTTCCCACATTTTAATTTTTAAAATAAAGGAGTATTCAATTCACAGCAAAATGGATCCCTAATTTTGTTATGTGCATTACATATAAGACACAGGGAAAAAATGGAAGTGGTTGGTAAATAATTGGGGAAGAAGTAGTATTTTGAATACGTAAAAACGCAAACTAAGAAAAACCATTTTAAAAGTTTGATTCTGAAAAAATAATTATTATAAGCTTAAATAAACATAAAAAATACACTAAATTTTATTAGCTATCTAAATTTTTCTCAAAATCTAATATGAATCTTACTCCCCCGACAACCACGCATCATTCGACTTGGAGAACTTTTCATATAAGTGGCACCTCATCCATTTTCCCCCTACAAACAAGCAGAAATTTTTAACAATTTTTCTAAATTTTAATTGCTGCTGGTCCTCATATTTATCAAATTTCGTTCTAGTTCTAAATAAACTCAAAACAACTTAGTTTTGCGCTTGGGATCTTGCTCTTTCTTCCACACCTTGAATAAGGCCCGCCAAGTAATGTCATCGACCAACGTTGGATAAAAGTCATAACTTTGGGAATAGATGGAAGTAGCAGCTATAAATTTGGTATTAAATTAAAGGTCTCTATATATACTCTATATGATTTAAGTGTTACTGTGATCAATCTGTGTCAATTCCAAAAGTTCTAGTCTATTAAACCAAAAAAAAAAAAAAACTGACACATACGTTAGTAGGAGTTACATGCTGTGCTAAATGTTATGTTCTTACAATATTTAATCAAACTTGAACCTAATTTGAAAGTCAAATCAAGAAATTACATACCCATAGCATCTATTTTATAAAAACTTCGCTTGAATCTGCAAAATCTTTTTCAGACGAAACGATAGAACTTGCGACTGTAAAATGAGGTTCGCAAGTGTTTCTTGTAGCAAGAACAAACCCGATCTAAATTGATGATTGTTCACGATTTCCATTCGCATACTGACAAAAACTGCTTACCACATGGCTAGGGAACTCAAGAGGACCATAAATTGTGGGTCGTTGTTTTATTTCGCGCAATTTCATTTTTGGGGTTTCCGTGCGCCAGATTGGGAAAACTGCCCACCGTGAGGCGTAAGGATTAGTGTAAGTGTAACAAAGCTGATCAATAATTTATAATGAACAACCGTTATAACCCAAAGTTTGCAAAAAGCAATGTTTGTTAAAGTTTATAACAGTGCATCGTAAATTTTTAATATTTGCGTCGCAATTTTAAATGATAATTTTCCTCACCCCATACAATAATAATGTATTGAACACAATAAAAATATACTTTGACGCTAAAGCTACAATACATCTTAAATTATAAACCATACAAACTATCAAGATAAGTATTAAATTGTGTACACTACAAACCCATGAGAGGCACCGAAAATTATTAAACTTGTTTTTAATTTAATATTGATAAACTAACTATAAAAAAACATTGAGAAGTAATGGTACATTTATATAAGTATATTATATTAGTGTAAATGTGTATTTAATTTTTATTATGTCAGAATGAATTTTGTTTTATTTTCTTTTCAGTAATGTAATACTTAATTTAAATCTTTTATTTTCAACTTTTTAATAAGCTTGTGCCCCCCTTATAGGGATATCACGCCCCCTCTAGGGGAACATTCCCCGCAGTTTGAGAAACACTGCTTATGATTATATAGTGCAAATGCTTTTAATGAAATATACGAATGAATACCTATGGAATTTCATACTACTGTAACTTTACTGTTCTGAAAAAAACCTAATAAACACTCTAAACAGAATCAGGAGGAAATTATAGACGCCTATAATTTTCTTATAATGCATACTTATCTGTAATGAATTCAGCTTAAGTTATATTTTTATTGCACAACACAAGATGATATGTTGTATAGTACACACACACACACACATATAAAAGTATCGTTTTTACCCCTCAAATATAACCTCTTTGGTTAAAAGGAAATTGACAATTAAACAAAATAAATGCCAAAATAAAATAAGTAATTTATTTTAAAAAATTACTAAATTTGGAGAGTTATCTGTTTTATTTTAATCAAATATTTGTCTAACGTTTAGAAAGCTTCACATTTTCTACTTAATTTCTTAATCCAATGTTATAAAAACAATACCTTTAAGTGTGTGTGTGCAAAACATATGGATAAATTTAAATCCAACCAACCACTTATCAAAATTCCATTCACCGAAATTATTCGTATTATTTGAATTAGAATTGTACAAATTATATAAGCTAAGAAACATAATGACAAATTTCCAAAATGACTTCTGCTTTGAACTACGTTTCATTTATCTTTAGCGTTCTTTCTGTCTCAAGGGATTGTCAAAACAATGTTGATTGAGATTGCATTTCAGGAATTCCAAAAGTTTTGGAACGCACAAATTAATCCTCTGGAGTCTAATTGAACAAATGAAGTCGAGCTGAAAGATATGGTTCTCATTTTCATACCGCTTGTAACTTTTCAAATTCTGTCTTCGAATACTCAGGATTACCGCAACAAATGACCCTTGAGATATTCGGAAAAGTATTTGATGTCGAGAAACTTGCTCACTTTCAATATGGAGGGACATTTGCGCTTTCTTCGAACGTTCAGACAAATTGATTTTGCATCAATAATATTTTTATCAAAAACACTCATATTTTAGGTTTGGAATGCTTAAAACTTTCTATGTAATAGTTACACTTAGTTTAATATTTTCCTTATTTTGAACTTAAGATGAGTTCAAGAAACGGAAATTTTTAGCCATTTATTCACAATCACAGCTTATGGGATTCAATTCGGAAATTCACATTCAAGCAATGTACTAATTCTACAATACGTCTGAAAAAAGGTTAAAAAAACACATATGGATTTCTGTTATAGGTCAACAAATGCGAGAAATTAAATCAATAGAGAGAGAGAGAGAGAGAGAGAGAGAGAAAGAGATGTGTGTTTTATTTACTCCGAAAAATCTCCATTTGAATTTGATTTAGTTACGATGCTGCCATCATTATTAACTTCTGTTTATAAAATACTAGCCGTTACCCATCGCTTCACTGGGTATTTCCCGATGTTGTATAAATATATACTGTTTACATATATATAAATTATTGATATCTAGCATTAAGAATTCGATTGTATTGAAAAATATATTTATAGCTATAACTCTCACCGTTTGATATAAAAAGGACAAAAATTATAATTTATTTCTATTATAATATCTAAAATAGAAATAGACTATACTTCTTCTCACCTCTTGATATAAAAAGGACATAAATTATAATTTCTAATTTCTATTATAATATCTAAAATAAAAATAGAAAGATTTTTATACTCACTTAACCCAATAATCAAGTGGATTTCCACCAAAACAACTTTCAGTGAATCTCTACTACAGAAAATAAACATGCGTGCTAAATTTCAACCCTAAATCTAACAAGAGTAAAAACGGAATTTTTATCATCAATACGCCCCGTAACCCCGTTGAGAGCATTCTTAATGGATTCCAATTCAACAAAAGAAAAGTGGGAACCAAATTTTATTATTATAGTCCTAGAAGTTCGAAAACGGGAATTTTGTCAATCAATACGCCCCAATAACTCCTCCCCCTGGAGTTGATTTCCGTAAAATCCGTTCTTAGTGGAACTCTATTCAACTAAAGAAACATGCTCAACAAATTTCAAGTAAATAGGTTAAATTCAAAAGCAGGAATTTTCCTATAATTCTTCTTAACCCCTCTCAACCCCCCTCCTTTGGGGGTCGGTTATCGTAAAACTCTTTGTTAGAGGAACTTTTTCCATGAAAGGAACATACCTTCTAATTTTCAAGCAGGTGGGTCTAATAGTTGAAAAACGGAAATATTCATCTATTATGCCCCTTAATGCCCCCTTGGGGGTCAATTTTCCCCAAACCTATTTTGTAGCGGATCTCTACACCATGAAAGGAATCTGCTTATATAAAGTTTCAAGACTATACGTCTAATAGTTTAAAAATGCAAATAATTATCTATAACGCCCCTTAAGCCCCCGCAACTTTACTTAGGAAGCCATTTTCACAAAACCCATCTTATAGTGGATCTCAATGAATGGAACATGCTTACAAAATTTCAAGATTTTACGTCTAATAGTTTAAAAAGGGAGATAATTACCTATATAACCCCTCTTAATTCTCCACAACGCCATTTGGAGGTCGATTTTCACCAAACCCATTATGTAGTGGATCTCTACTCTATGAAAGGAATCCGCTTACCAAATTCAAGACTGTACGTCTAATTGTTTAAAAATGGAAATAATTATGCATAACGCCCCTTAAGCGCCCTTAACGCCTTTTGGAGGTCGACTTTCGTAAAAATCATTTTGTAGGAAATCTCTACTCTATAAAAGGAATCTATGTAACAAGTTTCAAGACTGTACATCTAATAGTTTAATAATGGAAATAATCTATAACGCCTCTTAAACCCCCATAACTCCCCTTGGGGTTCGAACTTTTAAAAATCTATTCTTTGCTGATGTCTACTTCATGAAAGGAACCAGCCTACCAAATTTCAAGTCTGTAGGTTTAATAGTTCCGGAGATATCGTGATTAAGTGATTAGTGAGTCGCTTTTCTCCTTTATATATGTAGATTACTGTCTGGTTCTTTCAATATATTCAATATGTTAGTAGGATAGCATTTAAACCAATATATAGACATTTATCAGAAAAGAGACAGATAGTTCAAATTCAGAATTCTATATTTTCAAAACTTAAATCTTATAATGATAAATAACGCATGACAGTAAAGAAAGATTTGTTAAATTATTTTCACAAGAGTTCTCGATTACTTCTTTAAGTTACTGAGCAGTGTAAAGACAATTAAAAATTTCATGAACAGAATCTCATTTGATCATTTTGCATCATGGATTTAGTAAGTGTATTAGTACTGCAAAAATGGCAGCACATATGTATTTCAGCAAAAAGTTGTGCAATAGAGACGTGGCTATTATACTTCAATGGAGAAAGATTTTGATTATCAAAAGAGAGACGGACAGACAGAAATTGATTTGCATTTGAAAAAAAGGTAAAATTTGATTCTCAAAGTCTGATTGTGTTCTTAATTGACTTGCATTGACTTGCTATTTGAATCTGCATGGAGCTATTGTACAATGAGTTTGAACCTCAGTCAAATGACAAGGAGGACATTAGAGATGTACCCCCTCCACACTCTAGCAACCCTACCATCTTATATACTTCCATATCACGTAAACATGAGGGCTTTGAGTGTCAACAGAATTAATGTGCATCAACACATCCATAGGCGAATCGTCGATGGCACCAGGACTCAAAATATGACTCGAGATATCTGTCCACGATTTTGTTATTATGACTCCTCAACTATTGCGGTTACCTCTCCAAAGATTGAATTAGGTTTGCTGAATTTAAAGTTTACTTTCATACATTTTGCCGAACAAACGGGTGAGTTTGGTTTAACAGGGATGAATTTAAATCGAAAATTTAAACACTTGGGTATTGTCTTGGTTGCACGACCGTGATCTGTAATTACTGAATACAACCACACATCTTACCAATATAATAATATAACAGTTGTATAATATTACTTCAAAAGGAGTTAAAACACATTAAATAACTACTCTAAGTTGCTTCTTACACAATATCGATTGAAACAACACCATTATGTCCCACCACGCAAAAAATGTCTTTTTTTTATTGTATGAGGGATGATAAAAAAAAAAGGTTACATGCCTCAGCACTGTGAAGAAATTTTGTTTTCCCCAAAAGGGAAACAAATGGCGCTACTTATCATACAGCTGGTTTGCGGGTAGGTAAGGAAAGTTCCTAGATGGTTCAGTGCGATATTCCAAGATGGTGCAGGGAAATCATCCACCGAGACCTGGCTCAATGGATTTCTACCAAGAAAGATTAAACAAGCTGATTCTGCGCTCTGAAAAATGCCTAAATAGACCTGGTGATTATATCGAAATGTGATAGGCACGTATGTCTCTTAATTCTTTTTGTATTTTCTGTCTATTGTTAATAAATATTTCTTTATTCGTCTAGTATCCTTTTTTTTCTGTCACCACTCGTATGAGGTTAATTTATAGATTTTTAATTTAATTACCTCGAAAGAGTGCCATCTGTTTTTGTTACTGTTATTGTGAAAGAACCGATAACTCTATCTTTCTCACAAACATGCATACACGCACGCACGCCCGACAGCCCGATCACGCCCACGCATGCATGCACGCACTCGCACGCACGCACACATGCACACGCTCGCACGCACACGGTCTTTCCAGCTCAATGTTTCAATAATCCCAGTATTCTTTTCAAAGTTATGCTGATGTAATACTTAACTTCTTTACTTGTACGCATTTTTGTTCGATTTTTGAGAACAGAGCTTAAGACACTGAAATTCCTTTGCAGTTGAAAAATCTCTTCATATATTTCAACATTTTTGTCATTTCCCACTGGGAAGCGTTTTGAGAAATTCGACTGGGTCTCGGTTAAAATTCTTTAAGCGTTTTCCATTGTTAAACAAGATCAGAAAAATCCCACAGCCAGTCTAGAGAGAGGCAAACTCTCTAGCTAATTTGTTCTTCTCCAGATGCATCTCCCAAACCCAATAAAAGAAGCGAAAAAAAAGTGAATTAAGTGTACTTTAAGTTACCCCTGTGGTGTGCAATTACCCCAACAGCAGCGAGTAAAAATGGTTTTTTCCTCGCCAAAAGAACTCGCCAGAGTTCACTAATGGTGAGGAATGACCACCCCGAGATTTCAGCCCAACTTGGGTAACAGGAGCTGTAGTTAATCTCTTTCTATTAAATGAGACATGTTACACATCTGCTTGCAAGGGTTTCATCACGGTGGAATTAAGTGTAAAGAGAATAAGCGACTGTTTTGTGAAATATTTTTTAATCGAATTTCGCTTTTATAATGTACCCACATAAGATTTAAAACAGATGTATGAAGATAAGCTCCTCACAGAGTTAAATTGAAAGTGGTATTATTTTTTCTAAATTTTATAAGTATCGTCAATTTCCTAGATTACAAGAAATTTTGGAATGTGCCACATTTTTATACTCAAATATATTTTAATTATACTTATATATATATATATATATATATATATATATATATATATTATAATTATTCTTAATAATTCATAAGATTTTTCATATGGATACCTCAAAAAATTTAAAATTATTAAATATGTATCTATAAGCGTAAAATATATACACATAATTAATTTCCATACGTAACCTATTTCTTTAAAAAGTTGTCTAAATGCTTATTATTTCATTATTGTATTTTATTGTACTTAAATATGCTTTTGTTAGTCATATGTATTTTTATAAAGTGATTTTTAAAAATACTGTTTGCGTACAGAAATTTCATTACAATGGTATGTTTGCAGTAATACAAAGATTATAACTATATATATATATTAAGCAAAACTATTTTTAATTAAACTTCTACGTTTCTTTAAATAAAACTTCGATGTATATAGTTTGATTATAGCAGAGATTGGCAATCTTGTAGCTGTGTCGGGCCAATCTTATCTATCAATATGATTTAGGGAGCCACACAATGAGAAATGTTTGAAACAATTCGATTCCTCCGATAATGTATACAGAGTTAGGAAGTACTGGTCACGAATATAGAGCGAGATACTATCCTCTGCCCTAAATACTATCCATGAGATGTAAGTGTAACCGCATTAGAATGAGTGAGAAATAGAATTTATATAGTCCACTAAGAAGTTGTTCTGCTTTAGAGTCAAGGGAATTTATTGTACTGAAGATCATGGATCATCAAAACCTCTTAGCTGTGGAGTTGCAATCCAATCTACCAATAGGATTCGGCGTGCCACACAGTAGGTCATTATAGTGAAACAATTCTATTCCCGAGATAATGCGTGCAGAATTAGAGAATAGAGGTCAATAATATAGATATTTACAGTTTAATTGTATATTAATTTTGCATCATTTAAATTTATTTATTAACATACAAATAAACAGTATAATGTATTACTATTCCTTCAATACATAAATGAAAAATTATAACGGCTTAATAAATAGGGGCGTGTGAGCGGGTGCATTGTGTTGTTGAAACAAACGATCCACCACTCTCCATTTCTGGACCTATTTTTCTAATTTTTTCACGAAGACTTTTAAGTATTTCAATGTTAATGTGTTGATTAATAGTCTGACCACTGATGTGAGTGAGAACTCTCTCGTATCACGAATTTTGCCAATGTTTTGGTCTGTAATCGCTTACCTTGGTTACTTAGCTCGGGCATGATCTTACACACTGTCCCTTCCCCCTGAAAACCGCTTATGCTATTCGAACACATGTGTACGAGACAAAGTTTTATGTCCATAAGCCTCAATGAATATTTGAAATGTTTTCGTGTCTGTTTTCTAAAGTTTCATAAGAAACTTGATGCTGATTCGACATTTTCCCGGCAGAATGCAATTGCACCTGCTCACTCAATGGCGCAGTACTCCCAAAGGGCGTGATAGGCTACGGCGAAACTGGCAACATGGATAGAGGGGGGGGATGACGTCATCGAAACATTTTTTGCCAACTCCACACTTTTTTCAAGATACACACTTAGTCTCCTTTTTTTGTGTGTGTGTCATACCTTGAATGCACTTAAAAAAAGTAGAAGAAAAAGTCCTATTTAACTCACATCTAAAAAAAAATTGCACCAAATTGCGCCAGCAATTCATTTTTCTGCATTGGACTTCTATTCAATATAGTGATAATAATTCACCAAGTTGGTGATAAATAAAGGTGTGAGCTAAACTAGGATCCAATCTTAACACTCAACCAGGATGAGCTTCAACCTGCCAAATGTAAACTAACGGCTCTCTAAATGCAACCTATTTGCCGCAGAGGTCATCAGCCGATTTGTTACTTTTAATTAAAAAAATTTTTAAATATAGAATTGTAAATAAAATTTTGTTATTGGTGTATGACTGTCGATATTTCTGGCATAAGAAGTTTTAGTCCAACTAAATTCATCCTACGTTGAAGAACATCTCCTCAAACTAATAATTCGTGATTTTTAATAAGAAATTAAGAATTCTTCAAAACATATTAATACTATTCATATAGGCAATAATTGAATCTTAATCAAGCACCTTTTTGAAATCATTAGAATATATAAAGCTTACTAAAGAAAGTTTTCGTGTAATGTACGGGAAGATAAAAATATATTTCTATTTATTTTATTAATACTGACGTGGCCGCCAATCAATGACAAGAGAAAAACCCGAGGGGAATCACTCTGGTCAGAAAAACTGAAAGAAATGTTAGATAAGTCAATTGCTTCTTCTGCGAAAAAAACATTTAATACATGAAGAAATGTGTCCCTCTTTATTTGTTTCAAGTTGTTATTACATAATTGATGGGAAAAACATCTTTTACTAAAATTATTCTGTGATAATCGTAATTTTTGAATATCATCCAAAAGTTTCAGAATTAAAACCAATAGATTGTTGTAGTATGGATTATTCTAATGCATCTCTCTTATGTTATTTATTAGGGTATTATTAGCCTATTTTTTGTTCCCATTTTATTTCTAAGGAAAAAAAAGGGGGAGGGGTAGATATTTCTTTCCTTATTAGTTAAGTGTAATGATACTAAACTATTAAGGTTTCTTGCTTCTCTATAACATATCGAATTGATGTCATGGCTAGCGTCGTTTTTATAAAATGACATGCAGAAATATAGTTGATTTTAGCTTCTCAAGTCCTTTAGGACAAACTACAAAAAAGCACCGATTTATTAGTTATTTCTAATCATTTCATGCTTCATTGATCCATAAGGAAATTGAAAAACATCTTTAATCATTTCCAATAGGATAAGCTCGAATTTATAAATCAAGCATCCCTTTAAAGCGACCAACATTTGACAAATCATTTCTTAATGGAGACGGGATTCATATAAATACCTTATTGTCATCGTATCAGAAATCGTCATGTAAACACAAAATAATACCTACATTCTGGACAAGTACTACTTAAAGTTAATAAATAAATGTATTTTGTCATTCAGTTCCGACTACTTACGACAACTGTTTTTTAAACAATGGAGATATGGGGATTTTTTTTTGTGGTTTTTAGATTTATTTAGTACATTTTAAGAAAAATATGCTAAAATTAAGATGAGAAAAAGAAAATATTATTACTAAAATGAGAAAAATGGGTCAGTATATACAAAAATTTATATGAACAAGAACATTTTTGTACCAAAAGTTTATGAACAAATTTTCAATTTTTTAAAAATTTTGATGTGTTTCTTTGCTATTCATTTTTGAAAGGACCTTCAGTATAAGAGAAATTTTAATTTTTACAAAAACTAGAGCCCTTTATCTTAGTTCTTATATGAAATTGTTTAAAAAAACAGTGATTATATTCAGTTAAGGGACTGCAAATTTTGTAATAAAACGGTAATTGATAAACCTGAGGGTTTAAACACTTCTACTGTTGTACAGAACACACACACACAAAAATTCAGTTAATTATTTTCAAAACTTTTGAAGCAATCGCTGTAACCGTTTGAGCGTTTTCAAAAAGCCATCTTTCGAGTAAAACGCATTTTAAGTATGGCATCTTGCTTAAAGTAGTCGCATTTGCTTTAACTAAAACAAAAAAAAAAAAAAATACAAGATAAAAACGACTAAGATAAATGCAGGATAAGAGAGAAAAACTGCATTAATTTTTTTTCTTCGAAAGTGTTATAGTTAGTAAAATCCCTATTGGAGACAGAATACTTAAATTTGAAAAACTTCCAAGTGATGAGGATACTATTTAAACTGAAACTCCATTGTCTAAACTTCCACACCATTTTAAAGTAAACACTTTGGACTTAACAGATTTTACGAACATCAACCTTGTTATACGGAGCATTCCTAGAAGTATTAATGCTATAGTGACTGAGTGTCTGAGACCGACTTAAGTCAACACAAGGGCTAATGGCCTCGTAATTTTGAACCTCACAATTTTTCACGAGGACGAAACCTGATTAGACACCACACTCTCCTAACTTCTACGCCAAACTAGCATGAGAAATTCGAGCCATGACCAGTTCTCTACATAAAGGCATCATGATTCGAATCTGCGACTCGACGATGCCTGCTATGAGTTCGTGAGTCAGTGAATATTAACGTCGCACTGTTTAGCTGCACGAGAGCTTTTGGCGACGGACCACGTAATTTTGAACCATGGTCAAGTGATGTGGACGACACCTGAGCTGGTACTCCCCTCTCCTAACTCCCACACCACACTAACGAGAGGACGTTTTTGATCTCGACAGATTTAACGTGTATTGCTGCTCTACATGGGGGTTTTTAGTGGTACTGGGCTCGAACTCGTGACAAGGCCAGCCACGATCCGATACCTTGACCACTTGGCTACCGCGGCCACGCTATGAGTTCATGACCATGGCCACTAATCTATAGCGGCCTGTACTATTAATACTCGGAATTGTGATTCAACAATGCCTGTCGCTGGCACGATCATCCACCAAGCAATATTTAATTGTTTCCGTTTTATAAATCATTCATCCGCGTTATTATAACAAATATAAACTTCTTTCTTGCTTGGAGTAAAAATCGTTACATGGATTGAGAACTTGCTTGTTCAAGCAATTTTTTTGTTGGATAATTCGTTTTAATTTTCCTTTAAAATTGCTTGTGCAATTCTCTCAGATAAATATTTTGCAGCCCCGTCTTTGCTTATAGTTTGAAAGTTTGTATTGCAATAATAATAAATTATCTTTTGCTTCAATAGTTCTCTATTAATAAAATGCCAAATATTTTAATGCTACAGTGCGTTCTCAATAAAATTAACAGTTAAACGAAGAAATGTTAGTTAAGGCATCTATTACTTGTTATATTTTTGGATCCTAACTACTTTGATTAAAAATAGAATGACAAGAGTTGCTTCAGCTCATACTGCATGAATGAGCATTGCTTGTTTTAGTGATTACAGAGCACATTTTTCTCATTTTTCTGAGTGATATAAAATCTAATTATAGATTATTCATATGTTCATTCTTCAGCCTCCGCTAGCTCTAGTTCTTATTTCTCTGAAAAATATTAAAGTTGAATTCTTTCGTCCCCCCCCTTAATTTTGAATGAGCGCTGTCTTGGATGTTTTAAGCAACAAACTCTATTTAAATAAGTTAATGAATCAATTAAAAAAACAATGAAGTAATTAGCGATTCTTTTCTAAAAATATAATAAGGATTCTTGAAACTGCCTGTTTTTATTAATTAGTTCATTCTAATAATCCACTTTTTGAATTATATGTTTAAAAGGCCTTTTTACACCCCAGGTGTTTTTCTTTAACTGATAAAAATAGCCATCCATTTTTTGTTAGAAATTACTATTTTAAAAGTGAAAAACGAATTATTAAGGAGATGAATAAGCATAAAATAAAAAAAAACATTAATTAAAAGCTATTTCCTGTAAATAGTTCTAACTGCCATTCCTTCTATAATGTTCACAAAATTAATTTATTAAAAACCTTTTAAATATATAAATATTCTTTAGTATTCCCTCATTAGAAAATCATCGAAATATAAAATATTGTATAAAATATACAAATAACAACAAATAAAACCATTAAAGACGAACAGCAAAATTAAAAAAAAATCTAAAGCTTTAAAATTCCTCTAAGTATCTTTATATTTACATGAATATTAGCTAAAAAACTGAGCGAGAAATATTTGCGAAACTCCAATAAGTGTTTGATAATATTTTCCTTCGTTATTATTTTAAGGTATCCGACTACTTGCGACAATTTTTTTTGAAAAAAAAGGAAATATGGAGATCTTTTTGTGATTTTTATATTTATATAGTATATTTTAAGGAAAAAATCCTAAAATTGGTAAAAGAAAAAAAATTATTATTATTAAAATGGGAAAAAACTAATAAAAATGTACGAAAAATTACATAAACGGGCCCCGCTCTCTACAAAGATTTTATGAACAAATTCTCAATTTTTCAAGTTTGATGTGTTACTTTGTTATTCCTGTTTGAAGTGATCTTCACGATAAGAAATATTTTAATTTTTACAAAAACTAGAGCACTTTATCTAAGTCATTACACGAAATTGCTTAAAAAAACATTGACTATATTCACATAAAGAGCTGCAAATTTTGAAATAAAACAGTTATTGATAAATCTGAAGAGTTCAAAACACTTCTACTGTTATGCAGAACATAAGCAAAAAATTTCAGCTAATTATTTTCAAAACTTTTTGAGCAATCGCGGTCCCCGTTTGAGTTTTTCGAAAAAAACACGTTTCGCGTAAAACGCATTTCAAAGTTTGACATCTTGTGTAAAGTTATGGCATTTGCTTTTACTAAAACGCTTGTAGTTTTTGTTCTAGTGGAGGGAAAATAAAGTACTTGGTATTGTTATTAAGTTAATAAAATGGTCTATAAAATAAAATCATAAAAAATTTTGCCGATTTTTGAAAAAAATCATGGTTTTAGGGTAGTCAGATACCTTAAGATTTCTTTTTGTTTTTTTATACATATAAACCTATTGAAAGTAATACTTTTATAATACTAAACCTGCTTTTCTTTCAAAATCCCAATTGGTATTCCTCTGTTTTTTAATGACTTTTTTGTCTTTTATATTATCAGAATTAGTTAAAAATAACGGGATTTCATTTTTATTACAATTATGCTTTTAGCTTAAAGGCTACACAGTACCTTTAAAAAAAATTTTTTTTGGAAACAGTAATAGTAAAAATAATTTATATGTTTTACATTCAGATTATATTATTAAACTGATTCTGAAGATAAAAAGTTAGTTTGACAAGACATTATTTCACAATTTTAAAAAATTGAACATTTTTGAAGTTTTTTCAAATTCTTATAAAATGCTCAATTTTTGAAAAAATTATTTCAAGTCATTTATGTTTCTTTGTTTATTGGAAACAAAAGTTAGAAGGGATTTGAAAATATGTTTCCCATTTGAATTTTAATAATTTATAGCTGAATCTGGAAAGAAAACACGAAATGTTTTTTAATATTCTTTAAGATTTTTTGTAGAAAATAAGTACAGCTCTCAGATTAAAATTCATATTAACTTTTATAGAACACATATTTGGGAGTATCTATAAAAATTAAGACTCTGTGTTGAACAGAAAAACTTCTTAGGGATTAGAAAAAACACATCTTCAAAATTAAAAGTCTGAGAAAAAGACATTTACAGTTTGTAAAGGCATGAAACAAAAACTAATAGTTCCTGTAAAGCTCTAATTTTTTATGTGCTATTTTAAAACTTATGTTCTACATCAAAACACATCATTACATTAATTAATTATCACAAGAAAACATTTTTTTTTAAAATTCAAAATATGGTTTTACTTAATCATAATAGCATTTGGTATGACGACAGATTATTTAGTTTAACTCTAACACGATTTTTTTCACAAAAATTTTGAAACGCAAAGCATTTATATACAAAATATTGATACTAATTTAAACTAAACATTACTAGGTTTGTTCATAAAATTCAATATTTTTTCAGTTTTAAATAGGTTCAGTATAATAAGCTAGAATTTATGCTGCTCTGCTTTAAAATACTGTAATGTAATATTTTAATATATTTACTACAGCGTTTCTCAAACTGTGGGGTGCCCCCTCAAGGGAAACGTGATAACCTTAAAAGGGGAGCTCGAGCATATCGAAAAGTCGAAAATAAAAGATTTAAAAAATTACTAATTTACTGAAAGGAAGCAAACAAACTACATTCTGACATAACAAAAGTAAAATATACATTTATACTGATATAATATACTTATAAATGCTTCAGTACTGCACAATGTATTTTATAATTAATTTATCAATACTTTGTTAAGAAAAATATTAATAATTTTTAGCGACTTCCATGGACTTGTCATGTACAAAATTATATAAAATATTTTATACTTATCTTGATAATTTGAACGGTTTATAATTAAAATCGTACTGCAGCTTTAGCGTCCAATATATTGTTATTGTATGAAGGGGTTGTGATGAAAAGTATGATTGAAAATTGGGTCGCGAGAGCTTAAAGTATCCAAAAGTAATGGTTTATTATTACAGAATTATCACTCATAACGTAATAAACTGTTTCTCCTTTGATTAGAAAACTATCCGTGGTTTTTTGGGTCCAGTCCAATCGGCCACACGTGTGTGCATTATTCGGCAATCGCAAATGATAAACTTTTTACACTGATTTCATTAGTAAAGATGTGGACGCCACGCGGGTACAGCGACGTGTTCGAACAGAATGGAATGTCGTTACTGTCTTGCGTAATAGACTAATCAGGACTTCTCCTGATAAGTATCCTTATGTTTTCGCGATAAAAGACACTGTTGATCGTGGGCGTGATTCATTTTGTACGATTCTTGATGAGACTGTTAGGCAAACCAGTGAAAAACGACATTCCATTCTGTTCGAATACGTATCTGTACACTCTGTATACGTATACTCTGTATATGTACACTCTGTATACTTCTGAATACGTATCTGTAAATTCCGTTGACCAAAATACGCACTGCACCTTTTGCTGTGGCATCCACATCTTTGCTGATGAAGGCAGTGTAAAAAATTTACCATCTGCAATTGCCGACAAATGTGCGCACGTGCGGCCAATCCGAATAGACTCAAAATATCTCGGAGTTTCCCAATCCACGGATGAACAATTTATTACATTCTGAGGGGTAGTTCCGTAATAATAAACCATCACTTTTGGATACTTTAAACCCTGTATTAACCTTCAGATAAGTGCGAAGGGGGAAGGGAAATGCTATTCCGTCCTTATGTGGAAATAATTTCTCATGAAAGATTTCAGGGATTAAATTCTTACAGCTTTCTGCAATGAGAACTTAGATTTTTGAATTTTCCGAAAATGGGACCAGAGTACCATATCCTCAGTTAAAGGTAAACGGAGGCAATGCTAAGAAAGAAGTATGAATCAAGTCTTGGCAATCATTATTTCCTGATATGGAAGACATCATCTCTAAATGATTATTGACAGAGGTAAGTTTTTGATTGTCCGGAGAATTGATGTTTAAGTGTTCGCCCTTGCAATTCCACCATAGTTAAATTAATCGTCCAAGGAATAAAAAGTATCACAGCAATGAGTGGATGGTTTCCTTCAGCGATGTGACCTGTTACAAGTTTATCACGATGTTTTACAAGAAAATGAGTCACCCATGCGGTATAGTAAGGCTTGGATTTTAATCCCGTGAAGGCATGGATGTTTGTAAATGTATAATGCCTTCGAGGCATGGGGGTACTCTAAATAGCTGTCCAACTGCAAATCCTCTCATGAGGTTGGTGGAAGGGGAGAGAGGTGGGAGGCACCTGACTACTCCCAGGGTATTCTCCCTCAAAACTGGGGTGGAACCGAACAAAATCTTACTGCCACATGCATGGTGCTTAAAGCTAAGGCTAATGACGGGCGTAAAAATCTACCCGTAAGACGCGATGAATTTTGTGGGCCTTAATTTGATGTTACTGTCGATCAGGTGGCATAACCACCAACAGCACAAGAAGACGATGCTCTGCACTTGAATAAATGTAAATTGCGCATAAATATTGAAACGAGCCACGCTCGAGTGCGTATGTTGTTTTCCTTGCCACAATACTCTTCTTGTTTGAAAATTGAGTTCTACAGTCAAAATTCTCCAAGTGAACTTGAAAAATAAGATTATGGCAACCATAGAAGATCTGACCCGAGTTACCAGACTGACAACTTTCTCGGCCTTGGTGACAAATTTGGCGAAACACACGGCATCACCAAAGATTCATCCAGAAGGCTCCAGGATTGACCTTTTTAGACTGAACTAACCAGATCTTTGAAACAAAGTCCAATTCAGTTTAGAAGAGAATCTAAGTTCCTGCTAATGAAGCTGTTTAGAGAGCCGTTTCTGGAACTCTGTAAAGATAGTTTATAAAAAGTACGTTTTGCACTACTGTAAATAATATGTTATAATATTTACTTGTGTATTTACATCAATTTTTCTTCGTGTAGCCATCTGTTTGACCTTGTCCGTTCAAAAATCTGTTATTCAAATACAGTCTGAACTCTATACAACGAAGTAGCTAAATACCGAAAAAAGTTCGTTATATAGAGGTTCATCTTTCAATTTTCTTTATAAACCACATAAAACTAGTTTTAAATTCATAACTATATATTAAAAAAAGTAATTATTCCCACCTTTTGCAAATTAATAAAATTTATTTTATACATCTTACCCATCAAAAAGAAAGAAAGAAAAACTGCAAGGAAAGTTTCTTGACGCCTTTATCAATTTCCTGAAGAATTATTATTTTTTTTTATCTGAGGCTCAAGCACTTACGTTTTGGCATTTTCGAGCAACATGAAACTAAGTTACCAGTTCGACTGATCAACAGAACAAGTGAACGGAAACTAGTTCAAGGACACGGGGACACGAGACCCCTCCACTGAGAGTGTATTGAAGATGTTTCCAGTGAACTGGACAATAGGGGTTAAAGGTTGCGCTTCTTGGATGAAACACCCAGAATTCTATTGCTCTCGGCGAGCTCTAGGTGCCTAATAATACCAGTTCAAGATTTATGACCACCATAAAATGTGTTTAAAGAAATAACAACTTAAAATGTCCAGAAATACTTTAAAATAAGTGATAAAAAACTGAATCACAAGAGAAAATTTCGTTATACTCACTAATGCATTAAATGCACTTCACTATTAGGAGGTTATTTTACAAAGTAAATCATGAAATGTCCATGGTTCCAGGAAAAAATTCACTGTAGAGAAAAATTAACAGTATAAAAGTTCGCAATATGGAGATTCGATTGTAATTGTAATCGTCAGCTGCTTTACCCCTACTCATAGTTGTAAGAATATGTATATAAATCAATTCCACCAATTTATAAAAGTCGTGACTCTTGAACAAGAATAAAATGCAAATAACTATGCATGTGTGATAAGATATCCCTTGAAAATAAGTCCTAATACTTCTCATAGAGCAAGAATTATTATAATTCCTGATCTTGACTTGAGGAATCACGGCATTAACAATTAAGAATCGAGCCTGTATATTCTCTGCATAATTTTCTAGAATCTACTTTAAGGTGGAGAATATTTTACGAGTCTCTATATATATTATTCCCTCCAACAATCTCAGCAAAACGCATATGCTGTGACATTTAAAAGCAGATTTGCATCGTTAGTGATGTCGTTTGCTCCTCGTAGTCTGCGAAGTTTCCGACGAAGAATTTGTAAGTTACCTTTGAAGAGAATCGTAAAAGTGACACGGAAATGTGATGAAGATCTTCTGTACTAAACTAATACAGCAGTAATGGCGTGAGTTAGTTCTGGGGATTTTTCGAAGATTGTTTTTTGAGTATCTCATGATCATTGATTGTATCACTGAATGAATCCCAATATTTTGTACTAAGAATGTAATAATTATTGTATATAAAATAATGTATTTTATAACACTTAATATGGATTTATTTTTAATTGCAAAAAAATGCGTTTTGGTTACATACACTTTCTGAATAAGTTTTCAATATGAGAGAAAACACACACACACGTACGAAACACAAACGTTAATGATGGAATAGAAATACTATGATTTTTTTAAAATTTAAGTAAAATATGATCAACTGTTTGACCTGATCCTTAAAACTGTAATTTTGAATGCTGTGAGAAGAGAGTGAAGAAAGAAATGACATTCTATTGTGTGCAAGAAGAAAGTCGAAAAATGTGAAATCGATTTTAAAAGGTAAAGTCCAGAATTACGAAATTCTTCGCCAACAGCTGCCGTGTACCTCCTGACGTTAACAAACAATCAATAAATGGGCTCAATTCATGTGACGTCAAAATCACATGATAATGATAACCTTGTGTTTTTAGCCAATCAGCTCTAAAACTCATGTGACGTCATAGTCACACGATAAAAGCAGTCATGTGTTTCTTGCTAATTGGTTCATGCGTTTCGTTGTTGCCAACGTTCGCTCCTTGCAGAAACTTTCTTTTAAAAAATACAAATTTGTCAACAACAATAAAGCACAAAGGTAGACAAAATGCATTTTATTTAAAAGTACATGCATAAAATAAGATTTTTTTTAAATTTTAAAATCTTTTAAATAAATTTATTTTTTACATTATTTGAACATTTTTTACCCAATAACAAAATTTGAAATTTTACCCAAACCTTACAAATATAGCAACAAGTACAATTAGTTTGATGTCTGTTTTGAATTCAGAAGAACACGTGTTTGTCTTTATCATGTGATCATCATAAATTCAGCCCATTGAACCTGCTTAAGTAAGGAAATGATAAAAACTTAAACTAAACCGAAATATTTGCACATATTTTTTTTCAGGAAAAAGGTACTTACGATCTCAAATTCATCAAACATAAATTTGAAGTGAATTTCTAAGGTATTAGATTTATGTATGCATCGTCTGAAGTAGCCATATAATCATAATTCTAGCTCGTAATTCATGGTATTCAAGTCAAACCACATTCTAGTTTCCTGATTCCAATAAAGATTATCATATAGAGTAGTGAGTATTAATGAATATTTCATTACACTGGCCCCCATTTGATTCATTGATAGTTTCGAGGCATCACGTTTTAGGAACAGCATGAATTCTATTGACAATAGTCTTAATAATTTTGGACCATGGTCAAGCGACAAGAACAACACGTGAATTTACTACAAATCTAAAAAGTATTTAATATTTATAGAGTTGTAAGGGTTATTTTTTAAAAAAAGACTAAAATCCACCGAAAGAGAACTTAGCGCTATAAAATATGAAAATAAAGGTTATACACAAAAAAGGAGACAAAATGTAGACTGAGTAACATGGCAAGATTTTAAGTGATGATACAAAATAGAAAGAAAAGTTAGTGCAAAATCTTTACAATGAAATAACAAAAAAAGCTATTGTTCCCTAATCATTCACAAACATATAGGCAAAAAGACAGCTTCTATGAATTCGTAAGCTTAGAGAATCATAAGATACTTTCTTCCATGTAAATATGAGCTACATTCAGATGACAAAATCAACTGGCACTACATGTTTTAGCTTTGATACTACGCCAGTGTTTCTGAAACTGTGGGGCGCATATCGAGCATATCGAAAAAATAAAAGGTTTAAAAAATAATTAATTTACTGGAATGAATTAAAACAAACTTTTACTCTGATATAAGTTATAGGCGATATTAAGACATAAAAAAACTTCTTCAGTACTTAATTAGCTTCTTTGAACCTATAACCAAATAAAAAATATTTTATTTAATTTGCTGTAATCCCATGATGAGAGAGTTTTTATAACATTTTCTTTTTTAAAACTAGCATTATACTCTTTCAGAGAAAAAACAGATCCCAGATCCAGAATCGAAAAAATTCAAGAACATAAAAAATTCATCACTGTCATTATTTTTGAAATACTGCACATTATAGCTGTAATTTGTTTGACCTTCTAAGTTATTGGAACAGTTAGTTATAACCCCTCTCTTATGTGTTTATTTCTCATTTAAGGAAGTTGTAAGTAATGTATTTCTCTGTTGCGCTTTTTTCCATGCAAAACAGTTTTATGATATTTAGAAAACCACGGAGAGCACATACACACACACACACACACACACACACACACACACTTTGATGGATTACTATGCGAAGACTTAGACCAAGATGAGTATTTTCAAACATATAAAGCAGTGTTTCTCAAACTTTCAATACTGGCGCCCCCCTTTTCGATCACAATTTTTATCGCTCTCCCTTAAACATTAATAATGTACTGAATGCAATGATAATGCACTTTGACGCTAAAGCTACAATAGGCGATCTTAATTATATACCATACAAATTAGTAACATAAGTATTAAATTTTGTATGCTACTTTTAAGCAAAAATAAATAAATAAATAAAATAATAGGGTAATTATTATGTTATTTTTCCTTTCTCTAATTTTTAAATTGAACATATTGCAAAATGCGGTGGCTACTTAGAAGACAAAATATAGATATCTGCTAAATATAGAAAAAGAACTCAGAGGGTCAATTTCTAATCATAAGCATTCCTTATAAAAACTTTGCTTTGCAAGACAAGCCCATGGAAGTCGTTAATACTTATTAAACTTGTTCTTAATTTAGTATTAATTAATTAGTTATAAAATACTCTGTGCAGCAATGATACATTAAAAGTATACCGGCTGAAATGCCCGCTCTTTGCACGAGTTCATTTATAAGAAAATAAAACATTATTGATATAATAGCTGAATTGTAAGGAGAGCAAAGCCAAGTGCTCGATAATGTTTACAAAAATATAAAATAATTTTTTTTAAATGTTTACTCAAATTATAATTAGTTTTAAGCGAATTGTAATTTTAAGCCTCACAGAATTAGCATTTATAATTGATGTTAAATAATGAACAATAATATAAAATTCCGATGAAGAATAATTGTATTATTTTTAATATTTAAAGCGAAAAGACTTCAACATGTTTTAACCCGGGAGCAGGCGCGCACTCGATACGGTCGAGCGGGGTTATTGAATCACCCCAATCCTCTTTTTCTTTATAATTATTTTATTGTACACGATACAAATCGTGATCCCAGCGAATAATTTAATTAAGAGAAAGTAAACTTACCTACTTTCAAGGACTTTTCAATTTTTCTTTGGTAACAAATAAACAGTTTTGCCAGAATTAAAGATTTCGTAATCTGTGTGTCCCACGCGACCACTGTTACGTTACTGCTAAAAAAATTGCGTAAAACGTTTTCCGTTATGCTTTATATGTTTGAAATTACTCATTAAAAATAAGTCTTGGTCAAGTAATCCCCTCCGTGGTTTTCCAAATATCAGAAAACTCTTTTGCATTGAAAAAATCGCAACATAGAAATACATTACTTACAACTTCCCTAAATGAGCAACAAACACATAAGAGAGGGGTCATAACTAACTGTACCAATAACTTAGAAGGTCAAACAGATTACAGCTATAATGTGCAGTATTTCAAAAATAATGACAGTGATTATATTTCATGTTCCTAAATTTTTTCAATTCTGGTCTGGGATCTGTTTTTTATCTGAAAGAGTAGTATGTTAGATTTAAAAAGAAAGCGCGGTAAAAAAATCTCTCATCATGGGATTACAGCAAATCTAATCAGTTTTTTTATTTGGTTATAGGATCAAAGATAGCTAATTAGGTATTGAAGAAGTTTTTAGTTTTGATGACTTAATATCACTCGCGTGCGCCTATAAATTATATCAGAGTAAAAGTGCCTTTTTTATTATGTCTGAAAGTATTTTGTTTTAATTCATTCCAGTAAATTAATTATTTTTTAAATCTTTTATTTTCGATATGCTCGCGCCCCCTCCTAAGGTTATCGCGCCCCACAGTTTGAGAAACACTGATATAAAGCATAACAATTGTTTTTAGCAGTAACATACATATTATCATAATGAATACACTTTTTACCCGGAAGTAGTCGCGCGGGACACACAGATCACGAAATTGTTGATTCTGACAAAACTGTTTATTTGTTACCAAAGAAAAATTAAAAATCCTTGAAAGTAGGTAAGAAAACTTTCTCTTAAATAAGTTATTCACTGGAATCACGATTTGTATCATGTATTATAAAATAGTTATAAAAAAAATATTGGGGTGATTCAATAACCCCGCTAGATCGTATCGAGAGCGCACCTGCTCCCAGGTTAAAATATGTTGAAGTCTTTTTGCTTTAAATATTAAAAATAATAGAATTATTCTTCGTCGGAATTTTATATTATTGTTCATTATTTAACATCAATTATAAATGCTAATTCTGTGAGGCTTAAAATTACAATTCGCTTAAAACTAATTATAATTTGAGTAAACATTTAAAAAAAATTATTTTATATTTTTGTAAACATTATCGAGCACTTGGCTTTGCTCTCCTTACAATTCAGCTATTATATCAATAATGTTTTATTTTCTTATAAATGAACTCGTGCAAAGAGCGGGCATTTCAGCCGGTATACTTTTAATGTATCATTGCTGCACAGAGTATTTTATAACTAATTAATTAATACTAAATTAAGAACAAGTTTAATAAGTATTAACGACTTCCATGGGCTTGTCTTGCAAAGCAAAGTTTTTATAAGGAATGCTTATGATTAGAAATTGACCCTCTGAGTTCTTTTTCTATATTTAGCAGATATCTATATTTTGTCTTCTAAGTAGCCACCGCATTTTGCAATATGTTCAATTTAAAAATTAGAGAAAGGAAAAATAACATAATAATTATCCTATTACTTAATTAATTTATTTTTTTTGTTTAAAATTAGTATCCAAAATTTAATACTTATGTTATTAATTTGTATGGTTTATAATTAAGATCTCGTATTGTAGCTTTAGCGTCAAAGTGCATTATTATTGCATTCAGTGCATTATTAATGTATAAGGGGGGCGCGATAAAAATTTTGATTGAAAAGGGGGTGCCAGTATTGAAAGTTTGAGAAGCACTGTACTATGCCAATGAGAGAGTTTTGACCTCTGATAGATTTAATGTGCATCAGACTCTTTTGCGGTGGCGGCATCAGGACGGAAGCCCACAACTCGTTTTAATGAATCAACTAAAAAAATTCTAACCATGACTGCTTGGCTACTGAAGTATCAAGTACTGTGTGTATATTGCTGTACACATTGCGTAACTTTGATACATAAATAAATCTTTTAATTCTAGAATGTCTGTAGATGTAAATTAGACCCCAGAACATGTTCAGTTTATTCTATTTTCTGTATTTTCGCAGGGAATTTGAGAATTTTTCGTGACTTTTAATCATTTTCCATGGTGATTACACAGAAAAAGTTTTGTGGTTCTTGGGTAATTAGGAGATGTTTAACAACTAAATATACCTAGAATGTCCACTGGTGTCGTTACGACACCAAGGCAATTTATTATTATAAATAGCTGTTTTTCAGTAACATATAGTTCACTAAGTAGATACCATTAATAAAACAAACTTACGAATATAATATCGCACATTTATTTGACCTTGATTGCAATGTTATTGGGCTCACAGCAAAAATTAGACAAAACACAATGATTTTAGTATGGCGGACTCGTTATAATAACATTGCTGTGTCTAAGTGTTTCTCGTTACATACCATTTGCTTATCTGCTCATAAAAAATTTCAATCGAAAACAATGACTCACAGAAAAGATCTAAGCTCTGATGAAATTGCTAATGTATTGTGAGAGCCTTCTGAGAATGAATCGGATGACGGTGAGCTAGCTCTCTTGTTCTAATTTAGATTCCTGTGAAGACATAAGATTGAATGAAGGTGATTACAAAGAATCCGAAGAAAGTCATATGAAACTGATAACCTGATATATAGGCCTCTACAGGTGGCTCGGAAATGATAACGCATAATAGTATTGTTCCTGACAAATTTGGGACTCGAAATGTTTTGCAAGAAAGCAGTGGTCCCACAAGCTTATCGAAACATAATGCCACCGTCAGTTTTTTTATGATATAAATGATCATAATATATTATAATTACATGAAATAATATTAGCAGTCTTAAAACAAACCCTTCTTAACACTAGTTCTGCAACTATTTAGTTATTACAATTATTTTATGTATTTTATATATAGTGATGTTGAAATGACATCGGTAGACGTTTTATGGTTATTGAAATCTTGGACGTTCTAGTGTTAAGCTTACCGAGGGTAGTATTCTTTCAGGAGAGGAGAGTCTTATCTATAAGCCCTTATTGGAGAATTTGATCTTTTTGAGTGATTGTACGATGCTATCGACTGCTTCTAGTGCAATGTTTGTATGGATTAATCAAACCAAATTATAGAGCGAACCATATTTGCCAAGAAATACGAATAATCGATAAAAAAATATGCTTTTCCAGCTATTTCTGACAAAATGTATCTTATAAAAATGAATCTAACAATTTAAACTGAAATTTTATTTAAAAAAACTGATAGCATTCTAATATTAACTACATCTTAAAACATAGTTGCAGAAAGTAACATATATTAAGCAGATACTATTTTACACAAAAGCATTCTGCTTAAACAGGTTTGATTTTAATTCAATCAAAACAGAAATGAATACTTTTTATCATAAAGCTTTATGCTATCCTTACAACCATAGGTAGCGTCAAAAATGTAGTAACTAAAGATTCTGTATATCTCATTTAATTGATTATTCTAACTACATTAACGCCTATGAGCAGAAAAATCAGTGTGTTTCAATTATGTTTACCGAAGAGAGTTTAAGGAAAAGCGTGTTATATGTTTTTATTGGCTTCTCTCCCCCGTCATTAAATCTTCCGAGACGGTAATCAAATAAAGGAGCAATTGCTGTCTCTAGCGTCAGCACAAAACGCTGTAATGTAATTTGGTTGCGCTGTATGGGAAAGTTGCAGTTTTGGCAAATGATCTTTCAACATCGTTTAACGTTAACCACAAAACTATGTATATCTTTAAGCATTTCCTAAGGATTATAAGGTATTACATTGTTTTTCATATTAATATGTTTTATCTCTTGATAATTAAGTATCCTTATTGCTGTGTTGTCCCTTTAAGATATCTCCATCCCAGTGTTCATGAAATTGTGGGGTGCGTTCCCCTAGGAGGGCTTGATAACCTTACAAGGGGTGCTCGAGCGTACTGAAATGTCGAAAATAAAAGATTTAAAAAATTACAAATTTACTGAAAGGAAGCAAAACAAAATATATTCTGACATAATAAAAGTAAAATACACATTTACACTGATGTTGTTGTTGTTCTCGTGTCCATGAATAACTGCAGTAGATATCACTAAATTCCGTCGAAAGTCTTGATCACTGCCTCTGCTATTCTGGGAGCATCAGGGCTGTACAGGACTTCCCGCAAAGAGTCCCTCAGAGGGACCATTCCCATTTTTAGTAACTTTGTTGCGACGGTTGGGCATTCCAAGATGTGATTGGGCGTCAGTTGAAGATCTGGGCAGTGTTTGCATTGGATCTTGTCTTGTCTGGGTGAATCTTCATGCCCTTAAGGTGTTCAGTTCTCAATCTGGCAATTGTGGATGTTATAATTCGGGGACAGTCCAATTCCGTAACTAGGGGTTTTTTGAAAGTGTGATTCATAATTCTATGTTTGGCTACTGCGTTAGCATCGTCAAGTGTGATGGTGGTGCACTTATGTTCGATGTCTCTAGCTTCTTTGGCGAGGCTATATATATATATATCTGCACATTCATTACCCTCAATGTTGACATGTGCGGGTATCCATTGCAGGATACAGGATTTTTTTTGTTGTGCAGCTGTACCTTTTTTGTTGTACCCTCGGGGGAGCCTGTAACCCTTAGAGGGCGCGTCCCCAGGTGGCGGATAGGGGAACCCTCCATTGGTTTCCAATGGGTGGTAGAAGGGAAATAAAATACCTTCCGTGGACCAACAGGTAGAAGTCCAACCTCCTGGAGGCTATGGCACCTTTCTTTCTATGAATAGTGCAATATTGAGTGAGTGATTTACACTGATGTAATATACTTATAAATGCATTAGTATTGCACAATGTATTTAATAATTACATTATGGATACTAAGTTAAAAACAAGATTAATAATTACTGGTGACTCCCACAGGCTTGTCACATACAAAATTTAATACTTATCTCGATAATTTTTGAATGGTTTATAGTTAAAATCGTATTGTAACTTCAGCATCAAATACGTTAATAATGAATTCCATACATTGTTATTGTATGAAGGGGGCGATGAAGATTATGATTGAAAATTGGGTCGCAAAAAAAAGTATTGAAAGTAAGAGAAGCGCTGCTCTATTCAGTGAATATTCATTACCGCAAAGAAGTTATATAAATTTTAAACATAAATCCTTTGAAATACGAATAATTTTTTAAAGAAGGAGAATGTTTTCTTCTAATATCCTTTGCATACGGTAAAAGAAAAATCGATACTTATGTTTTATACAGTTGACCCGTTTCGCTAAATCAAAAAAAGGTTGCCAAACCCCACGATATTCAGCCAAATGTGGCTGTATGTCAACCCATTTATGTTAGAGTACAATAAAAATAACGACGACAGCATTTGGTGACATTTTTTAATTTTCGGCATCTTTTGATTTAGCGCGATGGATCGACAGTATAACACGAAAGTACCAATAAATCATATCAGTATATTTATAACATTTATTGTGATTAGTATGACTTTCCAGCAAATTTATTTATTTAAAGTTAAAACTAGAATGTATTCATGTGTCAAAACTGAAGTATTTTAATTGTTTATTTGTACTTTATTTTTCTAATTAACAATTTAGTTATTCTTTCTACTGAAATGCTTTACATTTGCCCGATTTAGTGGCAGATGATAAATACAATCCCATGTTTCCTTCAAATCAGTTCATGCGCATCAATGTTGCCAAGTTTAGTTTCTTACTAAAATTTTCTTTAAAAAAATACTCATGTAATAATAATAACGCACATGTAAATAACATGCGCTTGATTTGGAAATACACGCATAATACAAGACTTCCTTATTTTTGAAAAACTTTTTAAAGAATCTTAATACTTGAACATATTTACCCAAAAATCAAATTTAGATTGTAATTGGATAGTACAAGTATAACAGCAAGTGCAAATCTAATATCAGATTTGAATTCAACAGAAAACACATGATTACATTTATAATGTAGCCCATTTGAATGTAAAATTGCTTACGGAAAAATGAAATTTTACTATTTATTTGGTTATTTTAATTTCTGTAACAGCTAATTTTTATTGGTGGGATTTCTATATACATTATTAAGTCTAAATTAAATAGGCATCCTTAATGCTAAATTCAATGTAGATTATTTATGCTGAATTCAATATACATTCTTAATGCTGAATATAAAATACATTCTTAATGCTGAATATAAAATACATTCTTAATGCTGAATATAAAATACATTCTTAATGCTGAATATAAAATACATTCTTAATGCTGCATTCAATATGCATTCTTGATGCTACATTCAACATAAATTCTGTATGCTGAATTCAATATACATTCTTAATGCTGAATATAAAATACATTCTTAATGCTGAATATAAAATACATTCTTAATGCTGCATTCAATATGCATTCTTGATGCTACATTCAACAGAAATTCTGTATGCTAAATTCAATATACGTTCTTAATGCTAAATTCAGTGTGCATTCTTAATGCTGGATTTTTCAAAAACGTACAAATATATATATATATTTTAATATTTAATGTTACGTAGTTTTGAATACATTTATAAAATTATTTTAAGGATATTATTATAAAAAAGGATTTAAATGCAGTAATTTAGCAAAAAATGAATTTCACGAATTACTCTTACTTTCATAACATTCTCCTCCTACAATAATAATATTTTGCTTATATGTAGCTAAGACTTCTCTAAAGAGCCTAAATAGGCGGTTAAGGGATTGATTATAACCTAGATAAATTTGCAAGATAAGTGTTAATTTTTGTACATAATTTTATTTATGACAAGCCCAAGTTCTTAACTTAGTTCAATTAGTTGTCAAAAACAGTGTGCAGTACTGATACAGTAATAAGTGTATTATGTCAGTTTCTATGCGTATTTTATTTTTTATTGTGCTAGAATGTGTTTTGTTAGTCTACTTTCAGTAAATTAATAAATTTTTAAAATAATCTTTTGTTTTCGACTTTTCAATAGACTCGCGCCCCCTCGAAGAGTTTCACGATCACGTGGCTCCCCTCCCGTGGCTTTGAGAAATACTATAACTATGCAAAATGCTCCAATTTCTAGTTAGTTAATTTTTGAGTGAAATTCTCTCATCGGATTCTAAAACCTTCGACATATTGTGTCTCTGAAATATTTTAGCGCCAACTAAAATAATCTGCCATGAAATACTTCTTAAATGATACAAAAAATAAGCCTAGATTTCTGTAACCCAAAGCTATACATATTTCAGTACTACATATATCAGATGAATAATTCCTATGACACATTCCCTGTGGAAAACGGGCTGTACATGTTCCCAGGCGCAAAAGGGAATGAACAGGCCATATGGCAGACGATTGGGCGAGGGCGTCCTGGCGCAACAATTGATCGAGAAGGAGATCCCCGGATCAGGGGATACCAGGTACCTCATCAGATCAAGATTAATGGTGGTCGAGCTGCAACAAAACCAACCCTCTTTTTAAAGGAATCGGGGTGCCTGTTGAGGTGTAGAACAAACGATTTTTAAATTGGGAGGATGTATCGGAAATTGATGATTCGTAGGATGTAAATAATTGCGATTTCTGGAAAGCACTCATGTATGCATGTATATGTAACTAGATTATATTATACATATGATATGAGAGATCCTAACATTACTAAATAAAAATTCGTTAAGGTATCCGAACACGTTGGGAATACTTTTTTTCACAAAATAACATATTTAAACATTGTAAATGCTCTTTTAGGACTCATTGCCAATAAATACTACTATTTAATTAACAATAATTAAACAAATTACCTGAATTTTAGATAAAAATACAATTATAAATGAAATTATAGCAATATTTTTGAAAAACTTCAAAGCAGTTAGAGAAAAAAGTAATATAAATATATCAGTAAAAGAATTACTAAGACAAATTAGATGCGTTTATTCAGAAAATATACTAAAATTTTAATGTTTTATTAAAATTTGAAAAGTTTAGAGCTGATTGAGTAAATATTATAAGAATGTTACATTCTTTATAAGACCATTACTTAAATAACGAGCCATAACTCAAAAAGTATTCATATAATAAGAAATATTTTAATACATTCTCTAGAAAATAACATAAATATCAGGTTCAAAAAGTTTTATAGAAATATATTCCTATCATTTTGAGTTTTCAGACTCGCCATGGTAGATTGTAAGCAATTTAAATGCCCACTTCGGTAGAACAAAGTTTCACTTCCGGTTTTTCTAACTTTATAAAATTGATTGTAACTTGTCCTCTCTAAGAAGCGTAGAAACAAAACAAAGTATGTTTTGTAAAGCCAAAAGATAGTTATATTCAATAAAATAAAAAACAAAAATATCTCTTGTCCAAATTTGGTCTTTTTCAACGTGTTCGGATACCTTAAATTAAGTTATAACAATTAATAAAAATTATTAATGGCAGTAAGCGAACCGTGCGCTTTTTCAGTACTCTTCTTCAGTGCCCCCTTGGGAACTTTTATTTAATAATAGTACAAAAAAGAGCCCAATTGAAAAAAAACGTTAAGTCAGTGTTTCTCAAACTGTGGGGTGCGCCCCCCAGGGGAGCGTGGTAACCCTGCGAGGGGGGCGCGAGCATATTGAAAATAAAAGGGTTAAATAATAATTTTTTTGGAATGTAGTAAAACAAAATGCTTTCTGACATAATAAAAAATACATATTTACACTGATACAATTTATTTTTATCATCTGGTGATCATCAAAAATAAAAGATTCCACTTCAAACGCTCATTAGCCAACTTTGATCCTATAACCAAATTAAAAAAAAAATATTTTGTTTGCTTTGCTGCAATCACACGATGAGAGATTTTTTTATTACGTCTCTTTTAACCTAAAATATTACTTTAGCTGATCTTCGAACTTACTGGTATGGTTATCTCCGTCGTTTTTTAGGGAAGTTGAAAATAATATATATTTCTATTTTGCCTTTTTCCATGTGAAAGAGTTTTAAGATATATGGATAAGCATATTGATCACTTTGAAGAATTAGTTGGCCAAGATTTATTTTTGAGTAATTTGAAACATATAATGCATAATGAAAAACGTTTTACAAAATTATTGCTTAGAAAACATGCTACACTTTCCCCAAGAACAATTTTGTGGTTTTGATTGCAATTTTGTGCGAATTATTATGGTTTATAAATGTAAATGAGCAGAATATTAAAAAAATGGGCATTTGTGATTCCTATTGAAAGAAGTTGAAACTGATCAAGCCATTGAAGAACCTACTGAAATAATGCATATTAATCAAGATATAGCGAAAGTAAATATCAGAAAAGCGTTAGACATGAAACGTTTGAGTTGATTTGAAATTTTCAAATGCTGCCTAAAGATCTCTAAGAAGAAAACTATGAAACCATAATGTAGCACTTCGCCTTGTCAAAAAGACACAAGGAAGAAAAAGTTCAAAATGCTATTTGTAGATCATCAAACAACAGCAAAACTACAAAAACGTGAACAAAATATGACAGTTTTGCTGTAGAAAGTAACGTTCCTGTGTTAGCGAAAAGTGTCTGTGATTTACGTCCTTTATTAAGGACACACACATTTGCAACATTTTCCTTAGTTTTATTGGATTTTGTCTCAAATTTTCAAAAAAAATTTTAAACTTCTTGAAAGTAGGTAAGTATATTTTCTCTTAATTAAATTATTCACTGGAATTGTGATTTTTATCGTCTATAGTAAAAATAATTATAAAATAAATTATAGTTTTAAAACAAACAAAAAACGCGCTTTTATAGTGAATCGAACGAAAAAGTTACAAAAAAATTAAAATATATATTACTTAAAAGTAACGTATACAAAATTTAATACTTGTCTTGTTAATTTGTATGGTTTATAATTATGATCGTATTGTAGCTTTAGCGCCAAAGTGCATTATTATTGCATTCAATACATTATTATTTTTAGGGGGCCGCGATAAAAATTATGATTGAATATTGGGTCGCCAGTAGTGAAAGTTTGAGAACCACTGCGCGCGCGTTAAGTAAATTCTACCTACATTAATTTTATTCTACGTCGTTCTAGTATTTTCTTATGTATTATTGTTTGTCGATATATTGGCCGGGCTGCAAAATTATTCGTTATGGGCCACATGAAGCCTGCGCGCTACGAGTTTGACATCCCTGTTGTAGAGAGTAAACGTACATATATATGATTCCTCATTTAAGAACTTACGGTGCTTAAGTATTATATCAACCTCATTAGTGACATTATACGAAACGAAACACATGGTTGCTAATACATCGCGTACGACACATTCGAAATTGGGTTTTCCAACTTGGCAAGTTATCTTGAACGTTTGCGTTGTTGCGATAGTATGTAAGTACTAACATACCCACTAAGATAAAACAAATATTTTAGTTAAAATGTACGCAGTAATGTAATTTAAAGTCTTTGATATCAAATATATCTTATGCCTATTATTCCAAGTGCAGTATTTATATACTTTTAACGGGAGAAAAAAAAAGAAAGCATTTAAGGCAAGGAATTTAGAAAATTTTATTTCGAAAGAAAATTTTAATCGACAAAGCATTGAAGTAGATAAATTACAATTTATTTTCGAAGGAACAGAGCTTATCTCGCCCAAAATCGTTTAAGAAGGGAAAGAAAACCAGACCAAACAGTCCCTTTGTTTCCCCTAACCATTACCGCAGTAGGGAAAAGAAAGAAAGATCTTATCTCAAATCTCCCTGTTGTTCTTTTCTCTTTAAAAACTCATCAGTTGATGGAAAAGTCTTGTAATTTTCTGGAGAGTGGAGATTTTAGTTTTTACGCACACGAATAGTGTAGTATATTTTCCCCATTTGCTGTCAGATCGCTGGACAATATTAGGTTTAGATATTAATCACTTAGTGTCACTATATTGTCGATTTAAGCTGATGGAAAGCGTAATTTTTCTGTTTTCAATTGTTTAAAGTTTTTTAAAACAGCTGTAATGTATATAAGCTGAGTAAGTTGTGTTAAACCGGAAAGATGTATTTTATTACAACTAAGGAAAGTCTATCCAGTTTCTTTTAAATAGCCTTGAATATATTTTGAGCTTTTACCATGCTTATGATTCATCTATTGCCAAGAACTTCTGTAAAATATGTTTGTTTCGTAATATAAAATATTTAGTTCTATTTAAAGTTGTTTTTTATTACTTACGTGTTATCGCAACAATCGCTGGCGTTCAAGATGATTCACCAAGTTGGCAACCTGGATTTGGCATGTGTCGTATGCGCTGAATGGGCTCAATTCATGAGACGTCATAGTCACATGATAATGATAACCACGTGTTTTTAGCCAATCAGTTCAAAAATTCATGTGACGCCATAGTCATATGATAAAAGCTCTGTGTTCTGGCTAATCAGTTCACACGCTTCGTTGTTGCCAGCTTTCGTTCTTTGCTGAAACTTTCTCTTGAAAGGCACACATTTGTGAACAACAATAATGGACAACGGTAGACAAAGTGCATTTTTTTTAAAATTACATGCATAAAATAAGATTTTTTAAAACAAATTTAAAATCTTTTGAAGAAACTTTTTTATAGCATTTGAGCATTTTTACCCAATTATAAAATTTGAAATTTTACCCAAGTTTTACGAATGGAACAACAGGTACAATTAGTTTGATGTCTTCTTTGAATTCAATCGTGAACACTTTTTGTCTTTATCACGTGACCTTCATGAATTGAGCCCATTGACAATCATGTGCTTCGTTTCATATAATGTCGCCAATATATTGCAATAATACGTAAGTACAGTTTTTTTTAAAGTAATGTTGAACCACTTTGTAATTGACTATTTAAATTATGCAATAGTTACAAATATTATGTAGGTCGAAAATTCGGTACTTACGTATCATCGCAACCTATTGGCGACATCATATAAAACGAAGTACGTGATTTCCAATTCAGCATAAACTACACATGCGGAATCGAGGCTGCCAACTTGACGAGTTACCTTGAACATTGGCGATTTTTGTGATAACACGCGTAAGTACCAAAAATTATCCTCCATATTATTATAGCTTGCTTTTATTCAGTAATTCATGTATAACTCTTATTTATCTAATTACTTGATTTATTTGCTGATACACCATTATCTGTTGTTTCATATTGATAAATATTAAGTTCTTTTAAAATTTATTTTCATGATATTAAACAGATTTTTAATTGATTAAATTATATTGTAGTTATAGATGTTATTTTGGTTGAAAATTTTCTTCCATATTATTATCGTCTACTTTAATTCAATATAATTCGTGTAATTCTAATTTAACCACAATTAATTAATTTATTTTCTCATATAAAATCTTTCGTTGTGCTTAGGCTTGCATATTTTATAAATATTCTAAATATGCTAGTTCAGTCGGAAAAAGAATTGTAGGACACAATCGATTCTGGTTAAACTTAATACTTATTTAGTTTTAATATATTTTCGAGATTTTATTATTCACCTGGAGATCTTTTTGAACATATGCGTGATTATAAGAATAAAAGGTGTTTGCAAAATAAACTATTGTTGGTATTATTCGCATTGACAGCCTTTGGCGACGTCTTTTGATTTGGTAAAATTATTCATCCGTATAATATGGAAAGTACCAAATTAGTTTCGTACTTTCGTAGAATCGTTTAGTATCGCTAACAATTCGCGACATTATATGAAACGAAGCACCTGGTTGCCAATTCAAAGCACACGACACATAGGAAATCCAAGTTTCCAACTTAGTAAGTTATTAATAGAGTTGGCGATTGTTACGATAATATGTAAGTACCATTCGTTTATGCAACAGAAATCTAGTCTTTCCTGTAAATAAACTTATCACAAATACCACATTTTTTACCAATAAAAAATACCACAAACTTTTAACGTTATTATTCACACTGTTGTTAATTCTTTCTAAAATGGTTTATTTGTTTTTAGTTCAATTAAACTCAAATGGTAAAATGTTTTTCTCGTAAATAAAAAATATTGCCTTGTTATATTAGTATGCTAGTTATTTTTATCACTTCTCTTGAATCTAATATTGATATCTGTCAATGTATATTTTATAAACTTTCTTTAATATTTATGGCGACACATTTGGAAACTGTATTTTACAGGCTACTGTTTTTTTTGCCTTATTTGTTGCTTTTGATTTTCAAAAATGAATCAATATTTGTACATTTTATCTAAAAATAAATCACACACAAACAATCAGAATGAGTTTAATATCGTAACAAAATATCGAAATATATTTTTCACACAAAAACTTAGAGAAAAAATATTGAGCAGATAAGTTTAAAAATTTTGTACTAAGTAACTTATGTAATTCAGAATCACATTTAGTTTAACAAATTTTAACAACGTAAATTATTATTTTATGAAGTATGAAGATTATCATCTTCAGCAATTGGATTTCTGATTACATATATTCTTATTTATACTTGAGGTTGAAAGAAAATAAACTTTCTTAAATTTATTGTTAAAAACGGATCGCTTGTGCTTCTGTAAAAGTAGAAATCAATCGAATACCAAATTGTTATTAAAATTTTGATTTCTTCTACGATCTCATCCAATTCTTTTTAAACTTGTTATTATTAGAATTCGAATTTTTTACCATTAACTACAATTATGACTCTGAATTTTAGTTGTTTGAGATATGGTTGTTATTTTTTTTTCTCAGAAAAAGAAAAGTTTAGTATTTTGATTTTACTGTATAATTTCAAGAGATTTTTAATTTTTATTTTGATAAAATGGAATAAAAAATAATTTTAATTTATAGAGAGAACCTAATACAATATTACTGTTTATATTTCAATGCATTAAAATTAAAAAAAAACATTTATAAAGAATATTTTATAAAAGTACTATTTTGACATTTGGTTAAGTATAAAATAAAATATCTCAAAACTATTCACAACATAAATTTTAAATAAATAAATTTCTAAAAGTATTTCGTATATTTTTTAAAAAGAATCGTATCATATATTTTTATTACAAGTAAGGCATTTTTTTTTGTAATACATTGAAAATGTACTTTTTCTAGTAGATTATTAGTGAAACATTTTGTCGTCATTTCCGCTATTTCTAAGGCAGCAGTTCAAAGAAAGATATAAAATTTTATACAGCTAAAATTACACCCCCACGCAAGAACACCTCCACCTCCGTGGTTCATTGATCCAACAAGATTATTGGGATTAAGTTTACGAAAGTACAAAATTGACAGCAAATTGACTGAAATGACAGAAAATTCAACAATTTTGATTCCAATGGGCATATAATAGCTTGTAAATGAAAAAATTAGGAGTTTAATCCCATGAATTTATGTGGAACAAGAACTCCTCCACCACCATGCTTCAGCATGGAAGTGGAAGTAATTTTGCGTGGATGTGTAAATTGGCCTCAGAATCAGGTAATTTGATATTTTTTGATGGTATTGTGAATCATGAGCTCTATTTAAATATTTTAATAAGAAATTTTAAATTATCATCTCAAAATTTCGATATAGGAGATGACTTCATTTTTAACAGGATAATGACGTCAAGCGCACTGCTCTTAATATACGCTGCTGGTGTCTTTGTAATTGTCCCCAAATTCTGAAACATGAGCTCAATCACTTTATTTAACCCAGTAGAACATAATTGGTGATATTTTGATTTAAGAAAAAAGAAAGCATGACATATAAACACATAATGGGAAGTAAAAACAATAATCACAGAAGAATGGAGGAAAATCGATGCAGAAATTACAAAAAAACTGATTAAATCTATACCAAGACGCTTAAAAGTTGTTGTGGACACTAAAAGATATCCTACTAAGTATTAAATTAAGAAAAGAAATATAATATTTAAAGCTATGTTGAGATATTTGTTAAGTGTACGAAGACTTGTGGCGTAATTTTTTAGTAGCTTCTAGATTATTAATTTTTTTAAAAAATAGTTATATTATTTTTAAAAAATTGATTATGTCATTCCATCAAGAACAAGTTACAGATATCATAAAAGAATTACAGTTGCAGTATATTAATTTTTATTAGTCGAAAATATTAAATTTGATTGGAAATTGCAAGTGTAGGAACACTTTTGTAGTCTACTGCAGTGCTCCGCAACCTTTTTATAGCCGCGGATCGGTTAAGGCTTGTTAAGTTCACCGCGGCCCGCTGAGGGGAAGGATGTTGATTGTTTATATTTTAGGCTGTTTTGAATTAATAATTTTAATTTAATTGTATTTAATCGTGACTTCTGAATAAAATATAGCTACACCAAAAATGAATATCAAGTGATTTAACAAGGAATATTAAGTGTTTTTAATAAAAAGTAGCCGAAACCTAAAAAAAAATATACCACAGTAAATAAAAGAGAAATAACTTAATGTTTCTTGTGCGGACCGGTAGTATTGAATCTACGGACCGGGGGTTGCAGAATACTGGTCTACTGAACATATATGAATAATTATTACTTAATAATCTTTTATTCAACTTACCTTACTAATTTAATCTTACTTACTTAATTTTTTATTATAATAATCTACTACTTAATCTAAGTAATACATATAAAAATGTTTATTTATACATAGAAAGATCATCATTGAAAATTTTTACAAATTTGAGCTGCATAAAACATATTCCTATTTTATTCTTACAGTTGCATTAAATGGTTTTTAGATTCGAATGAAAGCGTATTTTTTTATCTTTTAGAATTCTGCAATTAAAAATAATTTTTTTTAATTATGTCTTCTTTTTACAAAAATTCATCTGCAGTTACTGCATGTATTTATTTGAGGAAAAATAAATATTTTTCTTTCTGTTTAGTCAAAAAGAAACTGAAATGAATACAAAAGTCATAAATATCTCATGGAGCAATTCTTTTCTAGGGTTTGATTTCACGCTGAACAGAAATATGATGGAATTAAAAATGGCTGAGAAGCAGAATATAATTATTCAAGGTACTTCTCCAAACAAATTCATCCAACGTATAAAGAATCAAGACCATCTGTGAATTGAATCCCTCTTTTAACCTCCTTTTGAAATCTTCATTTCTTTATTATGCAAATTCTACCATCAAGAGAACATTACGGTCCTATTGAGATATGAATGGAATTAATTTCAACTTTTCAAAGAATAAAGAGCTGGTAGAGCGTGATCTTAATTCTTCGAAGTTAAGCCTAAATTGACATTTCAAAGTTTTAGAAGATCATTAATCAAAACATTGGAATATAGAGTTGATATGCTCTTTTCTTCTTCCTTTTTAATATTTTTTAATTTTATGTAGAGCTCCTTGAAGGACAAAATATTATTCATATACTTAAAGAATTATGACTTAAAATAACTAATGCAAGTCACATATAATCACACTTTGCTAAATATATATTTGACAAGCTATATTTATTGTTGTTGTTTTTTTCAATGATTAAGCTTAAAATGTTCTGATAATTCGTAATTTTTATTATATCTAAGCACATGTATAAAATTCTTTTTAAAAAAAATGTTTTAAATTTAGTTAATGCAGCATTTTCATGGAAGTAATTTAAAACATATTATTTTTCGAAAATTTTAGATTTCATCAGATTTTAAATTTTTGGTAAACCAAAAACTTTGTTTCTTTATTTATAAAAACTATATTATTTGAATAACAAATTTAGTATGTCTAAATACCCAAAGTATATGCATTAATTTGTTTTAAAACAAATTAAAAAAAAACGTAAACAAGGTTAACAAGTTCAGTCGGTTGATTTGTTGGTTCATTATTTTTGTAAGAAACATAATTCTCTTGCAAAGAATTTCATAAAATACAAAAGTTTTCCTTAGAAACTATTAACGGGCTCATTTTTTTTGGGGAATTTTTAGCATGAATCAATACAACACAGTGAACCGCGAAAAATTAAAAAAACAACATTTTCTACTCACATAGAATAATTTACACAGAATAATTCTCGTAAGTCAATGAAATTTTTAATCTAATTCTCGACTACTAATTTGGCCTCAGTAAGCATCAAATAAACAAGTATAAGGGAATGTAGCAGCAAATATAAGGAGATTAATGCTTACTGTGAATGACAAATTTTTGGGCCAAGTTCTCTTAAAATCTTATTATTGATTGTATTTTAGAGTTATGCATTCAATGTTTATAGAGTAATAAGTATTTTGTAAGTTTTTTGACTGTATCGTAGTGCTTCTCAAAGTTCCAAAGTTCCAATTTCTAATATTAAATCATAATTTTCCTCACACCTTCCTTCCGTACAATATCAATGCATTGAATTCAATAATACTATACTTTGGCGCTAAAGCTACAATACGACTTTAACTTCTTAAGTGCCACCGGCGGATATAAACATCTCGCTGAGCCAAAGCGTGAAATGCTCCGGACGTATATATACGTTTTTCCGAAGTACGATCTTTCCTGTTACATGATCCATATGATTATTCTGAAGGCTTTGGAATGAAATAAAATTACCTTGACAGTGTTTGCGAAGGATTTGCTCATTTTAATATTCCTTTTGTCCCCCCCTCTCCTCCCAATACATCATATAGGTGCACCTACGTGGAAAATGAGGGCATTGGAGAGCTAATCGCGTAGCTTTTAAACGGCACTTAAGGGATAAATTATAAACCGTACAAATTATTTTGATAAGTGTTAATTTTTGTATATAATTTTATATCTGAGAAATCCATTTATAAGTGTATTATATTAGTGTAAAATTGTATTTTATTTTTTATTATGTCAGAATATATTTTGTTTGTTTACTTTCAGTAAATTAATAATTCTTTTCAATAATTGTTTGTTTTCGACTTTTCAATATGTACGCTTTCCCCTCTCCCTTCACGCAACCTTATAGGGGCTCCCCGCATTTTGAGAAAAGCTGCAGTATCATTATAACCCACACTTAAAATTCTTTGTTTTATATGTATATATATATGCTAAATAAACTAAATTACTCTACAATAGTTCTTCATAATATTATTGAATTCTTCTTTTATGCATTTTATAATATTTTTTATGAAAATTATTTCTGTTATTTCTAATTTAATTTTTAATTATTGCGTAAAGTGAAACTATTGCACCTCTGCAAGTATTTAGTGAAAAGTCTTGTAAGATATGAAAAACATAAGAAAAAAATTTATTCCGAATGCAGTATAATGCTTCGTGCACCATTAAACTTAATTCGAACAAATTTTATTGATGGGTTGTTTTGATGAGAATTAAAAAAAAACTACAAATTAATCCTGTAAATAATAGTAATAATAGTAATAATCCTGATAATATGCAAGACAATTCGAGAAAAAAAACGCAACCAAATAATTATTGTTCCTTTTGGAATTGTTAATTAATTGATTTAATGTTTTTTTTTTCAATATATTTCCATTTTATTTCTAATTTTATTTTAGTTTTCATAATATACTTTAAAATTCAAACTGAATACCGTTTCAATTATTCAGAAATAAAAGTAGTATTGCATATTATAGAAATATCTTTTTCCCAATAGGATACCCCTCTTAGCAGCCGAAGTTGTGCAAAATCGATTTCGTAATATATATTCTGGTAATATATTTCGCAGTTATTCATAATAAGAATTTGTTTCTAAAACTGTATTATTGTGCTTCGTACGTCAGATAAGCAAAAACACGTTAATTAATAAAAAGGATTCTCACATCTAACTATAAAACTCTCTTTCAGAATCCTCAAACACATTTCACAATCCTGTTTATTCAAGGGAAAAAAAGCATGATCGAAAACGACATTTTCCTTAAAATAATATGTTCTTCACAGAACGAAAAATTTTATTTTTCAAAAAGAATACTGCTCTTAGTTCTTGAATATTACACAGCGCAACAAAACTGAAACTGAGCATGAAGAGAAGATGAGGAAGATGGAACAAAAAACAAACACAAAAAAAAACATTGCACCATGAATCCGAATCTAATAGCCCCACGAAAAGGCCCAAATATTTCTTTTCATCTGTACAGAAACCTTTCTGTCATTGATAGATGGCCGTGGTAAGTTTCACGTTTACAAACAATCGCCTTTAAGAGAAAATATGTTTTCCTTTTAGTTGCTTCAGAAAAGCAGGCTTCAGGCCTTGCACGGGCGGACAGATTGTGTTGTGTCAAGGAATATAAATTGTTTCATCTGTAGAAAGAATGAGAGAATAAAGAGAAGTTTTATACGAGAGAGAGAGATAAATGCCACCGTGTTCGCAATATGTCTCGATAAATTTTTCTCTCTTGTTTGACATGTGGGAAAGGATTCTCTTTACCACAACATAGTACACTGCTACAATTTGAAAAAATAATCATTTGATACATTTTAGTTTGAGTTTAAATCTTCATTGTATGCATAGATAACATAGTTGCGGTATAACAAACTGAGTTCTGTAATTAATATACCGTATTTACTCAAATTTAAGCCATCATCGATTCTAAACCGGGCTTTAAATTCACAAAACGTTTTTGTGAAGAAATGTTGCCATCGATTTTAATCCCCTCTCCCAATTTTCTACACGTTTTTGAGAACAAATAAAAAAATGTGGAAAAGGTTCCTCGGTATCCGATACTTCAGAAATTAAAAAAAATTCTTTAATGAGAAATAATAAGAAGTAAACTAAACAAATTTATTATAAACGAACTTATAATAACTCTAACTGCCAGCATCAGGCTTCGAAAAGAATTCGTTACTCCCATTGTCACAGCTGGCTTCGGTATTGGTGTCACCATTTTCCCACACAGTGTCGTTTTCCTTGCCATCCAATTCATTTAGGTTGCAATATTAAAAAAAAACATATAAGAGAGGAAGGTAAAAGAATTATTAAATACTGTTGAATATTTATAAGCAAAAAGTATATCACTTTGGTTACGCCATCGAAGTATATTTGTTTCGTCCGTGCCAAACTTTCAGTGACCGCTGCTATGTTTCCGTTTCTTCCTGCATATAAAACTACCTCCCTTTTCATATTTGTGCCATAGTGAACTCGTCTTGATGCAATGAATCATTTATGCAAATGGCCAGAATAGACGGTTACATTTTTTTCCATTTAAAAAGGGTAGAAACTCAATTTCCCCCATCCAACAAATGTTTTGCCTTCGATTCCAAGCCACACCCGATTTCCAGTAGCATTGTCTTTGAAAAATAGTGCGGCTTAAATTCGAGTAAATACGGTATTTATTCATTATGTTAAAAACGAGAGATGCTAAAGATATATTGTGGCCTTAGAAGATATTATAACTTTATAATCTAAAGAGTTTCATAAGTCTTTTTAATTGCCAATTTATGTTTTATTTCAAAGCTTAATCTTGTAGAACCAGCATCGGTAGCCTAAGTGGTTATAGCAGTGCTTCTGAAACTTTCAATACTTGCAACCCAATTTTGAATCATCATTTCCATCTCCCCTCCTTATACAGTAACAATGTATTGCATGCTACAAAAATATACTTTAACGTAAAAAACTATAATACAGCTTTTATTATAAACCACACAAATTATCTAGATAAATATTAAATTTTGTATATGACAAGCCCATGCGAGGCACTAGTGATTGTTAAACTTGTTTTTAATTTACTATTGATTAATTATCAAAAACATTGTGCAGTTCTTTATATCTTTATAAGTATGTTTTATTAGTGTTAATTTGCCGTATGAGGAATGCAGGCACTACCGAGGCACGCAACTGGATCCCGAACACCTTTTTAGCCGTCCTTCCAGTGTAGGTATCCTTTTTAACATAGAACATGACTGCAGCTTGAACATTATATACGAGGTGTGTAAATTAAATAACGAGACTGGTCTTTTTCACTTGTTTATTCTAATAAACTTACAATTCAACATTGTCTCCTTCAAAGTAACTGCATTCTGAAGCCACAAAGCGCTGGAGACGTTTCTTCCACTCCTCATAGCACTGGTGGAACTCGGATATTGGAATAGCCTTCAACTGATCGGTTACAACCGTTTGAATGTTTTCCAGTGTCCCAAAATGATGTCACTTGAGGTTATTCTTCAATTTCGGAAAGAGGAAAAAAATCACAAGAACTCAAGTCGGGAGAATAAGGGGGGATGAGGAGCAACAGGAATGTTCTTACGGGCCAAGAAACGGTTCACTGAGAAAGGTTGTTCGGAACCATTTTGGCACGGATCTTTCTCATCTTCAATTCATTGGTCAAAATCTGATGAACGGTGGTATGATTCAAATTCAACTCTTCCCCAATCATTCTGAGAGTCAAGCCACGATCTGAACGCTCAAGATGCCGGACTCTAACGACATTTTCAGTGGTTTTTGAAACTGAGGGCCTTCCGCTGCGAGATTCATTTTCAAATGACTCTCTTCCTTCTGAAAATGCCTTAAGCCACCGAAAAACATGGGCCCTTGTCAAAACACTGTCTCCGTAGGCTTGCTGAAGTTTTGCAAATGTTTCCGTTGCGTTATGTCCAAGTATGAAGCAAAGCTTGATAGCACATCGTTGCTCGAAATTATTGTCACTCATTTCAGAACACACAAGAAAACCTGTTTCACTAAACAAATCACTACAGACAATTAACTTGAATCAGCGACTTCAAACTCATACTGATGACGCATCACATGTTTACCTACCTCCCCTCCATGTCCCACTTCCCCAGTGTTGCCAGATCATACACGACGCTACCAGTCTTATTACTTAATTTACATACCTTGCACACGGATAGTGACATGGATGCTGTCCCACCAGTGATTCACGCCTTTGGCAATATTTGACTATATCTCAATGTTTTGTGATTACCACCTTTGCACTTTGCCATACACGACAACAACAACAACATCCGTGTAAATGTGTTTTTAATTTTTATTAAGTCAAAATGTATTCTTTTTTTTGTTTCCTTTCAGTGAATTGATGCTTATTTCAAATATTTTATTTTTTTCCTTTTAAATATGCTCGCGCCTCTATCGTAGGGATCATGCCCTTCTAAGGGGGTGCGCCGCATAGTTTGAGAAACGTAGGGTTATAGTCATGAAGTCTTGGCCGGCGTGACATGAGTTCGTGCCTTAATGCCAGTGAAGACCCTTTGTGCAGAGGATCTGATACACATTAAATCTGTGGAGGGTTTAAGTTTTCCCGTAGAAATGAAGTGGAATTTAGAAAGTGTGCTAGATCAAGTGTCGTTCTTGTCAGTTGAACGAGGGTCAAAATTACGAGGTCGGTTTCAAATAGCCCTTGTGTTACTTTATAGCGGGACGTTAACAAATACTCACTCACTAAACTTGTGTGTGTGTGAGCAATGTAATAGTTTTTATAATCTGAACAAAAAGATGTAATAAAACATGCTAAGATCTATGTGATAAAAAAAAACTATGTGAAACAGCTTAACCCTTTATGTGGTCAATTTTTTTGCCTAAAATTTTCCAAAGAAAGACCCTTTTTATTGTCTATAACTAAGCACAATACTTAACAGAATGCCAAATGGAAGGATTCTATTTCAGATTTTGAATTTTAAAGTTTTCACATTGTGTTTTACATTTTGACAATTGCTGGACGGATAACACTATCATCCATAGCAACCACAAAATGAAAGGAAGCAAAATGTGGAAAATTAAAATAAGTGCGGGATATTAGTAAGAAGAGAAGTATGAGTATACAAATTTTTTCCACGTTTGTTCATCACGTGATAGCGTTCATAAGAGCTTTAAAGGTTTTGACGCGTGTGAACAGTTGTTGAAGTCAAAGTTTTACAGGAAAGATTTAATAGACGAACTTAAAATTTTTGGCATGTCTTCCCGACATCACATAGATGATTTTATGCGTGGCCGAATTATTGAAAGATCAAAGAAGGGCTAAAAATCAGGGAGTTCGACATCGCTCACAGCGTTGTTTTCATTTAAAACTACTGGAAAGACGGCACGGGGAGGTCGTGTTAGAAGTGTATATCGTTTCATAGGAACAGGCGCACCACAGCTTGGCAAATCAATCTCCCGAAAAACTGTTGCCAGACGTTTGAGGGGAGGAGGACTATACGCACGCAGACTGTTGTGTGTGTGACCAGACAGCACCGTACTGCCCGTTTACAATGGTGTTGAGCATCACAATTGACTGAACAGGACTGGGCAACTACTCTGATGAGAGTAGGTTCAGTCTGTCATCGGATTGTAGACGCCAACTGATCTAGCGCGAGAACTGCTTATCGTCCAGAAAATATCCAGGAAAAATATCCGACATGCAGTATCATGGTGTGGGCCGGCATCATGATCAATTACGCAAGGTTTGTTTGCGAATGGGACTATGAAGAGCCAACGATACATTGATGAAGTTCTACTTCCTCATGTTCGTCTTTTCCGTTGCTGTCGGTGATAAATTTGTTTTTATGGACGACAACGCAAATGTCATCGAACACTCGCTGTTCAGGATTGTTAGACACCGAGGGTATTCAACGTCTCTGGCCAGCGCGTTCTCCAGATCTAAACATTGAAAATGTGTGGGATGCTTTGGGGGAGGCAAGTTGCTGGTCGAAAATCGTCCGACAAACAAGAACACTCATTCGTGCACTCACAGAGGAATGGGATAAATTGCCTCAACAACTGCTGGATAATGGCAAAGTATGGTACGACGTGTGGAATGTTGCATCACACTCCACGGTGGACATATCCCGTACCGATACTTTCTTTAAGGTGCCTGCTGACTTTTAGATGCATTGTTTCATTTCTCCGTACGCAGTTTAAATGAACATTTTTTTTTCTTTCAGATGTTTCACAGCTTTTGTACTTTCCAGAACAATAAATATTCTTTATTCTAATGTCTGAACAGTTGGCAACTATATTTTATCCTACTATGCCTCATGTCTCGTTTAATGTTATGCTACATAGCAATTTGTGATCCGTCCTTAGCAATTGTCCCGCAGTGTATTTTGTAATCGTGGAACACAAAATCCCTAAATGATTGCTTTTTTATAAGTACACTCTGCATGCTGTGAAGAATGTTTTACATATCCTTAAAAACATCTCATGTTTATGAAAAAAAAATCATGTTCACACTTTTTTTCAAACAGTTAAGTGTTTTGTTCTATTTTACATTTAATCACATTTTACAGCCATTTTTAGCTTAGAACATACAATAAGTTTGACGAAAAATCATCAACATTAAATTTTTAAAAAAAAACGCTTATATAATATTTATTTCTAAAAATATTTTTTTACCCAAAGGTTTGTCACTCTAGATGGATCAAGAAGTATATTAATGGAATCAAAATTACATTACGCTCATTACATTTTTATTGATCGCGTTTTCCTTCACTTTGAAAATTTTGCTAAAATTTTATAAAAATAATATTGTTACGTTGTCCGGGGTTGGTGGATTTTATGCAAATCAGTCGCAAAGAACAAGACAGTTCTTTAAGAGCAATGAGAATTTATGGTCGAAAATCCAATCCTTGAAATACAGGATTCAGCAGCAATATTCGCAGAATAAATATCAGAAAGACTTCGCACCTTCAACAGCACTTAGAGACAATTATCAGTGTCTAAAATACAAGTATGAAATACAAATATGTGAAAGATTATTCACAAGCACATGCTCATTCAACAGCCGAAGTTGTCACTAATCGCTTCAACGGTCAAGGCAAGACTCCTGGTCACTAGTTAGAGCAATACTCAATAATTGCTGGTCAAAAACATATTGACTCAGTTCGGCGAGCGTCTCTTTATTTATACCTCTAGCGAAATCTTCGAGAAAAATCCGCTTGCGTCATAGATCGTGAAATTAGTTTATTTCTCTAATAATTTCCTGAAGAATCCAGGTTCCGAACTTGCCAAAAATGGTCGCCAAATCACCAAAATGGTCACCAGCTTGGTCGCCAAAAATGATGCTAACTTGGCTTTATTGCTATGATTTCTCCAAGTTCCCATTGAATGGCCATTATAACATAAAGGACCGCGTTGCTTGTAAATATTAGAAATTTAACATAAATTAAATGTAACTTAGAGTAATTTAAATGCATTACACATCCAATTACAAATTATTTACATTATTTTATACATAACTCGTAGCAATATTATTTACAGAACTAAAGAGTGATATACGTTATTTATTCTTTAAGCCAGATGATCTCCTACAGTAAGAAATATTTTCAACACTGTTTGTTTTTCTTTTTCATCAAGAACTTCCATTCGTCCACATTTCCCCCTGGAGCTTTTAATTGCCAGTCAAATTTTATTTCTTTTCGAAGTTTAAATAGTAATCCATTAGAAAAAGGTATTTTCTGATCTTTAAAAGGTTTTCTTATAATAGAATTTGAGCTACCATTCTTCAAAAGTTTGTTTCGAGTTTGAGGATCTATTTTCGAAGCCATAATTTACCCCCACTAATAAAAATAGTTATACGGGTAATTTAAAAGTTTCATTTTTAAGGTATAACTGACAGTAAAGCTACTAAAATTTACCCTGAATAGTTATATGTTTTTAAATTTGGTCACACTAATTTTGAATCTATTTGTAAAAACATTTTCAAAAACGAAGGAAAAATTGAAAAACTAAACAGAATTTCCTCAGTTTTTACTGTATCAAATGTATTTTATAACATTCAAATTAATTCATTTGCTCGTACTTGTAAAACAATTATTAGGAACTGCATAGAAAAAAATTAACAGTATTTTTTGAATTTCAGGATTGTTTAAGATAGTTGTCACCTTGTCCGCAATCAAAAAATAATACACCTACAAAGTCTCTGGATAAAAATCTCGTTCCTTGGACTTATTATTCTGAGATTGTATTACAAAAACGATTCGAGACAAACTCTTGTAAGGACACACTAGGGAAATCAACTAGCATCACGCAACAAGATTCAAAGACCGAGAGCATGGCGAGGACTATGTCAACAGAAATGGGACGTTAATTCAATCTTAATCCAAGATTTAATTCCGCAAATAAGGAAAATTTTGGCACGCATACCAATGATTTGCATAAAAAATGATCCTGCTGATATTTACCGTCATATCGTGACTCGTACTTTTTAAGTACCAATAAAAAAGTCTGAATATTCCTATGGGGGAAATATATATATTTTAATAAAACTTGATTTATTTGTATGCAAATACAGGGATAAACTTAAAGAACAATTCCAAGTGAAAACTAATTCAATTTGATTCTAATGGCATCCAATGCCAAGAAAAAAAAAGATATATATATAAAAAAAATTAAGTAAATTCTTACTTTGTTCAATAAAGAAAATTTTATTTTAATTACTTTTTATCAAATAATGACAGTTATTATAAATATGTATATACATGTGACAGAATCACAACATTAAGTTTTAATTAATTTTTATTGATTATCATTAAAGTATCGTATTGTCACCCAAAACAATTGCGTAAAATATAAAATTTCAGTTCAACTGAATGCTTTAAAACGTGAGAAAAAAATATTTTATAGTTTTGAACCAAGTCTCTAAAAATGAAACCAACATGCCTGTATCTGTAATTCTTTAAATAATTAGTCTCTCAATTGATTTTAATTAACTATGATTAAAATATCGTATTGTCACCCAAAACAATCGTGTATAGAAAATTTCAGCTGAAATGAGGGCTTTAAAATATGAGAAAAAAATCTTTTGAAGTTTTAACACGTCGCCAAAAATGATGCCAATGTACCTGTATCTGTAATTCTTTGAATAACTAGTTTTAATCAATTAATTTTTATTAATTATAATTAAATTACCATATTATCATCCAAAAAGCTCAAACACCTTCCGAAAAATGAATTGGTTGCGGTAACCGAATGGTCATGGTCGTGATTTGTGGCCAGGGTTATCGAATCGTGAGTTCCAGACCTGATGCCATTAACAATTATTGTGTAGGTGAGCTGATGCATGTTAACCCGTCAAGCGGTCAATTTTTTTTGCCACATTGTTCCAAAATAAGGCAGATTTTTTATTGCATATTATTAAGCTTAATACGTAACGGAATGCGAAAATGGAAGAATTTTATTTTAATTTTCTGTTTTAAAGATTTTACACTTTTTATTTTATAAATGTGCAACAAAAAATTCCTGAATTTTTGCTGTTTTACACTTGGCTTGCTATGAAGAGCTCGAGCGCGTTTCATATATCTTAAAAAACGGATTTCTCTCAAACTTACAAAAAAATTTCATCTTCGTACCTCTTGTTCAAACGATTGAGGATTTCGTGTGTGTGTATGCATTTATATATGCACCCACCATTTGAAGCGTGGTGCAATTGCAATGGTAACAGATACAATATCGGATTTTTTGGATAACCGTTCCACTTTCATTTCCTCTCAAGCAATAAAATTGCATATTGCCTTTCCAAACCCTGATTAGTATCGAATATTAACAAGAATCTAAATTCCTGCCTTCAATGAAAAATTCCCACATTCACCATAAAGGAAATCCCGGAAGAGAAGTATTTCAGTACCATGGACAAATTGCCTCTGTAAAAACCACTAGCACTAATAATCTTACCGTTGTAAGAATTAAAAATATGTGCAAAATCAAAGATAGAGAGAAGAAAATTTTAGTGCCCGTATAGCTTACGGGTAAACAGGTTGTGGCTAGCTTTTGGTAGGTAGTTTTTGGTACGGGCAAACCAATGAAGGAAATGATTTTATTTACAATGATATTAAAGGTTGAATAAATTTTGATAAATCAGAAGGTGGCGTGTTCGAATCACATGCGGATCACCAATAAAGGAAATGATTTTATTTATAAGGATATTAAAGGTTAAATAAATTTTGGTAAACAAATGTAATGCATACATAGAGAGCGGACATGAAGGGCTGACTAGCTGCCGGAAAAAATGTAAACAGAACACAATAAATGTTACATCATAAGTTGAATAGTTTTTATCCTTCTCCGTAGTGCGAATATTGTTTTTGTAATATGTCGCCACACCAGTTAAGGGTTAAGGCTGAAAGTTCTCTTGATTTTCGTTTTAGTTCTCGATTTCCCAACATTTCATTTATGTGCTCTGTATATACATATATATACATACATAAACACACATACATTATTGAATTTTTTTACTAATATTTAAATTACTTTCTTTTCTTATGCATTTATCTGTTCTTACGTTTTATCGGAACATTTAAAAAGGTTCAAGATAACTCGCCAAGTTGGCAACACCGACTTCGTATGTGTCTTACTCATTGAATTAGCAACCATGTGTTTCGTTTCATTTTATGTCACCAATACGGTTGCGATAATAAGTACTCATTCTTCTTTAAACGCAATTTCCTGTCGTAAATCATTTTAGTAGTAAATTGGCGAATGCTCTTTCATATTACTTCAAATGGGAATGTTTGAAAATTTTCTTACATGTGTTTTATCATTAGAAAACTTCATAATTTGTTCGCGTGTTATCTTTTAGTTCTTTTCTTGCGTGATATTTGTCTTTAACTTAAAAACGAAAATGAAAAAATAAATAAATAAACAAAAATGCAGATTCCCTTTCAATAAAACATGATATTCCCGATATAAAAATGTTTCTTTTCTGTTTTGATCACTATCCAATTTGGTTGAAGTCCAATTTTCAAATACCTCTTTCGTTTTATTGCTATTACTTATATAGTTTATGTCAAAATTGATTACTTCACCGCTTAAATTTACAACTTCGTTTATTCTTCCGTTCAAAGGTTAAAAAAAGTTGACATAATTTTGAAGTGTTTCAATAAATTTTGTTTCTTTAGAGGAAAAATAAAATATTCGCTTATTTTAAGCTATCTATTTTTGGTTATATTTCATTTTGCTTACACATAGAAATCGCTGAAGAACAAACTAGGATTTATAGCATGCAGTTTCCACAGCGTTTAAAGAACCAATTGATTTTATTAAACACCTCTTTAGAACAGTACGACTGGCTTTGGGTAGTTGCACCTTTGGCAGTTCTTAAGAAAATTCAATTGTTGAGTATGACACATGAATTATTGGAACTTCTTTTTTAAAAAAATCAACAAGTATTTCCAATTGCTACATGAAAATTCAAGTTTAATCATACAGCAGTCACATTGTATCTTCCTAAAAATTGTTTTCGGATGAATTGAGAGGACTGAATAATGAAACTACCTCCAAAAAAACCTATTTTCTTAAATTAGACGTTCTACTATTCCTTATAATTTATTTGAACGGTTTTTTGGTAGAATTAAGAGTTGAATACGTAACTTTAAATGCCTTAGCTATTAATACATAGCCACAGTAATTCAGAGGTCAAGATTGCGAGCTCGTGGTCAACATTGTCGTGTCACATACTTGAAACCTAGTGCCATTGAAGATCCGACGTGTAAAGGGATGGATGCATCGTTAAATCTGTCTCAAAGTTCCTTTGTTCACGAAGTTTTGAAGTTTGAAGTTCAGATGTTATTCTCATCACTTTTTTTTGACCGTAGTTAAAAATTATGAGGTATGTCGTCAATACAGCCCTCATGTTTCGAAGTAAATTTAAATCAATAAATTGTGTAATTAAAGCCTTACAATGTAGAGGGGTTAACTCCTTAAGTGGCCAAATCTTTTGCACAAAATGCTCCAAAAAAGAACACATTTTTTTTGTTTTATAAAACTAAGCATAATTCTTAACAAAATACTTAACAAAATTCGCTAAATGAAAGAATTATTAAAAATAGTATTTAAATGAAAAAATTACAATACTGGAAAAATTGTGAATTTTATTACTCATAAGACAAAGAGACTGTGGTTAGAGAAAAATTATTTTACAATTCAAGACATCGAAAACAATATTGGAAATTATCATCTCATAAGTATGGCTCATGTAGTTTAGTACTTCTTGATCAAATTTCTAACAAGAATTTCAATATGTGTGTGTGTGTAACTTGTTTTTCTTATTTAAGTAATTCTTACGACAAAAATTATCGAAAAATATGTGTTGTATATTAACCCCTTAACCCCGGTCTTTTTTTGTGTGCCCGAGTTGTGATAATGGGATAATACAATGTGAAAAAGAGGACATTTATTTGAATTTTTGCTATTAAAGTTTTCACACTATTTTTTAATTTTTAATTGTACGGCACAAAACCCCTAAATAGTTACTTTTTATAGGTACAATCTACATGCTTTGAAGAATATATGAAGAATATATATTTCCTAAATCTTAAAAAACTTTATACTTATAAAATAATTCATGTACATACCTCTTTTTCAAACAGTTGAGGATTTTGCTGGTGTGTGCGTGTATATGTATACACAATTTGAAGCATGATGTAATATTACGTCATACATTGCAACGGTAACAGAGATAACATTGACTTTTTTGGATTATTTTTCCATTTACCTTTCTTGCCAAACAAGAAATTGCGCACTGCGATGTTCCAAATTAAATATTTTACAAAATCTAAATTTCTGCCAATGACAAATTCCCACTTTCACCACAAAGAAAATCCTGCATTAGAATTATTTTAGTACCATGGACAAACCGTATCTTTCAGAACATATTAGGACTAATAATCTGACTATAAGAATCAAAAATATGTGCAAATGAATGATAAATAGAAAGAAGAAATTTAGTTCCCGTAAAGCATGCAGGCAAATTGGTTGTGACTAGTTTTCAGTTGCCCGTACGGTGTAAGGGCACACCAGTTTAGAGGTTAGTGCACGTTAAGATATGTGAATGCCCAAAATTCGCCGTTTTGGTGAAAATTTTCGAAAGTTCTTTTATGTTTTTATTTTATAGCCCATACATTTAAGATTCCAAAAACACTATGGTTGTTTCTATGATACATAGAAGCAAAGTTATAGCATAATAAATAAACCGGAAATGGTGTTTACAAAACCGGAAGTAGATCTCTTTCCAAAATATTTTTAAGATGTTGAATTGAAATTTTCAAAACATGTTTTATTTAGTTCTATCTGTGTTATGAATCAAATTCTAATCTCTGTGTATATATTTATGTACTTGAATAAAAAATGACATATTTCAAAAGCTTTCAAAAGTATGAAAAATCTTATTGTTCCAAGTTTAAATAAGGATGTTATTTATGTACTGTATAGATATTATTCAAATATATATTAATTAGAATTTTCAATACAAGCCTTACCATAACTGCAATTTTTCACTAAAAAATCCCAATATATCCAAAATTATTTTTAATTTTGTGGAAATTGTACTTGAATTCCTAGTTTTATGCCTTATTTCAAATAAAAAAGTGTTTATTTAGTTGAAAATTTATATATTTCAAAAAAGGTTCTCCGAAGGCAGTCACATACCTTAAAATTGTCCATGCGCACACGTTGACATGTTGCGGAAGTTTCATGTAACACTTGTCAGCTCAAGTGTTGTTTTTGCTGTGGTCATTTGCCAATAGCTTTCGTATTGCTTTTAAATGGGACGTTAATAAGAAATCCAACATAAAGGACTCATTTTGACCCCTTGTGGGCCTCGGGAAGATTACTTCCCATCTACATGATCATACAAAGTAGACTTGTGGGAAGCGCATTATAATGTATTGGCTTTGTTCTTATAACGATGGGAAGACTAATTCCCCTTTCAGTTTTGTGCTATTGCACATAATCCAGCGATTATTACATCTGTAAATCGGACAAAGAGAGATTGTACTGAAAGAAAAATACCTTGTCCCAAAGATGTCACTGTAAATAACGATGTCATGATCACTTCAATAAAAGAAAGAAAGATACTAAATAAGAAGATCTGTAAAAGGGTGGTATAGTAACTTTCACTTTCTTACTTACTTTGCCAACATAAATAGTTTCATACTGTGGCAAGTGAACAAAAAAGACTGAAGTTTAGAGCAGCTATCAATCCGTATAGCATTAGCTCGTTAGCTAGCAATGGATATTGCTTAAGAAAAAGGAAAAGACGTCCTGCTAACTTCCAAGCAATGAAGTGTGTTGTTCCTGATGATGTGGGCTTAGCCATTGTAAGAAATCCTATGTCTAAGATGGTTTCCAACAGTTGACGATGTGGGAAATTCATTAGAAAGCAACAAGAAAAGAGGTTCCGCTACATGTGTGCAGAATGTGATGTCCCCTTGTGCATTGCAACACGTTTCTCATCTTTTCATTGTAAATAATCATCATTAAATTTCATTTTTCTTATGACGGTGAATTGTTCCTTGGGAAGTATTCTTCCCAGTGCTAAATTCTAAATGTAAACATAAAATTCGGCAAAATAAACATATTTCATTAAATGTTATTGTTTAATTGTAACTAAAACATAAAAAACTGGAAGAAATTCAAAAGAGAAATAAATGGCCCACGAAAGATTTAAATGAATATGCTTCTTTTAAATTCATGAGAAATAAAGCTGTCGAAAATTATCTAGACAGCTCCAAATTAACATCATTGTGTCTTTTGTTATGTGATGAGAGAATCTAAAAACTTTCTGTTACAGAGGTTGAAACTTTGAGGCTTGATTCCAAATACATATTATGTCTACATATATGTTCAATTATTAACTAGGTTTAATGTGTGATGTGATGTACATAATCATTACCATGAACTGTTAGTAGGTTTGGTGTTTTTTTAAATCTGATTTTGGGTATTGCATGTTATAAGTTGTAATGATTGTAATCGATGTGTTTTTTAACAATTAAAATGTAAGATTAAATTAAAATATTTTGTAAATAATTCAATAAAAAACTAAGAAATAAACTAAATTTGATATATATATATATATATATATATATATATATATATATATATAACCCCTCAACTGCCTCTAGTGTATATATCCGTCTCACTCAACCGGTGCGTTGAGTGCCCCGAACGTATATATACGTCTTATCAAAGTACGATTCTTTTCTTTGCTCTCTGCTGTCGGTAAAACTTTTTCGAAGTCTTTGGAATGCAACAAAACGACCTTGACAGTATTTGTAAAATATTTACTTATTTCAGAGGAAGATATTCTTATTTTGCCTTTTCTTTCCTCCCAAATACATCGAATACGCAAGCTTATGTGAAAAATGGTGGCACTGAGGAAGGAATCGCATAACTTTTAATCGGCAATTGAAGTGTTAAATGCCTTTATGAAATAAAACAATTAGTATGGATATTTATTTTAATAGCCATGCATGCTATTTTGTAAATTAAAATATATGATCGAAATTTGTGTCTCAAATTTATTCTTGTATATCAAATACATTATTCTAATGGTCTGGAAGTAATTTTAATTTGGACATTATTTAAGCTAAATATTTAATGAGTACAAACAAACAAGAAAACTCGCCTCCCGAGCTTTCAACAGCGGCTCTTTAGAATTCCTTTTAAACAGTCTCATTGTGTCATTCCTTTTAGATAATGATTCACTTCGGAAAGGAAGCTACTGCTTAAAATTAATGAATTGAATGGAATGAGAAGAAGATGAGGAGTGATGATGAATTTTCCATTCTATTCAACATTTGAAACTTACATTAGCTTGAAAGCTCTTAAAGATGAAACAATTGGTTAATACTTGTCGAGAGAAGTGGGAAATTAATTTAATATTATAATCTAGTACAATAATTGAGTATAATACTTATTATGGGACAATTTTGTGGTGAATTATTTCCTATAAGAGCGTGTGATGTATCGTTGGGATAAATACATCATCTTTATCAAAATTCAAAAAATAACAATATACTAGCCGTTAGTGATACGCTTTTCTGGTATTTTATGATGTTGTATGACTAATACTGTTTTTTCAAGTTATTGATATCTGTGTTCTATAATATTAAGCTTTTGATTATTGTAACGGGTCTATTCGCGTTCTTTCTACTATTAATCATCTTGGGGAATAATGGGTCTTTAAATATCGTTCTATTGAAACCTTCCTTCGAAGAAAAAGACGCAACTTATTCAAATCAAGGCTTGCATTTAAATATTAACTTTCAAGCTTGAGGAGAAAGAGGTTAAAGCTAGGCGAGAGCGCTTCGTAGAATATTTGATTAATATTAAGATTGAAGATTTGGCAAATTAGTTGTTAAGTTGGATTCGTGTCGGTTTGAGTTAGAGTAACTCAGGAGTTATCTTCAAATATTAGAAGGTGTATTGCCAGGATGTGCTAAGTGTTAGTGATCCAATTTATTATTATATCTCCAATTATCTCGTCTACCTCGCTATTCCTCCCATATTTACCAATTGGCGCATTTCTTAACTTGGGTTGTTGAAATTTGTGGAGTTGTTGAGAATTGTTAATGAAGAGTTACTATTGATTATACCTCATCTTCCTTCTGACCCTCATACACTATTGGATGTGACCGCCGATCCATTACATTGAAAAACATTCTATAACTATAGCCTCTTGTTTTAAAAAGAACAGGACTTGAATTTCTAAAGTGGAAGTATGTTTATCTTTTACGCACCTGTACCTCTGCTTGAATTGATTCCTGCAAACCCCATTTTTAGCAAATTTCTACTGAACAAAAGAAACATGCTTCCATATTTTTGGTATGTAGGTATAGTAGTTTAAAAACGGGAATTTTGTCAACAACACTCCCTTAACTTCCTTTGACAGTTGATTTCCAGTGAACAGTTTTTAATTGAATTATACTCAACAAAAGAAACATGCTTGTCTAATTTCCAGTCTGTAAGTCTAATAGTTCAAAAAAGAGAATTTTTGTCTATGGCACTCTCGCAACTTCCCTTGGAAGCCATTTTCCCCAAAGCCTGTTCTCTTAGTGGATCTCTACTCAATAAAAAGCGGTTGTTGAGGATAAGTGTTCAGAGGTCTTAGCCCTTATCAGGCTTTAATCTCCTATCGGATAACTGTAGACGACAGTGCAATATTTCTATTTCCCGGTGCAAGTTAAAATATTTGAAATGATAAAATCTTACTACTGAAATTAATAAAATACTTTTATTACTCAATAAAAAGATCACGCTTGCCAAATTTTAATTCTGTAGGTCTAACAGTTCTGGCGATCTTGTGATAAGTTAGAGACTGTGTGAATGAGTAAGTCGTTTTTATTTTTTATATATGTTTTTTTCCTCTAATGGGGCTGCGTATTGGTATTTCTACCATTGCAGAATTAGTACATTCCCTAGGAGCTGGTATTACTTTTAAGTTAGGCACTCTTTAGACGATACCAATTGTCGCAAGTAATTTTGACGCCCTGTTTCTTCCCCAAAGGGAGGCACCTGAGCTCTAAGAACTTAATTTTGCCAAGAGCATCCAAGCCGAACGAATTCTTTTTCAAGGTATTTTTTTCATGCAGCATAATCATACGACATGGCCGCTGTCAATTTTCTGCATCGTGAAAATCCATCCTTGGGCCGGGGTGGAGCCCGCAACCTTAAGTACAGAAGGCCATCGACAAACCAACTACGCCACTCAGCTTGCTAGATATATAATTTTATAAATGCAATGTTAACAAGTTTTTTTAATTAATTTTTTAAATAGTACATGATTCGAGATATTTTTATTTATTTCTGTCACCAATTTTCAAACCTTTCCATATATGTCCATTAACTTAATTCAACCAATGTCTTTCGTAATTCAAAGTCATGGTCTGATGATAAGTCAACACCTGAATATGCATGGATACTGGATAATGGAATTGGGGTGTACCTATCTATGCCCACTGATTTAATACATCTAGTATACTTCGTAATTCAAAGTCATGGTCTGATGATAAGTCAACACCTGAATATGCGTGGATACTGGATAATGGAATTGGGGTGTAACTATTTTTGTCTACTGATTTAATACATTTAGTATATTTCGTAATTCAAAGTCATGGTCAGATGATAAGTCAACACCTGAATTGGCATCCCCACGCACGCTGTTTCACATGTGGACAATGAATCCCAAGAAATTTACTATGCGTGAGTACTGGATAAAGTACTGGATGAATACTGGAAAAATTATTTATTCCCAACATCTTAATAAAGCTAACCCGTATCAAAATTGAAAGCCATGGTCAGATAAGTTATTACCTCTATTGACACACACGCGCATGGGCACACTGAGTCCCAAGAAATTGAAGATGCTTGAGTAGTGGATATTGGAATTGGATAACGGGAATCTCCGGATAATTTTCTTTCTTTTTTTTTGGTATTCGATTTCTGATTTTACCAGACTCATCTTATTGAACGATGAGATAATTTTTACATTAAATTGATTTGAGTATCGAAATCTTCATGTGAAATTATGTGGAAGCTTAGATAGTATGGGGATATCAACTTAAGTGTCCCCCTTTTCACATTATTATGGTTCAGTAGTACTAGGACCGTCACCAGTACATTCAAGTAGCTTACGTCTAGCTCATTCAAAAATTGTAAAATATACAATTTGTTTCAGATCCGTTTGTGAACAAAAATAAGTTTCTGTCTTTAGCCTTTTAACAATCGTATAATTCTCAAAAAGACAGTAAAAAGAAAGTTTATATTTTTTAATAAAGGTAAATTATTTAAAGTTAAATGTATAGTTTAAATGAATCTGGTTTAATAAAAACTGTAGATAGTCTGTTTCTGCCATCAAATACGTAATATAAGAAAAAAATATTGTTCGTATATAAAATTCAGATTTCGGGTGTGTTACTTTTGAACATTCCAGCCCGAAAATATCATGACTCGAGAAATAGAGACAAAACCTTATCCTGTAGGAACGAAATGAAATGTAAATATAATTTTAAATTTAGCTTCTTAAGAGGCGCTTGTTTCAAGTTATTTAACTGTGTGCGTGTGTGTGTGCCAATTAAAAGTAACGTGATTCGATACTTAGGACCAACGTTTTTCACATAGATGCTCATATGCGGTGTATCGGACGGGAAAGGAAAGGCACAAAAAAAATAAGCAAACTTTTCTCTGAAATATATAAATCTTTTACAAACATTGTCAAGGTAATTTTATTGCATCTCAAAGACATCCGAGGCCGCTTCAGAGGTTTGTAAGGCTACAGTCCACCCATATGAGGTTAGCTCCAAACTAAAATTGTGGAGCAAATCTCATATTGCTGGATTGTTGCCTTACAGTGGGTCTCAAGCCTCGTTGGGATCCCCGTCAATGAGAGAGCCGTCCAAAAAGTCAAGAAGGAGCCACGTCGTCTCAACCGGAAGTCTCCTTGACCCTCAAAAGAACAAAGAACATTATTTCCACATTTATTAACAAATATACTGCCATGGCTCAAAAGACCAAGAGCCTTGGAAAGCCATGGAAAACTCTGGTCACTGTGGGTCCATTCCCGAGGCACCTGGAGAGAGCCGAGGCTATTGCCCGCTTTCGCCTAACCACTGGACATGATTTTTGGGGAGTATATCTCCACTGGCTTGGCATGGTCTTTGACGAGGCCTGCCCACTCTGCAGCCATGTCAGAATGCATGGCGACCACCTGCTCCAACGCATTGGACTCGATGAATACCCGATTGATGACATCGTCAGTCGGTACTGGGAGTCTTGTCGTCAAATGATCAAGAAACCGAGCTTGGGTGTTGGAGAAATAAATAAAAGACTTCTCAGAAGGGTTTTGCTGATAGCAGTGCAAAGAAAAGAATCATCTTTCGGAAGAACACATATATACATCTGGGGCACATAAAGCATGGGTTGAGCGAGACGGATATATGACGGAGGCACTTAAGAGGTTAAATATGTCAACGGTTAAAGTCCCCACATTGGTATGGTATGGCAGAGTGAAGTTCCAGGCTGCACAAATATTATCCTAGTCACTTATCCGTAGTTCATAATCACAATCCGTTACCAATAGTTCTCTTGTTGCTTTGAATTGATCCATGCTTCCACATATTGAAATTCGAATTACTATGAAATCTGAAACATTGATACAAATAATACAGACACCCGTATTTTATTTGAACGGAATCCAGAGCAAAATTTTTTATTTAAGCAAATGTAAGGTCTCAAACTTCCCAGAGTAATCGGGATAAGTGTATTCCCTTTCACTCATTGGCACTCTCATTTTCTGTCCAGTCGACGCAATATGTATTTTACTGACAATAACATGCTGCCCTCATAAGCCGCAGAGTGTTTCGCAAACAGATCCAGTTTCACGAAACCGATTGAAGTCATTATATTTGACGGCTAGGAACAGCGATTCTCTAAACTGCTCTAATAATTGTAGCACGCCGGAAAGGAATGTCTCGTGTTTCACTGACATTTTAGCGTTGCTTTCTAATGGAACCTGTTTAATACATGAATTGATATCCTACTAGAAGGTGACTGGAACCCGAAAATTCACAATATAAAACTCATGATATACTTTGATAATAATAATACCCATGATAGATCTAGAACATAGTGCAGGTTTTTCTGGGTTTGAAAAAAAATTTGATTTGATTTAGTTTAATGTGGACTCAATCCACGACGATCATATGATAAAGAATAAACCGTGTTCTCCATTGAATACAAAGCGGCACATCAAACTAATTGTAAATAAAAACTGCGATACAATTGAAACGTATAGCTATGATATGTATAAAAGTACATTCAAGAATAATAAAAAATATTTTAATACAAATTATAATAATTTCTAAATGCTATAAATTTAGTCAATTTTTAAATTTTTCTGAGTTATGTTTCTGAGTATAAGCATCTGAAAAGAAAATTAAGTCATATATTGTTCTATTAAAAAACTAAAAACAAATTAAAAGAAAGCATTAAGTTCGTAGAACATAAATGAATCGAAATAAATACTTCTGCTTTATTTCCATCTTTGCTTTTATCGAATTAATATTTATCACAATAATACGTTTTATCCAATACATAACCCATGACAACTGATCCTTTTTATGCTTTTTAACCACCATATGGGGGAAAATCTTCCCAACCGTAACCTGTTGTGAGAAGTGTCCTGATATTTTCTTGCATCAATACTTTTCTCTTTTCCTCTCGGCGATTTATGCATTTTCTTTCTTATCGTGGCAACAGCTGCCTGCTTTTCCCTCTTGTGTCGATCTGTCGCCAATGATGGATGTGTCGGTGGCAACGGCACGCTACCTGCTTGTCGATTCACCCTCTTCAGAAATTTATTAATCTCCGTTTTGTGTCTCACTGAGGGTTGCGGAGCGGTGGGTTTGGTTTTGAATTCGTATGCAACGATAATTGAAAATTAATTTCCTAGCTGCGTTTTTTGACAATTGTTTGGATAACAATGAAACTAAAAGACTGGTTTCGGAGGGAAAATGGAAATCTATACTGTATAATGAAAGTTTCCTATATTGTTAAGTGTATTTCAATGAAGTAGGAATGTATGTATGAATGTATTATATATATATATATATATATATATATATATATATGTGTGTGTGTGTGTGTGTGTGTATAAACATTTATAAAATATTGCTTCATTCAATAATACTCAATTAATTTCCTTAATAGTAATTTGAATCAAGAAATTTTTAATAGTAAGGTTTAAAATTCCTTAGAAAATTAATAATTTTTTTTATTATTATAAATTTATCATTTTTCCAAAATATAGTTACCTCCAGATTCTGATTTTAGAATTCTAAAATATAAAATTATTAATATATAGGAATTATTCTTCACAATAATTCCTATGTTTTGAGTTTTCATTTGGGTTGCTTATTGTACTCAGATTTAGCGCGGGCTCTGCATTTTTGAATGCAATTTTTAGGTAAGTTACCTTTTTATTGTAATGGATTTAGATATTCTATCCATTATTTTCAATAAGTTTTTGATCAGTATTATTAACATAAAGGGGGAAGGTTGACTGTCCCCAAAACATGTTCAACTCCACTTTTATATAAATTATTTTATGTATAAGAGCTATCCTAAGTCAGAACTTCTGTTCTATTTTTGAAAAAAGAATAAAAGTATTTTGTAAAATATTCGGAAACCTATCAATTGATAATCAAAACAGGTGCAAAAATATTTTTAAAATTCAAACGAAAGAATTTAATGTGGGAGAACTGTCCGTTGTTTGATCTTTTCGGTGCACTTCATTGGACAAAAAGATGCTGCTATAATACTGCTGTTTGAATAGAATTCAAAATAGCAGTAGATTGTCATTATGTTTACTAGTTTAAATTGGCTGGCAGAGGAAAGTATTAAGAAAAAAGAATTTCTTTACAGATATCCAAAGCAAAGTTACGATTCTGAATTCTAATGCATTTTTTATGCATTAGTGATCATGCAGGGCAATATAAAAATGCACAAAATGGAGTTTTGTTGTTTCAACGAGATCTGAGATTAAGAACACATTTTTCGACCAAGCTAATAACAGCAAATAAATCACAATAGTTTCACCTTTTTTGGAATGAGACTCTGCTTCAATACATGTTGACAGATAAATATATTGTTCGTGTTTTAATTTCGTTGCACTTTGAGACTGTACGAGGGCTATTATATGCTAATATAAAAGGTAAAAATAAGCTCAATTGATTTACGTATTCAAGAAACAAAATTATAATATGAAAATAAAATAACACTGCTACATTTGTTTTAGTTTTCATCTCTATTAAGTTTTGCACTAGTGAAGAATAGAGCATTGTTTTATGGCGGAGAGAGAGACTCATTTCTACTTGATTTTTTGTCTTCATAAATTCTAAGCAAGTTTCATTTTAACACTGCTGGCCAAACAAAATGTAACACCCAAAGAAAGCATAAAAACCATGTGAAATTTACACTATGTGTTGGCGGTGATGGAATATGCAAACCATTAGCATTATAGCGTAGACACACATAACGGGTGACTGTAGCACGAATTGCAAGCGATATGTAAAAGCAGGACAGATTGGCGACTTGAAGTGCGTTTTCATTTATATTTATTTCCATTTATTATTTATATTTATATTTATTTCCTTTTATTATTTATATTTATATTTATTTCCATTTATTATTTTTATTTATATTTATTTCCATTTATTATTTTTATTTATATTTATTTCCATTTATTATTTTTATTTATATTTATTTCCATTTATTATTTTTATTTATATTTATTTCCATTTATTATTTTCATTTATTTATTTCCGTAAGCTGTTTACCTATGCCTCGTGTACATCGAGCGTCTTTTGACCAAGTTTTTGAATTCAATCGAGATAGAATAGCTGCCTATAGGGATTGCGGAATGTGCACATGGCATTGATGGCGCAACAACATCACTAGCCATAGCCCAAACAGATTTAGTCTGTTATGCACCTTTCGGTGTCCCTCGTAACAGTCGATGCCGTTTGCAGCAGAGTGGAACGTGCACAAGACCCAGCCCCCTTTGCTCCGTTTACCCTTGCCTGGAAACCAAAGGCGTTTGCGCCGCCAATGGTGGGATGAACGTTGGAAATGGAAAACGAAATGGAATGACATTGTGATGAATTTACCACTTCTGTCTGCAACATCCCGAAGGTCGGATTCGAGTTTGGAGACAACGTGGTGAGAGGCTGCTAAATTGTTGCGTTATACATCACCACACTGGTCCTGCTCCCGAAGTTATGGTTTGGGGTGGTATTGGATTTCACTGCCACACCTCTCTAGTACGCATGGTCTGTACACTGGACAGCCAACGCTACATCTCTGAAATGTTGGAGCCCTGGTCAGCGCTCACCATCTACCATATCCCAATAGGGTAACATGGCTCGCAATATTCAGCAGTTCTTCCTTAGTCATCAGATTGAATTGCTTCCTTGACCTGTTTGTTCTCTCGATCTGTCGCCAATCGAAAACGTGTAGTCCATGCTTGTAAAACGACTGGCTCGAGATACACCACCCGTTGCTACACCAGATGAACTTTAGCAATATTTGGGAGCCGAATAAACTGTTGTACCCCAAGAATACATCCAAATCCTCTTTGATTCTATGCCGATGCGTGTGGCAGCGGTTATAGCCAAAAATGGCCGCTACAGTAACTTGTAATTTTGTTAATATAAACACGTAACAAGGGGATGTAATTTTAATCACTTAATTTTTGTACTGCATGCTATCTGCCAAATAAATTTCGCTGTGATATCTCTGATCCTTTTTGGTGTTAAATTTTGTGGGGTCAGCAGTGTAGCTAATATGATTATTCCTCTTCAATAATAAAAAACATTTTAGTATTCCCTGGTTATTTTTCCCCGTTGTACGAGACATAAAATATACCATTTCTTGTTTAAATTTATCCCTCTGAGATTCTTATATTCTGTTATTTTAAATCATTTTTGTAAGCAAACGAATACCTTCAAATATAAAAGGAATAATATTCATGGAATATTGCATATTTATTTATTACCATTATATTTGTTGTTAGATTTGTATAAAAATCAATGGTAGGGAATATTCATACGAAAATTAGGAAGCTTTTTTATTTTATTTGACATTTAAGAAAATAATTAATTTTTGTTTATGAAAAGTTTGTTACGAAGACAATAATTCATTGAATCGAATACAAAATTAAGCAATACTAACAAACTTCTTTAAAAATCAGTTGATCTTATGAATTAATGATTTTATAACGCTTTTATCTTAAACAGTTACTTTAAAGATAACATGGATGCATAAAGCTATGTCAAAAATTAATTATTCACTTTCTTAAAGGTTACAATAGTTTTTCTGAAACTTTCGGCTTTGGCGATCTAATTTGTAATTATAATTTTCATCCCCCGTCCGTACAATGGCAATGTATTGAATGCAATAATAATGTAGTTTGACGCTAAAGCTACAATACGGTTTTGATAATAAACCGTGGAAATTACCAAGATAAGTATCAAATTTTGTACATGACAAGCCCATGGGAGTCACCAGTAATTATTAACTTGTGTTCTTTACTTAATATTGATAAATTAACTATTAAATACAATGAGCAATGCTGATGCATTTATAAACTAATTACATCATTGTAAATTTCTATTTTATTTTTTTATAATACCAAAGTATATTTAGTTTTGCTTCCTTCCAATAAATGAATCCATTTTTCTTAATAATCTTTTAATTTCAACTTTTTAATATGTTCACACACCCCACGTAGAGTTGTTACGCCTCCTGATGGAGGTGTGCTCCACAATTTGAGAAACGCTGGGTTACAAAGCTACTCAAAAGCAAATACCGCATATCACATACTTTTTAGAAAAAGGTACTTTTCTATGAACCTTTTTCATGCAGCTCCATACATTACTTTTTACGATTTTATATCATTTACAAACGTAAAACATTTTTATCCGTATAGAAAAAGGAGAACTCTCAGAAGAGAAGTAAAGTAGAAATATGTGTACTTTATACGAAGTAGAAAAGGATTTCGTTACATGTAATGCACGACACATGTCAGGAAAAGAAACCAGCAATGGATCGATCTGACCCAAATAGAATAGAAAGGATTAAGTGTGTTTATCACTAAGAATTAATGGGAATAATGATGGATGATTCCATTGATGTCGATCTTTTTTGCATTCAGGGAAAAGGAGAGCATGGGGATTCGGGATTTGTCAAAATAATCCATTTAAATACTTACACCTTATCTTTTGACTTACGGCTACAAAATATTTTATGACAATACGAAAAATTATGAATTGTGAAGAATGAGACGTAGTTTATTTGAAATGAAAACTTTTTTCTTTCTCCAATGAGAGTTCATTGCTAGCAACTTAGCCCTTGAAGACACGGCAAGTCTCCAAATGTGAGGCCATTTCATGGTAGCCCCATCTACTGGCGGCACCGTTATGAAATTTGTAAGCTTGAATTACAGTCGGACCTTTATATAACGAAGTCGCCGAATCTCGAAAAAAGGTTCGTTATAGAGGTTTATCTTTCAATTTTCTTTATAAACAAAAATTGAAACTCATAAACACTATATACTTAAAAAATGTACTTATTTACACCTCTTTTTGTAAATTAATAGATATTTATTTTATATATCTTACTCATCAAAAAAAAAAAGAAAGAAAGAAAAAACTGCAAGGAAAGTTTATTGACGTCTCTATTCCCTTCCTGAAGAATTAAATTTTTTTCTTTGATGCTCAAGCCCTTACGTTTTGAAATTTTCGAGCTACAAGGAACGAAGTTACCAGTATATATGACTGATCAACATTACCAATGAACGGATACTTGTTCAAGGACATGGAGACACGAGACAACTCCACTGAGGTTGAAAGGGGACATCGAACATATTTCCAGGAAAATGGGCGATGGGGCTTAAATGTTGCACTTCTGGAATGAAACGCACATAATTCTAAGGCTCTCGATGTCTGTGAGCTAGGTAACTAATAAAACCAGTTTAAAATTTATGATCACCATAAAATGTGTAATAAGGGAGAATAACTAGAAATTTTCAGGATTACTTCAATAATAGAGTGAAAAAAAATGTAATCACAACAGAAAAAGTGCGTTATATAGAAAATGCACTTCGCTATAGGAAGGTTATTTTACGAAGAAAATCAAAAAAATATTCTTAGTTCCAGGAGAAAGTTCGATACATAGAAAAATTCGCAATATAGAAGTTCGTAATATGGAGGGGTTCGACTGTATATTTTTTAAAAATTCAACCTTTCGTCGGATGCTAAATGTTGCCGTGTGATTTAATTTTAATGAAAGTACCACAGCCAAAATGATCGACAAATGCCACATAATCACATTACATGCATGCCTACGATTTTCGTTTCCAGAAAATCTATCGACTCCATCCGGAGTCGAACCCGTAACCTTGGGCTTGTGAAGTGGGCATGTCACCTCTAAGCCACCAGAGCCGTCAAAAGGAACGAAGACTTATTAATTTAACTTGAGATCTTTACAGCATTTCATTTTCTCGCCATTTTCAAGTATCAGCTGGAGATTGTTGCATGAAAAAAGTGTGTCAACTTTTAAGGTATCCGACTACCCTAAAATTGTGAACTTTGACAAACATTGACATTTTTCTTATGATTTCATTTTATTGGCCATCTTATTAGCTTCATAAAAGTACCAAATTTATTATCTTCCATTCACTAGAACAAAAACTACAAGTGTTTCAGTAAAAGCAGATTAAATTACTTTAAACAATATTTCATACTTCAAAATGCATTTTACTCGAAAATGTGTTTTTGAAAATGCTTAAACGAGCAAAGTGATTGTTAAAAAGTTTTGAAAAATAATTAACTGAAATTTTTTCTGTTTTTTCTGTATAATTGGAGAGGTGTTTTAATCCTCAGATTTGTCCATCACTGTTTAATTACAAATTGTACAGTCCCTTATGGGAATGTAATCACTGATTTTTTTAAAGAAATTTCATATAATAACTAAGATAAAGAGATCTAGTTTTTGTAAAAATTAAAATATCTCTTATCCTGAAGGGCATTTCAAAAACGAATAGCAAAGCAACATATCAAAATTGAAGAAATTGAACATTTGTTTATAAACTTTTTGTACAAAATGGTCCCCGTGTGACGAATCTGTACGGAACCTTTCCACTAATCTTCTTAGGCGTCTTTCTGGGGAATATAAATTCGCGTTTATTTCCAATCAACTCTAAAAAGAAGTATGAGATATTTAAATTAGATAAGGTATTTAAGTCAAGGGTTGCGAGATAGCAAGAAAGATGATGGTAAACTATTGAGTCAGTAACGTTAAACGCATACTTAGAAGATTCAAAGAGATTAGATTCGTGAAGACGTCGTGCTGCTAGACCTACCAGAAAGCTGATATAAGCCAGCGGTAAATATAATTCACGTACGCTTAAAGTAAGCGTCAGTTTGAGCTACTTAGTTAAAGTTAATGACAGTTAAGAATTCGAATACGTGTGTTTCTCGGATCTCCTATTTCGGTATACCTTACTTGAGTTGAGCTAGATTATTAATTAATTGCATTCTTAGTAATTTAATTTAATATAAAGGCAAATCCCTTTAAACGACGTAACATTATTGTATTATATGTTATCAAAGATTTTTGAGGAAATTATAACAAAATAAATAATATTATTATTCAAAATGGCTCTTGGTGGTTCTTTGCCTCAAATTAATCTTGGTGTTCAAGGTGTGACCCAGGGGGTCATCACACCCGTTTATGTAATTTTTTTAAAATTTTTACCAATTATTTCCCATTTTAATAACAATAATTTTTTTGCTTCCTAATTTTAGCATATTTTTATTAAAATGTATTTAATAAATTTTTTTTAAAAAAAACTCCCTATATCTACATTTTTTTAAAAAAAATTTTCGCAAGTAATCGTATACCTTAAGAACACAACAAGCGACCTGAGCATGTTATTTATTAAAAACACGGCTTTTAATTACATAATAATTACTAATTAAAGTTCGAGTTTTATTTCTCCTCTTTTCAAAATTTTTTTTTCTCACGGTAGCCTAACATTCATGGTCAAGAGCTCGTGGCCAGCGTGTCATGCGTTCGAGCCCCGATACCATTGAAAACCCATCGTAAAGAAGGGCTTATGCACGTAGTCCAAAGTCCTCTGTTTGGTTTGACGTGGTAGTTTGGAGAGGGAGGTGCCACAGTTCAAGTGTTGGGCTCGTCACTTATCCATGATTCAAAATTACGAGGTCCGTTGCCAAAAGCCTTCATGTTGACTTATAGTACGGCATTAATAAACACTCACACAAACACTGCTCTTTTTACTGAAACATAATTCCTGGCATATGGAATGTACTGCAACGTTTACAAGAAATAAGTTTCATTTCAGTATCATTTAGCAATTTTAAACAAAATGTGATTTATACTTTCTGTTGCACTTTATTGAATTAATTTTAATTAAATTAAGTTTTTGAACCTAATGTTTCTTTGTTTCATGCCGTTGCATGACAGTGTACTGAACAAGAATATCAGAAAAATTGATATTAAAGTATTAAAAGACGTTGGTACACAAATTATGCCTTCTACCGGTTGATTCAAAGCTAATGTGACCAAATTTAAAAGCATATAACTATGAAGGGTACATTTTTATCACTTTGGTGCCAGTTATATTTTAAAATAAAAAATTTTAAATTAACAATCTAACTATTTTTATTAGGGAGAGTAAATTACGGCACCGAAATTAGATTTATAAGTAAAGCATTTAAAAATGAGGAAAGACATTTTGATAATGAAATACTATCTAAACTTCGAAAAGAAATAAAATTTGGCTGGCGATCAAAAGTTCCAGGAAAAAATGTGGTTGAAAGGAGGTTCTTAATGAAAAAGAAAAAAAGAAGTTGAAAAGACTTACCATTGTGGAAACTTTTCTGCCTCAAAGAACTTTAACAAAGAAACTACAGGTATCGCAAACAACTATTTGTCCTCGGATAACGAAAATTGGCTATAAAAAAATCCGGCTGTCTTCAAATGTCTGTTAAAACCGTAGAAAAACGAAACCGTTATTGGCCTCTGTATTTAACATTACTCAAAGGTAGATACAAAGCATGGATAGCTTCGAATGAATCACTGTTTCATCTATCATTCACAGCTTGCAAAGCGAAGATATAATAAATTTCATGCAAAAAAAGCGATGCAAAGACACGGCTGTTTTGCAAAATGCAAGTTGGTCGTCAGGTGTTATGGTATGGATACGGGAATGTCATCTCAAGGCTTAACAAAACCCTTTTGTGTAGAACCAAAGGCTAAAATTGATGCTAAATACTATAAGAATAAAGTTTTGAAATACTTGATCAAAACTGTAGTCTTAACTCTCAAGGAAATTTTGTTTTCCACCAAGTTTCTACACCTAGTTATAATGCAAAAACAACAATAAAATGGCTGAAAGATTAAAAAATAGTTTCTGTCTCCTGAGGAATAGCTACAACCATCCCCTGACTGTGTTCATTATTTTTTATGGGGATTTTTAAAAAACAATTAAACATACGTTAAGTAAGAACACTCCAAGGCAGCGTTTCTCAAACTGGGGGCCTGACAACTCTACAAGGGGGATGCAAGCATATTGAAAAGTCAAAAACAAAAGATTATTTGAAAAAATTATTAATTTATGGAGAGTAAACAAACAAAATACGTTCCGATATAATAAAAAATAAAACACACATTTACACTGATATATTGCACTTATAATTGTATCAGTGCTATTCAGTGTATTTTATAATTAATTTAACAATACTAAGTTAAGGACATGTTTAATAACTACCAGTGACCCCATGGGCTTGTCATATATAAAACTATATAGAAAAATTATCACTTATCTTGATAATAAGTAGGTTAAGAATCAAATTCTTAATTGCCAATTAAAAGTTACGCGATTGTATTGAGGTGAAGGAAGGAACAAAGAAACAAATAGCCTGAAATAAGTAAATCCTTCGCAAACATTGTCAAGGTTCTTTTATTGCATTCCAAAGCCTTTGGAATAATTGTATGGATATCAGTGCACAGAAGAGACCTACTTTGGAAAGCCGTGCAGGGAATTGACGTATATATACGTGCGGGGAGATTAACGCTCTGGCTGAGCGAGACGTTTATATACGCCGGTTGCATTTTAGAGGTTAAAATCGTATCGTTGTTTTAGCATCAAAGTACAGTATTATTTAGTTCAATACATTGTTATTGTATGAGGGGGGGCAAGATGAAAGTTATGATTGAATATTGGGTCTCGAATATTGAAACTTTGAGAAGCACTGCTCCAAGGGCTTCAAAATAAATCAAAGAGAAGTTGGAAAACTACCCCCAAGATGGTTAAAAAACCCTTTTAACTTGGCCGAAACGTTTACGCAAAGTGTACTCGGCCAAAGCGGAACCCACATCGAAGATTTCATCAAAATAACTTAATTTGATAAAAAAAAAGTTACGAGGCTCTGGAATTGGTCACACTATTTTTGAATCAACCGGTATGTTCTAATGGTACTATAAGTCCTCCGTGTTCTTAAAGGTTAATTGTGCTTGTAAATGTTATACAGCGTTGCTACACATCAGTTATTATATTTTTCTTTCACATATTTACTTTTTCTCTTTGCACTGAATAAAATAAAATAAAAACTATATATAATTAACTTTTTTTTTTTATTATAAAAAAATAATGGCAGAGAAAAACTTCTTGTTTACTCTTAATTCAAATGCAATATAATATTAATTTCCATAATCTCGTCCCATCGTTGTTAGATATATAGCTTTGTTTATCATGCTCGTTCATAATATATTAGCTTTGCATCAACCTTGTCGTACATACATATTTTAAATTGGATTAGGGTCTTAACTCACATGCATCAATTTGACAGCATGCTTGTTTTATTATTTATTTATTTCTTATAAATTCTGGATGTAGTTGCCTTAAAAATAAATTAAACATAAATTTTGACTTGTATCTTCAGTAAAAATAGTTAAGAGTCTGTGTCTGAAATATTTTTATTCTTAACTACTTTAACGTTATTTCCTGAAGGCTATAGTTATTTATCGAAGATTTAGTGTGTTTCGTGATTGGAATTTGTTATAAAGAAGTCTAGACACAATGAGAAAAAGATACTGAAGTCTCTCTGTGGCAATTATTTAAATCATTTTTTATTTAATCATAAAGTCATGTAAAAATTATCTGTAATTCTGAAATATAATAAGAGTGTTCAAATTTTTTGAGTTAAAAATATTTCTACTTGGATTATGATTCATAACCCTTTATACAGGAGGTTGTTGCCGAATTCAACCGACAAATTCAGATGGATGATAGAATGCAGCACGGGGACGACAAATCAACATAGAACTTGGGGTCGCAAACCACCTTTAGACGGTGAAAATTTCAATAATAGCAGCCGTCCGGAGGACGATGAGTCAGACAAGGGGAATTGCCGAAAAATTCTGGAATTTGGAGAGCCGTGCTAGTTTTGAAAAAACCTGCACGATGCAAATTTCCCACTTCTCCCGGAGTTGCTTCAAGAAGTACCAGGCCCAGTGAACCTGAAAGTGGTTCAACCACAATACGGGGCGAAACCACCTCCATGCTTTATATCCCGGGAGAAGAATTGGATGCGGTGAACCTGTTGCTTAGCCTCCTCGCTCCCCAGACCTCAATCATTTGGATTTTTTCTTCTGAGACCACCTGAAATCCTGTGTGTATGAGACGTCGGTGGCTACAGGGGAGTATCTCAAAGCACGGCTTGTTGTCGCTTCAGCTGATATTGGTGTCCATCGGCACCCATCGCTATAGGCTATGCTATAACCTTCGCGGCCGAAACTTCAAACAATTCCTATGGTTATCACTTACCACTGCATTTCTGACGTCGAGCTGTGATGCATTGTTAGTATTGTAAACATGTTTTACGTCTAATAAGTGTATTTCTTACCACTTATTGCCCTCTTTCATTATACTCGACATCGCACCCTTCATAACCTCATGTTCCAAGGGGATTTTTCGTGTCTATGATACCTACCTTAGCCATCCTCCAGTAACGCCTTGCTCACAAAGAAAAATTGCTACCGGAATATGTATATTCACTGTAGCTTTCTTTTAATTGTACAACAGCAAAATGTTTGCTTCGAAATAACAATCAAAATTTATATAATCACTAAATTTCATTTTAATGGGCAAAAATCGCGACTGTCTCAACATGATTCAGTCAAGTGTTCTCAACTGAACTCAAAACTAACGTAAGACTTGTACTCGTTGTTTTATTTGCATGATTTACTTAAAGTTTAAATCTGATATTTAGGGAAATATTTTCAAATATGATGATTTTTCAAAAAGCTCTTCAGCATTAAAAAATATATTCTTGTATTAAATATATACTTTTGAATCAAGCACATATTGTTTGCTTATGTGCATTATTATTGATGATAAATATGTACTTAAAGGAAAATTTCTGCAAAAAGAGCAAAAGTTGGCAACATCGAAGTGGATGAACTGATTGGCTGGGAACGCGTGATTGTTTTTATCATGTGACTATGACGTCACGTAAAGTTACGAGCTGAATGTCAGGAAATACATGATTGATGATATCATGTGACTACGACGTCACATGAATTTAGTTGTTTGCTTTGTTGCACAAGTGGAAATCAACTGTTTCAAATTCAAAATGGCTGACAAATATTATTCACTGTTTCATCTTTAATTTTTGCGTTCCACTAATAGAAATATTTTGCATTAATAACAAAAAGTTTGTTAAAATAAAATTCCACTTAAATCATTGTAAACAATTATTTCGCGTGTTGCTGTTAAACTATATGTTTTTGCTTCTTTTGCTATAAAAAAATTAAACTATAAGTATCTCACATTAATAAACGATGATCTTCGACTACACTTTTTTACCTTACCAAAAACTCGAGTTAAGTTACATTCATTCTGCTAATCAAAATACAAAAACTAAACTTGATTCAAAAATGAGTTTTAACATCACGCATAATGAAGTGCAAATAAATTTACATACATTATTATGCCCACGAAACATTCAAGAGATATTGCTTACCCACCCAATTTAAAGTTCTCAGTTCCAACTTAGATTAATGATAGTGGATGGCACCCTGATATAGCTGAACAACCAACCCTGAGTAAAGGAATGGTCATCAATCAAATAGATATCGTGATGGATTGCCTCGTTCACTACAATGTCATGCAAGGTTCCTTCAACGTTGTCTGGCAAAACTCTGGAAGGCGTGCGGTTCGCCAGGATTTGATTTGATTCTTTTAGAGTAATTTGAATTTGGGATCTATGAATACTCTGCTAAATAAAAGGAATCCGTAGAAAATAAAAAATAATAATAATAAATAAAATGGGAGAATCCTTTTGAATATGAAAAAAGACAGAGGAAATATGTTAGCAATCCGCAAATTATGCTAACAGTAATGTTTGATTTAACAAAATTATTTAATGACATTTGTTATTCTTTGTAGTCAATAATCAATATAAGTGAATATTTGCATAGAAATATTTTATTAAATTAAAAGAAGAGGCATTTACTTTATTGAAAAAGTTTAATTTCTTTTCTTTTTATCATTGATTTCGGAGATTGAACCTCAAACATGAGGGTTTTAATTTAAAAGTAGTTTTATTTCTCCTCAAAATGTAAATAATATTAAACATTAAGGGCTTTGTTATGTAGGTATTATACATTAATGAGAGAAAGACAAAGAACTAGAGAATTATTATTTAAAAGATAAAATAACACTGTTGGCCTTGAAATTAGATATCAAGAACCCCACAATAAAAAAATACATATATGCCTACTCTTTTAACGTTGAAAATTTTTCATCTATTCCTTTTCTGTATAAAAGAAAAATCTTGTTTCACAAAGAAAAATTGTTTCATTTCTTTTTATCTTGTTACTCGAAATACAAATGTGCTTTTTTAATCATTCGAGTCGTTCAACTTCGTTACAAAAATATTAAATTGTTACAGGATTAAATGCGGTAAAAACCAATCTGCTGAAAGAATTTTTAAAGCGCCTTTTTTATTGTTTCTTTTTATTTCCATCTTTCATAACTTTGATCAATATTAACATTATTACCCTTTCATCCATATAACGTACATTATTACAAATATTGATTTTATTTTATGCTACAACAGATAAACTTTGTGGAGTAGTTTTGGAATACTTAACCTCCCTTATCATCAATCTATATTAATTAATAAATCATCTTCGAGTTTTTTTCGTTACGATCTCATTATTAATCAATATTTAATTTGTATTTGTATCATTGACTGATATTTGGGTTGTGAGAGACGTATAATCTTTCATAATGTATGGAATAAAAGCCAATTTTCACAAACATTTTGTGCAAATTCTCGGCTCTTATAGTACCAGGTGGTTATAATTAAAGTTACACTATTGAGAGGCCTGTAGAACGCGAAATATATACTATATGGACCATGGGGAAAAGGTTTCTTCAATAAAAAAAATAGTTCAATTTTTGACTACCAGAAGGAAATGTGGTGCCCAAATGATATGTTAGAATCGTTAAAATTTATTCAATTACAGAATTTGCTCAATATGTGCTCCATTGATACCAATAACGTGTTGAAAGCGCATTAAAGTGTTTTCAATGATAGCGCGAAGCAACTCAAGAAGGATTTCAGCCACGTGGCGAATAATGCTAGCTTTCAAATCAGGTAAGTCCTAATTCCTCCGCTATAAGCACGGTCTTTTAGAAATCCTCACAACCAGAAATCACAGGAATTTAAGTCGTGCGAACGAGAAGAAGACGGAGAATGTCAATTATCGCCAAAGTTAGCACTAAGCAGTGCTTTGACTTGGCGCCACATACAAGGAGTTACCCCATCTTGCATAAGATAGTGTTTTGCAAGCATTGTCGTTCCTTTAAAGTAGGAATGATTAACGATGACAAATGCTCGCTGAATGATTCTTTGGCTATGAGTGCAAGTTTATATAGATGTTTTAAGGATTTGCATAAGAAATATTCGGTAAAAGACCCCTGGTGGTCAAAATTTGTACTAATTTTATTTATTGCAGAAACCTTTTACTCATGGCCCATGTAGTATATATTCCAAGTTTCATCCAAATCTGATAACCAGAACAGGTTCTACAGGCCTCTGAAAAGTGTAACTTTAATTATGGCCACCTGGTATTACACTTTTGCAAAAAAATCACCATGAAGGATGTGGTTGTTTTTAATGAAATTAAATATGTGTACAACTCATACATTAATAAAAATACGATAAAAATATCGAGGCCATAGGGCCGCCGATCCACAGCTCACGATTACAGCTTGAATATTCAAATTAGTAGTTGGTGTATCCATCCCTGGCGGCTAAACATTCTTGTATACTTCTCGGTAAAGAGTGATAGAGGTTCCCAATGTCATCCTGCGATACATTCTGCCAGGTATTCACCGATTGTTGCTCCAAATTTGCGCCCGAATCTGGGGCCCTACCATGTTTCAGACATGTTCGATTGGTGAAAGGTTTGGTGACCTTGGTGGACAAGGAAGAGTATTGACGGCACAAAGGCAGTCCAGAAATATGAGAGCGTTATAAGCTGGCATTATCTTGTTGGAAACTGGCCCCCTGATCACATACCATGAAGGATAATACAGCCGTTCGTAGGATGGTATGAACATAGCGTTGAGCTGTTAAAGATGTATGGAGGATGTTAAAAGTTCGACAGAGTAAAAAAATTACTGTTTTGTATTTGTATAAATATCAGCTTATTATTACCCTTCTCTGGGTATTTTATAATGTTGCATGCCTGCAAAATGTTTTCAGATTCTTCATATCTACATCCTTGCATTATCTTTTGATTGTACCCTTTTAACGTTGATCTCTTGAATTAAAAAGAACAGGGGGTTTCGAATTTCTGTAACAGGAAAAAATTTATCTTGTACACCCCCATAATCTTTTCTCCCCTAGGGGGGTCTATGTTTGCAAATCCCGTTCTTAACGGATCTCCACTAAACAAAAGAAATATACCTGTACAGTTTCAAGCCTTTTGGTTGAATAGTTCAAAAACAGAAATTTTGTTTATCTACAACGCTCCCTTCCTGTCCTTGGGAATCGATTTCCTCAAAACCTATTCTTATTGGATCTCTACTCAGCAAAAGAAACAGTCCATAGGTCTAAATGTATTGACCATAGTCTCTACAACTTTTTTTTAAGATAAAAGAAAGGAAAATTTTAAAATTTCTTCAATTTTACAAATATTTTATACAACTTTCAAACTAATCCCATAAAAGTTTAGCACAAAAATTCGAATAAACTTTTTAAAACACGTAACAAGCAACATTGATCCCATTTCCGAAACGAGAAACAATCGTACTGCGTGTCAAAAATCAATACATTTAATGAAACGACGGGACAAACCCCTCGAAATCCTCAGCAAATATTCATCTCTCACTTTATCTGTATTCACCGATGCCCTGTGCGTTTTCCCATGAGTACCTCATTGCAAAAGTCTCTGGTGCTGAAGATAAAATTCGCCCCTGATAACCGCATGATGTATTACTTCCACCTGGTTCTGTGTTTCAAATCATCAGGATTAAGCCCTGTTCCTTTGTTTTCCGCTGGAAACGCCCATAGTGAAAACTTTTAATGCTGACCATTATTCCATGCCATTCCGCTAGGGGCTTTGCGTGTCCGAGTGCAGGGGCAATCCCCGCTGGGAGGTGGGGCAGGACATCCCCGAAATTACGCTGAGTCATTAAGTTCATCGAGGCTGTAGTGATAATGCTGTTGGTGATGGATCGGTTTGGACAATCGGAGGGTGGATAGTAGTAGTAGATCACTATCTTAAGGTTCATCTTCATTAAACAACTTTGCACAACAGTGATGATTGTTGTAAGTTTCTTCACAAGTAGAAACGAATATTTCTCTTGTTTCATTGATTTTTCTTTATAAGTAGATGATTTTGTACAGTTATTAGTAAACATTATTCCTTATTGTTTTTATGCATGATAATGATGAGGGAAATCTTTCATGTTTAATCATATGTTACATTCAGTTCACTATTTTCACACCTCAAGGGCAAGCTGATGAGAAAATGAGCCTGAAAATTCCCAGTGATGCAATTTACATCACTGGCGTGGTTGGTTTGCCGGTGTCCTTCTGCACCCAAGGTTGCGGGTTCGACACCAGCCCAAGTCGGTGTATTTGCATGATGCGGACAATAGACAGCGGCTATGTTGTATAATTATAGGGCATGTAAAAGATCCCTAGAGTGTATATTTGGCTAGGGTGCTTTCGGCAAAATTGAATCGTAGTACAGGTTCGCATCGTCAATAACTCAGGTGCCTCCCTCTGGGGAGGAAACTGGGCGTCAAAACTACTTGCGGCGCATGGTATCCGCCTATATGGTGCCGCACTAAAACGCGATACATACTTCAGGGGAATGTACTAGGGTACTGCAATGGTAAAACACCATTCAGCAGCCTATTGGAAATAAACAATTTATATCACTGTGGTTATGTACACAGCAGAGATACCTTATCCAACTATGCTGGTATAAAGTCCTTATTCGATTTTTGATTGAAAAAATATTCAATAACTAACATCTTGTTCTGACTTTTATATCCAATAAAGAGTCCACTTTATCCACATTTTGCTCTCTACTTCATTTCATCCATTTTTTTGGTTTTAGGTATTATAACGTTAAAAAAATTTCTCAAACAAAAAGATATCGCCAATTAAAAAAATGCCGCCAAAAATGGTTAGTTTTATTACTACTATGTTTGAATCCACGCGGGAAGTGCTTTAACCATTGACTGTATAACGCGGCACTTGGGCGATATACTTTGATTTGATAAAGTTGATCGATGGTATAATACGTAAATACCAAATTTTGCATTATACCCACACTTTTCTAAATACAAAAAATACATTACTAATTTTGTTCCTAAGTCAAAATTTGAAGGATTCTTAATTTCTGCGTTAAAATAAATATACACGTGTTGGTAAAGTCTTTCAAATTTTGGGTGACAAAAGAAAACTAAACTAACGTACATTAATAGCTAGCTATCTGAAAAAGGAGAGGCAGAACTTCTTAGCACATATAGGAGAATTTTCCGATTTAAAAATTTATTTTTTTAAGTTAGGTGAATACAATCTTAATACATATACTTATACCTATTGTGTGTAACTACATATATCTATTATTTATGTTGAAATGTGTGATAATCTAGTTTAAAGTTATTGCTATTAAGAGAGAGCTTTTGGACTCAAATTAAGTGAGTACAAAAGTCTCTTCTAATTAGATGATAGTAAAAATTTATTTGAAAAATAATAAGAAGAAACAGCTGCAGAAATTACTTAAAAACCTTTCATAAGTAACGTTTTTAAATACAATCTTCCGCAAGATTACGTTTGCCTTAACAAGAAAAGGAGTGTGCCAATCACAGAGCTAAAGTAAGGAAGTAATTGTGATGGATGATATAGAGGTGATGTGCCACGAAAACTAATGAAACTGGAAGTACTGACAAAAACATTCTGCTTGTTTGTGGAGAGCAATCGGTAATGTACTTCCGATTTCTTCGTTGGCTCCTATGTTCATGAGATGGTGCGGCTTAGCAAATGAACAATGAAACAAAAATGGGACATTGGATTTTAGGTTGATTCCTAAATATTCAAAACCATTTCTTTTAAAAAAAATAAAAATATACTGTTGGAAATATGTTACATATTATTTTGGTTACATAAAACAATACTCTATGAGACAATATTTGTTAAAAGAAATCATTTGTCTAGTGCAGGGTTTCTCAAACTGTGGGGCACGACCCCTAGGGGGGAGGGGGAGAACTCTTCGAGGGGAGTGCGAGCATGTTGAAAAATTGAAAACAAAAGATTATTTTTCAAATTATTAATTTATGGAAAGCAAACAACAAAATAATTCGAACACAATAAAAAGTAAAATACACATTTACACTCATATAATACACTTATAAACGAATCCGCACTGCACAATGTATTTTATAATTAATTTAACATTACTAAGTTAAAAATAAGTTTAAAAATTACCAATGACCCCATGAGATTGAAATACAAAAATTATATCCAAAAATTAATATTTATCTTGACAATTTGTACGGTTTGGAATGAATCACTTAACTGAAAGTTAAAAATTACACAAATCGCTCACTACCAGCGTTTTCCGCGTAGGCGGGCGTATGTGATGTATTGGGAGGGAGGGAGAAGAAGTAAATAAACAAATCTTCAGTAATAAGTAAATTCTTCGCAAATACTGTTCATTTTATTATATTTTAAAGCCTTCGGAATAATTGTATGGTTAGCAGTGCTCAAAAAAGATCGTACTTCGGAAAGACGTATATATACGTCCAGGGCAATTATCATTTTGGTCGTAAGACACGTTTATATTCGTCAGTGGCACTTAGGAGAATGAAGTGTGTTATTGAATTCGATACATTGTTATTATATGAAGAGGGCGCGATGAAAATTATGATTGAATATCGAATCACAAATAGTGAAAGTTTGAGAGGCACTGGTCTAATGGACGATAAAACAGAAGTAATTCAATTTTACTTTTAGTAGAAGAATCAGAGAATCAGAGGTTACATATAAAACTAACTTAAGGTATCCGACAACGTTCGGAACCGTGATTTTAAAAAAGCTCATAAATGGATAATTTTCATGAAATTTAGTGTCACTTAGATTAAAATACATGTATAAAATTGTTTTAAGGACATTTTGACAAAAAATGTATTTAAATATAATATTATGACAAAAAATTAACTTAGAATAATCTTTTTTCCAAATGTTCTCCTTTTGTGAAAAATGGTTCTATTATAGTAATATTTTGCCTGTATATAGCTCAGACCTCTGTACAGAAGCTCAATTATAATTTTTGAAAAATTCACATTATTTTCAGAGTTACAACCCATTGAAATAATTATCGGCATTTTTTTCTTAAAATTTCTCCCCTCTGTTGTCGTAAAACATGTGGATAAACCCGCTTCTAAGTTATATATTTCAAAAATTCTAGTTGAGCCTCTGTACAGAAATCTGAGCTATATCTGTATATAGCTTCTAATATTATTTTAATAGAAGCCCTTTTAACAAAAGGAGAATATTTTGAAAATGGGTCATTCTATATTCATTTTTTGTTAAAATATTGTACTTAAATAATTTTTTACTGTAATACTATTCTTAAAATAATTTTATAGACATTTTCTAATCCAAGTGACGCTAAATATCATAAATATTATCCATTTATACGCTTTTGCAAAATCACGGTTCCGAACGTATTCGGATACCTTAAGATATTTATTTTAAAAAATAGAATAGAATAGTTAAATCTTCTCTCTCTCTTTCTCAGAACTTTTTATAATTAATCATATATTGTGACAAATAAATTGGTAGAAGACATGAAGAGCATCAACCGAGCTAAAGCCGATTTGAATTTATGTCACATTCTGAAGCACAACAAGAGAGTACTATTGGTGACAGATCTGTATTTGTTCTATTGCTTTCCATCCAAGGTTCCTCGGAATAATTTGACACTTTGTAGTACAATGTCTTGCAAAACTAAATAATTTTCAGACGAAAAATGCACCTTTTAACATTTATGGGGAAATACTTACGTAATAAAGGAGAGGGAACGACTTATCGACGCGTATGAACAGATTCGATATTAAAATTTATAATTTAAACAAGAACAACTCTCAAATTTTTGGTTGCAAATTCATGCAAAATGTACAGCTTTTCTCACACAACTATGAACTTTTTTAATGCCATTCAGAACAATGCATTTAAGTGAAAAATGTTTCTCTTAATGTGAGTGGTTACGAAATCAAAATATAGAAAGAAATTAAATGCAGAATATGTAATGTAATCGCAGATAATCTCAAAAAACCTAGATTTCTATAGTTTGTGTGGAAAAACACAAGAGCATAGTTACTAAATATAATGTGTGGGTAGGCGACACTTGGACAACAAATTAATATTATTAATGACTAAATTATATTATAAAAGTAGATTAATATTTTAAATAACAAATTATATATTTTTTAAACTTCTTTTACATATAGTACCTATAACATGTTTATTTGTTTTAAATATTATTTTAAGATATATTCTATGTGTGTGAGTATGGAATGGGGTTCCACGCAAACTTATTATAGTTCTAGGGGTTCCATAAGTTTAAAAAGTTTCACGGCCACTACTTTAGATCTATCAAGCAATTCGAGGGCCATTAACGGTGTTCTTCAAGTAATGAGGAAGTTCAGTCAAGTAATAAGGAAGAATGACACATGAGTTAGCGCACCCTCTCCAAACTTCTACATCCCTGCAATGGTAGGACTTTGAGCCTCCACAGATGTAATGTGTATCAGCTCCTCCTCACGTCGATGTTTCAGTGTCATCAATAAGGGGATCTCACGACTAAAAAAAATCATTTGGTGACGAGACTTTGTTTACTAGTAGTACTCCATTAGGGTGTTCAACCCCCAATGTAATAACGCCGAATGGCCAGTCGATTCTGAGAAAATAGCCTTCGAAATTCATGATTAGAATTTATACAGTTAAATTTCAATCATCTCCAGCGATGCAATGGCTTGATTGGGAGAGTACCTATTTACCACGCCACCAAAAGATTTTTTTGTTTTATTTTTTAAATTCATTTAATTATTTTTACAATTAAATAAATTTATTTAAAAAAACTTATTAAATATTTATATGATTATAAAACAATTAAATTAATAATATATAATATAAGATATATATTATTTTTATTACATTAATTATGCAATAATTTTTTATAAATAATTATTATAATAATTTTATGTATTATTATAATTTTCTTAATAATATTTTATTTATAATGTATTGTATTTCATATTATAAAGCTATTTGTAACTAATTTTTATATGAAATATCATTTAATATTTTTATAATATATTTTTATATAAAATTTAAATTAATAATTTTATTTATAAAATATTATATAAATATTTATATAATTACAGTAATTATTTTATTTTTTAAAATACAAAATAATTATCCAAAATATCATTTAATATTTAATAAACCTTTTTTAAATAAATTTATTTAATTGTAAAAATAATTAAATGAATTTTAAAAAATAAAACAAAAATCGTTAGCGCGAATCGAGTCCTGGCTGGTGGCGTGGTAAACAGGCACTCTCCCAATCATGCCATTGCATCGCTGGAGATAATAGAGATTTAATTGTACAGAAGCTAAACATGAATTTCAAAGGCTATTTTCTCCGAATTGATTGGCCATTCAGTGCTATTACACTGGGGGTTGAACACCCTAAAGGAGTACTACTAGTACATAAAGTCTCCACCCCAAATGAATTTTCTTAGTCGTGTCCTCCCTCCCCTTGTATATAAGACTTAGACTCACGACTAGATGACGCCAGCAACGATTTAGTGATAATAACACCAAGCTTAAATGGAATTGATTCTATCAATATATGTATTAATTAATATAATTGGAATTAACTGGAGCATCCACTTTCCTGATAGAAAGCTTTGCCATGCCTCTTAATTTTAATACATTGATTCTATTAAAAATATTGTAAAATATCTTATCTAGGTAAAGAGGTTTAGTTCAAAGTATTCACAACCATCAATCAGCTAGCTAAATAACTCCAAGTTTTGAGCAAAATAACACCAATTGGTGATAAACAATGCTAATTAAGATCACCAAGTAACAAATGGGATGTATTTTGGATATAACAAGCAAATTCATTAGTATAATTAAATCGGAATTCCAGCCATTGGGCTTAGCCTCTATTAACGCAGGATAGTGATTCCTGTGATTGTATATGCTTTGTCAAAAATTCATTGTTAACCTTAATTTTTTAAGATACTAATAAAAGCAATTAAAAATATGTCATTAAAATCTCTTTGATTAGTTTAAAAGGGGAAATTTATGCCAGGTGCATGATAGATAATAAATTTTAAAATTTTTTATTTTTCCACTTTAGACTTACTTTTAATATAGTTTTTTTTCGCATTTTTGTTTCAATTTCTTATTAATAAATTAAATTTGGGGAAATACTACTAGAATAAACCAGACATTTGATGACCAGTTTCTTTTTCTCAAATATAATGATCAGATATCTTTTCCAAGAAACGATACGTTATACTGAGAGATAAGAAAGTAACAAAAAGTATAGTATTACTGTACTCTTCCAGAACTAAAATTATTATTTTTTCTTATTAAAATAACTTTTCAGCTTTGAAATTCAAAATTCATAGCAATGAAGAATTGTAAATATGTTTTTAGTATTAATAATCTTTTGAAGTCTACTTGTGAGACAATAATTGAAAGATTAAAAATTTTGAAACTTGCTCAATTCTTTAAATTCTTTAAAAGTAACTAACCGTTTAAAAATATATTAAGAGAGAGAATATATAGTTATCCTTCTTTTTCAATTCCTACTATTAGTTCACATTCCCCCTGTATACATATATTTTTATATATCTTGTTCAAATTTTTAATAATTAATAAAATATATACTTTCTATCATCCATTCAAGTTCAAATACATTGTTTTTAAACTTGTAGAAGATAACACTTGATGTTGATACAGTTTTTTAAATCTTAATTCAGTAATTAAATTTTATTTTTTAATTTTCTGACGAAGTTAGAACTCGATACAATAAATGGCGGCAGGAGGGTTTTCTAACGAACTTTTTCTTGACTTCAAATATACTTTTTTAAACTTGTAGTGGACGATACTAGATGCTATAACAGTTTCTTCAAATATTAATTCATTAACTAAATTTAATTAACTAAAATAAAATTTTTCTTTGTTGACCTAAGTAGGAATTTATTTTACATTTTCTAAAAATTACTTGTTATCAATCCCATTGATTTCTCTATGATCAAGAATAAATGATTATTTAATATCGTAACAATGATTATGCTGACGAACAAGGTTTACGCCTGAATCTCTTAATATTTATGGTTAGATTGGAGATAAAATACCACGATAGGTTTTATCGTCTTTATTTCATCTTTGAAAACTGAAAACTTAAAAATACAGAATTCAGATAAAATCCATTATCAAATTCACATATTTACCATTTTCTGATTAAAAATATATCTAAAAGATACATCTTCTCCATTAATAAATTGTTTACATCCATAGTGTTTGCATCCAAACAGGCAATATCTCGAAAAATATGACTTACACCGCTAGGGCTTCATATCATAATTAATTGTTACTTATAATGCTTCAAGACATAATAGAGAAGACTAATGATAAATACAAACATGTTTTTCAAAACAGTCTTTCATGGAAGAGACTTGGAAGGGAAAAAATGGCTATTTTAATCTTAAGCATCCATTCCTCTTTCATGGTAGATGCTTAAGAAATCCAAAGATCATTTTTCATCTCCTACGTCACGCTGAAGTTCGAACAGCTATTATAATCTGGTGAAAAAGAAAACAAAAAACACGTTTTTGTCTCCTTTTTCCTTAATTAAGCCAAAGAAAAGCGAATTCTACAGTAAAAGTACCTCATTTTTTACGTTTAAATGTATGATTAGTTCTGGAGTATATATATATATAGCCTCTTTCAAATACTATGCAGAAGCTAAGAACGACAATTAATTATTGAGTTTTATTATCCCTTTAAATTAGAAAAGAGGAAGGCTAGGAGGGGTGGACAGTTCTTTTTGCTTAAAGTTTTAGGAGGCGATAGATAAGATTTTCTCTATAATGTAAAAGAAATATGTAGAACTCATTTCCCTGTTTATTATTTCAAGCATTGAAAATTTCTTTAAAAGCCTCCCAACTTATATTTTAATATATCGTTAAATTTGTATTAAGATATTATACGACTTGTCATTTTGAAGCCTGCTCCACTTCATGATGTTGAATGGCACGGGTGGGCAAATTTTTCAGAGTACGGGGCTACTTCTAACCTTTTCATGATGTTGTGATCCACCCAGTGACGTAGGTGTGGTCATTTTGTATTAAAATGGAATCTTTCCTTTTCTTAACACTTGTTTTATAAGTTGCACTCAACTCAAACTCAGTGGCGCAACAGCCCATGAGGGCCAATGCCTACTGTGCCAATTCCAGTATATATGAGCATTGGGTGCTGAGGTGCATGTGCAGATGTCCCAATCAAGTGTCCGGCTGAAGCGAGACCCAGTGTTTAAGTCCCCAAGCAAGCTTGGTACTCATTTATCGTTCCACTGTAGTAGGGATGGAAGACTGAGTCGACCTTGCGCAGCCCGGGAATAGAACCCGCACCTGTAGTATGGAAGCGCGATATGCTACCACTGGGCCTTCACGTTGTATTTCTCTTTTAAAATATAACAGATTACTATTTTTTACAACAAAAACACAAGTAACACACGGAATATCAAGTTGAACACTTGAATAACTATTAGCAACTGCTAGACCATGGAGCGTGGATATGTTAAATGTAGGGAGCAAGAGAACATACATGAGCCGATGAATCTGAAACCGACGTAGTACTTAATTTGTTCGTTTCCTAATCTCGTGCCATTGCGGGGAATGACGCTAACACAAGAGCCCAATCCCGTGAAAGCGCGAGTCATGGGATGATGCCTCAAAGCCAATCTTGTATTATCATGGGAAAAGATGATCGTTAACATATATTGTCCCATTCAGTTGGCGTGTGGGGAAAATCATTTCTACAGCTGGCAGTGATTGCGTTACCCCCTTCGGCAGCAGTGGACGTGTTAAGCATCATCGTGCACTTCTAATGAAGGTAGATGTGTCTATTTGTTGATTGATTTACTTATGTAAAAATAATAGCATTGATTGTGAAAAGTCGATTATCCAGTTAATCTGGCGTCGGTGTCCCATAAATATGTTTATTTTAGTATGCGTGTCTTAAGTCTTAGTAAAGGCGGTCACCCAAAAATTCCCAAGCGGTGCACTTGTCAATCGCGATCGACTTAATGCCCATCTTTGCTGCATGGAAATATACTTCTGATATAAATTATTGACATCTAAATCCTAGCATTAAGCTTTCGATTGTATTGAAAAATATTCTTATAGCCTTCAGTTCTTGATTTAATAATAAGGACAAGATGCGAGTTTTAAAACTGACGTAGAATTTTCTTTTACACTCCCGTAACACCCTTCCCAAAGTAGATCTCCAAAAACCAACCATTTTTAGTGAATTTGTTTAGTCCCCCCTCCAGTAACTCGCTGTAATCGTCCATAGAAGTCAATTAGCGTAAAATACATTCTCAGTGGATCTCTATTTAACAAAAGAAACATACTGATCAAATTCCAAGTCTGCTGGTCTAATTGTTCAGAAACGGGAATATTTATCTATAACATCACTTAATCCCTTTGCAAACCCCCTTGGGGTCTAATTTCACAAAACACGTTATTAACAGATCATTATACCATGAAAGGAACATATCTGCCAATTTTCAATTTTGTAGGTCTAATAATTCTGGAGATATCACGATAAGTGAGTGAGTAAGTCGCTTTTCTACTTTCTCTCTCTCTCTATATATATATATATATATATTTCTAATGGGTTGCGGATTGATGTTTTACCATTGCAGACCTAGTACATTCCCCGGAAGCTGGTATCTCTTTTTATTGCGACGCCCTATAGGTAGATACCAATCGCTGCAGGTAATTTTGACACCCAGTTTCCTCCCCAGAGGTTAGCACCTAAGCTATGGTGATTCGAAACCATACTTAGGATTTCAATTTTGCCTAGAATACCAAGCCAAATGGGTATTCAAGGCATCTTTTACGTGCCATATAATCATACGAAACGGCCAAGGTCACGCCCGCAACCTGAAGTGTAGAAGGCCAGCGACCAACCAAACAAGCCACGAAGACAGCTTTCTAACTTATATATATATAAAGAAAACACAAATACAACAGAAATATGGTTGGATTGTCAAATAAATCACGTGAGAAATTCTTTTTCTAAATAAATTAAAATTAAATTGCACTGCTTTCATTAGTTAACTAAATATGCAAATTATTTAATGTTTTTGAAAATATATCTTAAGGTTTCTTAGAACTCCAATAAAGTTTTCTATATCAAAGAAACTTTATAATTAATTGAATAAAATAATTAATTATATAATATATATATTAAATTATTGGCTATAATGTAGAACAATTATGTGAACTCTAAATTCTATGTAACATACACACGACTAGATAATAAATTACAATGCTTCAAAATACTTGTGTATTGCGGTTTCAAAATAAAAAAAAAAAAAAATTCATCTTCCCTTCCAAAGAAATTCAAAATTGTCTAGAAAAACTTTTATTTATTAAAACAATCGAATTTTATCCATTAAATGATCCTTCTCTCTCGTAACTTCAAATAAGGATAATAATGTTTGTAAATTATTCCTGATAACTATTAGTTCAGATACGCACATGTGGTAACTAGATCATTCAGCTCCAAAAAAGAAATATGGTACGAGGTATTTATTTTTTTGGATTGAAAAATAAAAGTAATAATTGCCTTGAAAATAGTTTTAACATATATATTTTTGAACTTGAAAATATTTAATTTCAAAATATTACAATCTGAGAAACGTAAGTGAAAATTATTGTTTAAATAATGAGTAAATGTTTGTTTAATCAGAGGATCCCAAACTTTTTGCCTCAGACCTCTTGCCATGTTTTTTTGGATTTGGGTAGATCCCTGCTTACCTAATATTGAATTTTTGAAAATTTATGAACTTAAATGTCTTTTTGACATCTGGTATGTAGCTACTTACTTTAAAAGATTTAAATTTCTAACTGTAGTGAAATACAGAGTTTAAAAAACTTAAGAAGCACATGTTAATGAAATTAAAATTTAATTAGTACGTAAAAGTAACTGATCAACAAACGTTTGTAATGGAAAGGATGAAACAGGTGCTTCAATAACAAATTTTCAACGTTTGGCATCAATCTTATGTTTAACTCTAAATATCCTCGGTTTGTAGGTTCAGTCTTTTTCTTTCCATCTTTCATTTTGGGGAATGGAAACCCCAATGAAACTGATTCTCACTAGGAAAAACAATTAAAAACGTTCTCACAATTATCCAGATAAATAACAGGTATGGCATTTTAAAGACAAAATTGCTGAGATCTATTTCTAAACTTTACTTTAAGATCTACATTAATACCTCATACTATCATTTCCTCTTGTAACATAACATTTTTGTTTTCAATATGACCATATGAGTTCACTTCATACTATGATAATTACCATAGTCAAATCATTCTTAAACCTAGTTTCAAAATCTGACCAAAAGGCATTTAAATGTGGAACGTAGGTTCAAGCGCAATTTTTCTGGCAGTTGCGCGTGACCAATTGAAAAACTGGGAAAATTCGCGAAGTCCAATATTATACTCCACTAGCTTAATTATAGGAAGAAACGTTTAAATGATGGTCCTTGTTTTAATAAAATTTAAGCTGCCAGCTTTTAACTGAAAATTAACCTCATTAAATTTGGCAAATAAATCTGTTAAATAAGTAAAATTTGGTTTCCATTTGATTAAATTTTCTTTTAAAATTTTAGTCATGATCTGGTTTAATGAGATCCACTATCATGCAGACCACTTCATTAACATCCAACATATTTTTTATGCTTACGTGGACCCCTTGAAGGTCACCATAGATCTCTGGGGGTGAGGTGAATATAGACTAATTTGGGAATCACTGGTTTGAATAATGAATGAAATAAACATATATATTTAAATAAAGTCTTCGTTAGGAGTCTCTTCTTGTCTTGTCTATGGATTTAGTGCATTTTTATATTGGTCCAAAAGTCTCAATAACAATTGAGACCAGGCCTGGAGCTTGATGACTGTAAATAATGTCCTGTGGTGATGCATCAAAAGAGATGCAAGAATAGCCTTGCAGTCAAACATATAGTATGGCGTTAATTGGGTTTATGGACAATTTCTGTAGATGGGGTAAGATTGGGAATCATCTGGAGATACTTCCATACCTTTGAAATAACCCGTGAGGAGTCTTGCTAGTGTAGACGACAAATTTCTAAGGTAATTCAGCTCTGGGATAGTTCGCTTTATGAAACGATGGTTAGAAAATTTGCGCTTGGCAAGTCTATTTGTATTATATTGGCTCGAAGATGTTAAGCAGTTGTATTCACCAAAAAGATTTTATTTTTGTACTTTTAAAGTTCTAATAACAGATGAAAATTTAAAGGAGAATAATTACATTCATTTTTCTTATTTTTCTCTTTAGTGTTTTGTGTGTGTGTGTGATCCATCATAACTTCGCACAAAGACATGTTAATTTTATAAATAAGAAATGTTTCTTTACGTGGGTTTCAGGTTATTTATGTACCTGAGAAAAATATATTTCGAAATTTAATGACTTGTAATAGAAATCTAAATTATAAAGGAATATTTTTTTTAAAAAAAACTCATACAAAAAATTTTACTAATTTCTTTAATAAGCGAATTTTTTTGAAAGAATGTTTCAGGATGACACATTATTTATGATCCTCAAATTAGTATATTTTATCTAAGTTAGTTGAAAAATAACTAATATGGTGTTTTGCTATTTAAAATCTTATTTTTATTTATTTATTTCCCATTTTACACATTTATTTTCATGAAATTCTGCTTAAACTCACCAAAGATTTCTATTACGCCAATAGTTTGAAACAATATAGACAAACAGAAAGTCTTAAAACAGAAACTCCTAGTATGAAGGAAATATTATAGAATGTATGGAAAATATTTTATTCTGTTCGTCGCGGGTCTTTCCATAGTGACAGAAAAAATGCTGATATCGCTTCTTTTTTATGTGTGTTTCTAACCACTAAAGATTTCTTCCTTTCACAAAATAGTCAATACCACTTTCTCCACGAGAATATACACAAAACCATTTTCCACGGAAGCATGGCGACCTAGCGTGCCGAAGAATATCCAGAAAGTTTTTTGGAGGATTTTTGGAATTCCAAAAATACTGTGTTGCAGTGCGTGAGTATATTTTTCCTGCTACTCCATACGTGAAAAAAAAAAAGAGATTTTTTTTCGAATAAAAAACTACAGTTCATAACATTGATAATATATTCTCTACTTTTTTAAAGTAGTACCTTTTCTTCCTTTGTATTTGTTTGTTGTTACTAACGCGGCCCTGAAACTTAGTGACTGGAATTCTTGCATATTTAAGATGTGCTATCAAAAATGTCAAGGAAGATGTCTGAGAACGTATCCATTGTATATATTTTCCGGATGCGAAAAGGAATAGAGTTACCACTTCAAGTGTCAATCTCAAGTGTCAAGTGTCATCAGGTTTTGATAAAAAATTAAGATTCATGTAAACAATGTTGAGCAGACTTTTTGTCTGAACAAACAACCTGACATAATTAAATACATATAAAAAATAGAATGAATTGGATGGTTATATAATTCGAATGCCAGATGATAATGTTGTCAAAATGGTACTTGGTGAGGTGTGGTAGTTAGGAGAAGGGGTGTCAGCTCAGGTGTCGTCCGCGTCTTTTGACCATGGTTCCAAATTACGTGGTCCGTCGCCAAAAGCCCTCGTGTAGCTGAAGAATGTGACGTTAATATTCACTCACTCTCAGTCAAAATGGTACTGCTGTTCAAAGATACTGGGATTCGGAAGCGTGGAAGACCAAAGCCGAGATTGGCAGACTTAGTGGTATCGGATTTTGGGATTATAAACGACTTTAACTATAAAACATATAAATTATCAAGATATTACTCTTTGTATGTAATTTTGTGTATGACAAACTCATGGGGTCACTATTTATTATTAAGCTTGTTCTTGACTTAGAATGGATGAATTAATGATCAATACATAGTGCAGGTATGGTACATTAATAAGTTTGCTATGTCTGTGTGAATATGCAATTTATTTTTTATTATGTCAGTATGTATTTTGTTTTACCTCCTTGCAGTAAATTAATAATTTTTTAAAATAATCTTTTATTTTCGAACTCTCGATATGCGCCCCCCTGGCAGGATTATCCCGCCTAGAAGGCACGCCCCATGGTTTGAGAAATGCTGCTGTAATGCTAAATGATTATCATCACTTGTGAAACAGAAACAAAAGGTGCCATTGTGAAATTTTTCTTTTTTCTTTCTTTTTCGTATAATAAATCGGTGCATGTGTAACAATGCCACGAAATTATATGAAATTTCTGACATCTCAAAATATGTTCCACATTCTGTTCAGGTTCTTTAAGATTTGTAAAATATAACCATAAATAGTATTAAATTCTTTCTAAAAAATACGTTAACCCTTTATCTACCAACGGTACTTATAAGTACCAATCACTTTAAAATTATATAGAATAATCATTTTTACGAATATTCTGACAGTACATAGTAGGAATATTCTTTGAAATCCACTCTTTCAAGATATATGACAGTACGGGTTCTATGATGAGTATTTTAGCGGGGAAGGTGAATAGTTTTATTGCAGAAATTACGTTTTCTGCTGACGGCATTTTCAGTGGATTGCGAAGATTACCATTTTCGTCCCGAAAAAATAGTTAAGGCCAAAATTTAAGTGCCTTCTTTTTTTCCTTTTTATGCACGTAAATGAAGACCTTAGAAAACGATTTGACTATTTTAAGTGAACAGTGTATATAATTAATATTACAGTTGAATATCATTTATTTATTAATTAGTTCTAACGGATTAAATTTCCCAAAGTTGAGTATTTTGTTCATGTATATGCCTTAATTTTCAATGTCGTGATCCAAAAAATATATTGCATGAAAAACTGCACTAAATCATAATGCGGTAGATAAAGGGTTAAAGTTACCTAAAATCTCACGAAATGCTGTGAAATACAATGGTCTCAAATACGAATTGTTTTAAAAAGGCCATGAAACCTAATATAAATGGCAGTTCATCCCCAAACAATCAATTTTTATCGCATTGTTGAAAATGAAAAGAATAGGCCCCAGGTGTGCACAAGGGAGAAGCAATGAGGACACAAAAATGGATCGTAAGTAATGCACAAAACCAAGTTTGGGAAGATACTAATAGTATCACTTGATAAAAAACAGTTACTGGCAACGACAATGTAAAAGACAAAGTGTCGAAGGAGGACTTTCAGCATGCTCTTAAAAACCACCTGAGGCTAGAATGTTCTCTCTCCTTACACTTGTGTTGCTTCTTTGTTTTTGTTATTTCTTGTTTTTTTTAAAATTTAAAATGACAATCGGTCTTTTCCGTGTTAAAAACTGCTCTATCTTTCCACGTATTATAACTGCGATTAACGGTTGCATGTTGGACGAGTCCAACATGGCGGAGGTTAGAGGCTTTTATTCACCTAGATGTGCTCCTATGCTTCACTGATTCCCAAATGACATTTGCACTCTATAATTATCCAGCTAATTCTGAAAAGAAAGGGTATTTTAACGTTTACTGAGTGAACATTTCTTAACATGCTAACACATTTATATTGGTGTTTTCCATTCAATGAAGAGAATTAACTGTTTTAGTGTTTGCTTCTAAGTTTGCAGTTAATATCTGTATTGAAGATTTCAGATTTAAATTCGTCGGCTGGGTGGCGTGGTTGGTTTGTCGCTTGTCCTCTGTACCCAAGGTTGCGAGTTCGATCCCGGCCCAAGTCAATGGATTTTAATGATGTAGACAATCGACAGCGGCAATGTCGTATGATCACACGGCATGCAAAAGATCCCTAGGGGTGCTCTAAGCGAAATTAATTCCTAGTACAGGTTCGCATCGTCAGAGCTCAGCTGCCTCCCTCTAGGGAGGAAACTGGGTGTCAAAATTGCCTGCGACGATTGATATCCGCCAATAGGGCGTCGCACTAAAAAGAGACACCAGCTTTCGGTGATGTACGAGGCAGATTGATGAAATCTGTTTAGAACTGTTCATAATCTGCCATTACAAATAAAATAAACATTTGAATTGACTTAAGATCTAGGCTGGTTTGGTGAACTAGCATCATGCAAAAACTGTACAGTTAGTTTCCTAATACAGAAAGTGTATTTATAACATTCGTGCTGACTGTATATCCCGCAAATATATTTCTGTTATAGTTAATAAAACATGAATTATTTTATTAATAAAACCACCTTCATATTTATTGATTTGATGTTAATTTACGTCGTATTCTAAAACAATAGAATGACTATAAATGGCTACAGACCTCGTAATTTTCAACCAAGGTCAAGCGATGAAGACGACACGTGAGCTCCACGATAATGAGAGAATTATGTTCCAAGACAGATTTAGCATGCATCATCCCCTCTACACGGTTGATCTTCAGTGGCAATAGGGATCGAAGACAAAACGACCTCGTATTTAGGGGACCAAATAAAAATTACTATTTCAACTTAGAGGCCCTTTTTAGATCAGTGTTTCTCAAACTTTGGGGCGTGATAATCCTATAAGGGGGCGGGGAGGGGGCGAGCCTATTTAAAAAGTTGAAAACAAAAAAAATTAAAAATAATAATTAATTTACTGAAGGAAAACAAATAAAACACATTCCGACATAATAAAAAATAAAAAATGCACATTTACACTGCATAATACTTATAAATAGATACTTACTGCTCAATGTATTTTATAATTAATTTAACAATACTAAGGTGAGGACAAGTTTAAAAATTACGAGTGGCCCCATGGGCTTGTCATATATAAAATTATGTGCAAATATAAACAATTATCTTGATAATATGTACGGTTTATAATTAAGCCCTTAACTGCCGATTAAAAACGACGCTCCCCAGTGTCACCATTTAACACCTAGGCAAGCATATGTGGTGTATTGGGGGTTGGGTAGAAAAGGAATAAATAAGCAAATTCTTTGAAATAAGTAAATCGTTCGCAAACACTATCAAGATCCTTCCATTTTCCAAAGCCTTCGGAATAATTTTATGGATAGCATTTCACAGCAAAGAACGTACTTCGGAAAGACGCATATATATTTCCAGAAATTTAATGCTTTGGCTAAGCGAGACGTTTATATAAAGGGACGTTTATAGAACTATGTTATAATTGCAATAAACAACGATGTATTAATCGATTGACATGAATTTTTTTTATTCGAAAGATAATCTTGTGGCACTACATTTTAAATATGATTTCTGGCATAGGACTGCCACGGCTGGCTCGGATGTAGTCCAACTTTCGTTGACTTTTTCCAACATTTGTGGCCGTATATCGGCAATAACACGGCGAATGTTGTCTTCCAAATGGCCAAGCGTTTGTGGCTTATCCGCATAGACCAATGACTTTACATAGCCCCACAGAAAATAGTCTAGCGGTGTTGAATCACAAGATCTCGGAGGCCAATTCACAGGTCCAAAACGTGAAATTAGGCGATCACCCAACGTGTCTTTCAATAAATCGATTGTGGCACGAGCTGTGTGACGTGTTGAGCCGTCTTGTTGGTACCACAGCTCCTGGACACCATGATTGTTCAATTCAGGAATGAAAAAGTTAGTAATCATGGCTCTATACCGATCACCATTGACTGTAACGTTGTGGCCTTCATCGTTTTTGAAGAAGGATTCCACCAGCCCATAAAGCGCACCAAACAGTCTGTTTTTCTGGATGTAACGGTGTTTCGACATACACTTGTGGATTAGCTTCACTCCAAATGTGGCCGTTTTGTTTGTTGATGTAGCCATTCAACCAGAAGTGCGCTTCATCGCTAAACAAAATTCGCTTATGAAAATCGGGAACAACGGCAATCTCGTTTTGGGCCCATTCGGCGAATCTACGCCTTGCTTGATGATCGTTTTGATGAATTGCCAAACCACACTGAGAATAAATCACTTGACAGCTGTTAAATCGGTCGCCATCTTGGAAAGTAATGCCAACTTAAACTTCTATACCTGGAAAAAAAACACTCTTTACATCGGTGGCCCATAAGAGGTTAAAGTCTTATTTTTGCTTTAGTGTCAAAGTATAGCATTTTTGAATTCAAGACATTGTTATTGTATGGAGGGAGGGGGGAGATGAAAATGATGATGAGATAGTGAGTCGCGTACATTGAAAGTTTGAGAAGCACTGTTTTAGATTGATCCTCGTTGTTAGATGGAGGCAGACAACTGACCAACGTTTTTTTTTTGATACATTGCTTCATAGAAACTGACGAGACGCTAAGGTAATATCTTATAGTTCAGGAACAAGACGGTCTAGACTTTGAATAATCCCAACATTGACAAGAGTCTGATACCAATTCAATTTCTACCGTTTCTCAATGTTTTTCATATTGATTATGAATGGATAAGTGTGGTATTTTTAGCGTCGCATTATAAAGCAACACGTAGGTTATTGGCGATGAACTTCGTAATTTTGAGCCTTGCTCAAGTGAAGTGACCAACACCTCCCAACTCCTAAATATTTCACTAACGAGGGGATATTGAGTCAGGACAGCTTTAACGATCATTAGCCCCTTCTACACAGTGGGTCTTCAGTACTACCGTGACTCGAGCCCCTGGCACTCCGGTCACGAGTTCGTGACTATAACCAATATAGGCTACCGAATTACCGATTATGATTGTGATAAGAGCCACTTTTGAGTTTTGAACACTCCGGAAGATTGAATACTATCAGAAGTGATATACTTTTTGAACAATAATGTTATAACTGTTTAATACAACGTTCCACAAATTAAGGTGTGTGGACCCTCCAGGGGTGTGATAACTCTGCAAGGGGGGGTGCGAGTATATTGAAAAGTCGAAAAAAAAGATTATGTTATAAAATTATTAATTAAGTGAAAGGAAGCAAAACAGAATGCATTCTGACATAATAAAAAAATAAAAAAACACATTTACACTGGTGTAATACATTTATGAAAGTATCAGTACTCCACAATGTATTTTATAATTAATTTAACAATATTGAGTTAAGAACAAGTTTAATAACTATAAGTGACCCCACGCGCTTGTCATATATAAAATACGCATACAACAGCGTTTCTCAAACTGTGTGGGGCACCCCCCCCTTAAGGAGCGTGACAACTCTACAAGGGGGGCTAGCATATTGAAAAGTCAAAAACAAAAGAATAGTTAAAAAAACTATTAATTTACTGAAAATAAACAAAATACACTCTGACAAAATAAAAAAATAAAACACACATTTACACTGATATATTATACTTATAAATGTATCAGTGCTACACAATGTATTTTATAATTAATTTAGCAATACAAAGTTAAGAACAAGTTTGATAATTACCGGTCACCCCATGGGCTTGTAATATATAAAATTACTTACAAAAATTAACACTTATCTTGATAATTTATATGATTTATAATAAATCCTTGAACTGCCGATTAAAAGTTACGCGATTTGCATCCCAATGACAACCATTTTCCGCATAGACGTGCATATGTGATGTATTCGGGGTTGGGGGGGAGGAATAAAGAAGCAAATAATTTGAAACAAATAAATCCTTCGCAAACATTGTCAAGGTTCTTTTATTGCAATCCAAAGTCTTCGGAAAAATTTTATGGACAGCAAAGCACGGAAAAGATCCTGCTACTAAAAGACATGTATACGTCAGAGGAAATTAACGCTTTGGCTGAGAAAGACGTTTATATACGCTGGTGGCACTTAAGAGGTTAAAGTCGTACCTTAGTTTTAGCATCAAAATATAGTGTTATTGAATTCAATACACTGCTATTGTATGAGGGGGTCGCGATGAAAATTAGGATTGAATATTGGGCCGCGAATATTATAACTTTAAAAGGACTTGCATAGAAAAATAACACTTATTTTGCTATTTTGTGCAGTTTATAATTAATCCCATAACTGCTGATTAAATGTCACGTGATTCGCTTCCCAGCACCACCTCCTACGTAAGAGATTTGATGTGGGGGAAGGAGAAGAAAAGGAATATACATAAGCAAATCCTCTGAAGTAAGGAAATCCTTCGCAAACATTGTCGAAGTCTTTTCATTGCACTCCAAGGCTTTCGGAATAATTTTATGGATAGCAGTTTCCATTAAAGATCCTACTTCGGAAAGACACATATATACGTCCAGGGCAATTAACGTTTTGGTTGAGCAAGACGTTTATACACGCCGGTGGCACTTAGATTAAAGCTGTATTGTAGATTTAGCGTCAAAGTATAGTATTATAGTATTCAATGCATTGTAATCGACTGTCCGTGCCATCCATTAGCGTGAGAGGGTCAGAAGGAAGACCAGTCATAGTTAATGTAACTATTTATTAACAATTCTCAACAAAGACACAAATTCAACAGTCCCATATAAGAAATGCACCAGTTGTTAAATATGGGAGCAATAGCGAGGTAGACGAGATACTAAAAGAATTAGCAATAAATCGGATCACTTACGTCCAGGAAATACACCTTTGAATTCAAATCGATCTAATTTAATTTAACACTTAATTGACCAAATCGTCAATCTTAATATTAATCAAATAATCTACGAATTGCTCTCGCCTAGCCTTACGTTAATCCATCACTGCTATCCTTCAGCAGTCTAACCTTCTATCTTTCGAGCTTAAAAGTTAATCTTTATATACAAGCCTTGATTTGCATAATCACAACTTCTTCGGAGGAGGAAAATTTTCATTATAATAATTTCTTAAGAACCCATTCCCCAAGAGGATTATTAGCAGAAAGAACGCAACATTATGTTGTAACACAGCCATTACAACATTATGATTGAATATTGGGTCAAAAATATTTAAAGTTTGACAGAAGCACTGATTTAATAAATAAAAAGAAGAAAACACGTTACGATCCAACCAACTAAACTTTTATAACCTCATAAATATTTCAAACACTTATTTTGTATAACTAGTTTTGATATATACGCTCAGATAAAAAATTACTTACAAACCCTATTGAAGCTACCCATTTTAAGTTTCACAAACGGCAGAAAAGGAAAAGAAAAAAAACATATATGTATCCTTCTCTCTACTAATTGATACATCATTCTCTAGAACGCTTCGTCAATTTTCGACACGAAGCCCATCTCCACTGAAGAAAGCTTAGCCAAACGACTCTGCTGACGGATGCCACATAAAAAGTGAAAAATGTCAGTTAACTTTTGAACTCGGGTTGCAGTTTCGGATAATTACCGGATCGAGAGGAGGGCTTACGTGGAGCAGTCCACTGAGTGAAAGAGAAGGGGAGGGAGAGAAACGATTATGACCTAGTAGCTACGGTACATTGAGTAATGGTAAAGGACCATCAGCGGAGATGGTACTTTTCTGACAGCACTAAATATGATAAATGTGGTCGAGCCCTCCATTCAAAAGGGAAAAAGTATTCTTGTATCGCAAGGACTAGGATTTAAGAGAAGGGTGGAAAGGGAAAGAAAGATGTTTGGGGGTTGAGAGACATGATTTTGGATGCAAAAATGATGAATGGAATGTGCACGAATGTAATGTAAAAATATTAACAATGTTAAACTAAGGATTATTTTTAGAAGAATTGCTCGTGTATCTTTGCATGGTGAGACAGAGAAATTGAATGGTCTATTAACTTGTGACTGATCTATACGCCTTTTTCCAATTAATCCTCTTCGTAAATTTTTGGGCTATCGATTCGCGTTATTCACAAACAACCCTTCGGAAGAAGAGAATCGTGATATTTAAATTAACTTACTTATATAGTTGAGGGTTTTCTAGCTTGAAAGGAGAGCAGGAGTGAAGATATACTCGATTCAGGTGAGATTGCTAATGAAGGTATAATATTAGAATTCTTGTGACTTGAGACTTATTAGGAGAAAACTTTAAAGTGATGATTGTTCTCTAAGATTGAGTTGATATTAGATTGAATCGGATGATAGGTTAGATCCTTTATTAAGGTGAGGATCAAGTTTGATAGTCTCCTAACCGTTCGCGTTTTACTGTCGTTGTTCCACTTTTGTGATTAGCAGTGAGACAGTCCCTTCCTATTATTAGTTGAAATTGTGTCTCTTCTTTGTGTGGTAAATAAATAGATTAATTGGATCATGTCGAGTGTTTCTTCTCTTCCTCCCACACATCTAGGTGCTCGAGAGAGAGGTCCAAGCATCTCATAAACTTTTTACTTCGATGTTCGTAGAGAAGGGAGGGATTCGGTGGAAGTGCTAGAGTGCGATATTTGTGTTTCCACCCGTTTCTGTTTCAAACGTGTTGTGGCTTTGGCAGCAGCGTGCTTTTGCAGTGGATGCGTATTTCTCTAATGGTCGATCAGTGATTGTAGTGCAGCATGCCCTTCGTCGTCCCTTCAATATTCCTCCCCGAGTTCGTGTTCCTGGTTGGTAATGTGTTTCTATGTGGATGGATACTTTCCGAGCAACGGAAGAAAAGAAAGACCGTAAGAACGAGACACCTGAAAATGGGGAGCGAGTTCGTGTGTCAATTCAGACCGGTATGTGACAATGATCCAACAATTCTTCTTTTACGCTCTCCAAGAACGACAAGTCAATTATAGTCAATGGCAAAACTGTATTGACATCAAGTGTCATCCTCTACAAGTTTAAAAAAATGTATTTGAACATTGTGGATTAACAAAAAGTATTTTATTGACAACTGAAAATTTGAACAAGACGTCATGATTTTGGAGACAGAATCAGATTAAAAGTTAGAAAAAGGGACGGTCTTTATTCAATCGTGTCGACATCTCTTCTGATGCTAAGAGCAGGGAGTAAAAAGCACGCCATGTTGGTGGTTTCAAGTGGATAACACTTGAAAAACATATGGTAAGTATCGCTGCTTTGAAGATGGTGCTTGCAAGTTAATGCTGACTATTAAATCTAACGATCTGGAATTAGACATGTTTATTGGCTAGGCCATATGTTCGGAAGAAATAAATGGGTGATTAGTTTGATACTTGAATATGAGACCTGAGAAAGATGAATCAAGTGCTAGATAGGGAATTTAATTTTTTAATCTAATTTAATTATCCTTACATATATATATATATATATATATATATATATATATATATATATATATATAGGAGAATGAGAACTAGTATTAGGAACTGAAAAAACAGTCAAAATTTTGATAAAGCAATGTTTAAAGCTTTTATTGCGCTGTTCATTAAGCAAGTACACAAATAAAAGAGTAAAAATAACAGGTTTTTAAATCTTTATAGTTTTATTACTAAAATTATGAATGTATGAACTCCTAAGTTTAGAGAAAGGGAAGAATATGGTTATTTAGAAGAAAATGTTAAGATTGTATTGAACAAGATATATACATATACATGTGTGTGTAGAGAGAGAGAGAGCGAACTAATAGTAGGAATTTAAAAATGTATGCAAAACTATTTTTATTATAAAGTTATGAAGGGGGAACATGATGAAAGCATTGAAGACATGGGAGCTCTGAAGTATTTGCGTATTGAAGTAGTGAGTAAATTTCACTCATAATGTCTCGTGTATTAGTAATCCTAGCATGTTCACCACTCTGGTTAAGCGGGATCCAGACATGAGTGCTTATGTAAAAAGTGAGAGTGAATGAAGATATAACCATATGCGCAGTAGTAAGTGTTATACTATAATAACAATATGCTCGTATCGTGGATACTCTCGGAATTACTATGCCTACGCTAAATAACATAGAAAACTGAACGTATAGTTCGATCAAGTATTTAAATATTCACCCTTTCTCTACTTATATACATTACAATTTGGAATTGGCTTTAAAGTCACAATGGAAGGAAAAAACGTGTTCTTGCTTATCCATGCAACAAAAACTTTATATTTAAAAAAAACATATCAATTATATTTCATAGAATTTCGCTTATTACTGCAAACAGAAAGAGAAAAGATTGAACAGTCGTAAAAGACCATTTAAACCCTTTTTACATAAATTTAAAAGCTATGCTCAGTCAATATTATACTATGCGTATAATATTGCACCAAAATTTCATTGAAAAATATTTATATTAATTCAAGTTATTTCAGTCTCTTAAGTAGAGTCTATTAAAAATTACATATAATGATAATAATAAAACAGTTATATGCAGTACATCTACGTTATTATGTATAAGCAATATGATGCTAATCAAAGAAAATTGACTTATACACCACTGCAACTACAACGAATGTAATTTAATACTCAAAGACAAAAAAAGTAACTGAATAGTAAGAGAGGAATATTATTTAACTTCTAAAGGGTGTTTTTTTAGAGGCATAGAACTTTAAATTGCAATAAAACAATGATGTATTATTCGATTGACATGAATTTTTTTTATTCCAAAGATAATCTTGTGGCATTACATTTTAAATATGATTTCTGGCATAGGACTGCCACGGCTGGCTCGGATGTAGTCCAATCTGGACGTCCAATTTTCGATGACTTTTTCCAACATTTGTGGCCGTATATCGGCAATAACACGGCGAATGTTGTCTTCCAAATGGTCAAGCGTTTGTGGCTTATCCGCATAGACCAATGACTTTACATAGCCCCAAAGAAAATAGTTTAGTGGTGTTAAATCACAAGATCTTGGAGGCCAATTCACAAGTCCAAAACGTGAAATTAGGCGGTCACCAAACGTGTCTTTCAATAAATCGATTGTGGCACGAGCTGTGTGACATGTTGCGCCGTCTTGTTAGAACCACAGCTCCTGGACATCATGATTGTTCAATTCAGGAATGAAAAAGTTAGTAATCATGGCTCTATACCGATCACCATTGACTGTAACGTTGTGGCCTTCATCGTTTTTGAAGAAGTACGGACTAATGATTCCACCAGCCATTCAACCAGAAGTGCGCTTCATCGCTAACCAAAATTCGCTTATGAAAATCGGGAACAACGGCAATCTTGTTTGGGGGCCATTCGGCGAATCTACGCCTTGCTTGATGATCGTATGATGAATTGCCAAACCAAACTGAGAATAAATCACTTGACAGCTGTTAAATCGGTCGCCATCTTGAAAAGTAATGCCAACTTAAACTTCTATACCTGGAAAAAAAACACTCTTTAGATATTTAGTTATATAAATGAATTTTAACGCTGAGGGAAATATTGAGATATTTATTCAATGTCATTTACATATTGTGACATAAATAAGTTTATTCGTAATCTTAATTCTCCGACATTATTTCAAAACATAGTACACATTGCATCGCTTAACGCTATTTGAATATATAAATTTGTAAAATATATTCGATTTTGGAATTTTATTTATAAATAATTAGATCATTGTGTCTTATTGAGAGTAGAAAATTTTTTATGCCCTTGAGGATTTAACTACCAATTTATATCTAATTTTAGAAACAAAATCTCATATTTCCTCTGTACAACTCAATTTGTTACATCATATATTTTTATTATTTAATCTGATTGAGTAAATTTGAATAAGCGTGAGTAAATTTATTTAAGTTACAGTTCATGATTACAGTCATCGGTAATGTGTGAATTTATTTTTTAAAAAAAGCATTTGCTGCACTTACAACTCTTGATTCGAGATTTTTTAAATATTTCTTTTAATTAGGCTCCCTTCTTCATATGTTTAAGTAATAATCATATTTTGTTGAGATTTTTTTTTCTAATGGGGCTGAGGATTGCAATTTTTTACCTTTGCAGACCTAGTACATTCTCCAAAAGCTGGCTTAGTGCGGCATCTTATAGGAGCTGTCAATTGTCACAAGTAATTTTGGCACCCCGTTTCCTCCCCAGAAGGGTGGCACCTGAGCTTTGATGATGCGAAATTGTATTTAGGAATTTAAATTTGCCGAGAGCACCTAAGCCAAACGGACACTCAAAGGATTTTTTGCAAGCCACATAATCGTACGACATGATGCTGCGGGTTTTCTGCATCATGAAAACTCGCCGATTTGGGCCGATTTTGTTTCATGTCCCCCATAAAAATATATCAACCTTTTTTAAACTCACTGCACCTGGTTTTATAAATCCCTTTCGTTTGAAACAAAATATGATTGGAAAAGTTTATAATATATCTAACTTCCATTTTCTCCAACAAGAATAAATTATGCTATGTACTCTTATAGACAAACAAATAAATTATAGTCTTTTCTAGTTATTAAGCTTATCCACTTCTGAGAATTAAGCTGTATTTTTATATCATTCATATATACATTTAGAATGATAATATATTTATTTATATTTCTGATTTTTTTTTAGAAAATCTTGAAATTTCCCCTTCCTTTGGAAAATTACAATGCATTTTACAAATTGAATGTCTTTTTTAAAGGAAAACGTTAGAAAAATTAATAAAATTACATATATGCAACTAATTTTACTCAGAAAAAGGAAAATATTTGCATTTTACATTATTAGCACTAAGTTCAATTTTGAATACTTTTTTCGAATATTAATTAATTAAAAATGAAAATCATTATGGACATTAAATTAGAAAGAAAATAAAACGAATATAACTAAATGAGAAAATACTAACTGCATAAGAAAAAAAAATCTGCTTCCCAAATAATCTTAGAAAAGATATTTGGATTATTTGGTTTAACATTTCCATATAATTAAATATGTTACATCGAATATTATTTTAAATTTATATATTTCTATGTTACAATAGAGGTCATTATAGAGGAATCTTCAAAGGAAGGCATTGTCACACGAGGGCTGTCTTGCCAGATATGATGATGATGATATTTCTGTGTAATTAAATATTTAAGACACGTTACTCATATTTTCTTGAAAGGGGTATTTTTAAAATATAATAACGCATTTTTGAAAGAGAACTATTGAATAAACATTTCAGTACTCCAATTTTACATATAAACTCAAATCAAATAACATCTTTGACATAAATGATAAAAATTATAAAACACAGCATTAGATATTACGACCGACAAAAACTATAACGAGGGTGAGTCGGAAAATAAGTTTCCCCTTTCGATTGTGGCCAGAGTTGTGTATGAAAGTCAAAACATAGAATGGTATATTAAAGGTAAGGCATAACTTTATTTTTCCACATAAGTATCAAGTACATTGAGACATTTTGTCATACCGCTTGATAAGGTTCAAAAAACCCTGCTGGAAAATCTCAAGTCTTTGCATACGGAAGAAGCGTTTAACGGCTATGGACGAACGATGAAACAGAAGGTGAACGCTCAAGATACTGATAGATCATTGGGAGGAGTTTGACAGTGATCAAGTAGATGGATTTGGAAAATGTGGTTTGGGCTTCTCAGATCTGGCGTTCAGTTGTTGGATGACAATGCGAGATCACTCTCGGTGGCGGCAATGCAAAACCATATTGCAACTCTTGGTTGGGAGTGCCTACACCCTCCGCCATACAGTCCTGATCTCGCACTAAATAACTTTTATCTTTTTACCGTGTTGAAGAAGAATCTCGCCAGAAGGCCGTTTGGACGTAACGCTGAAGTCAAATAGGTCACTAAACGCTTCTTCTGTATACGTCCGTATACGTCCTGAATTTTTCCTGGAGGAATTTTCGGAGCTTATCAAGCGGTATGACAAATCTTTCAATATACTTGATACTTATGAAAAAATAAAGTTAAGCCTTATCTTTAATATCCCATTCCATTTTTTTATTTTCATACACAACTCTGACCACAGTCGACAAGGGAAACATGTTTTCCGACTCACCCTTGTAATTACTGTAATCTTCTACAGACTCATTTATTCCCTCATGAATTATGTTATATAACATAGTATCAGAATACAAAATACAATCTCTATTACTATATGTAAATTTAGTGCTAATTAATTCTTCATAGAAGAGAGAGAGATACAAAAGAGTTCCCATAATGGAAAGTGGTCTGTAGAATTCCGCTGATTTAAAGATCGAAACTCTCATTATGGACATCTACTTTGCATAATGACACTCCTCGGAAAACCATTTATAAGGGGGAAAGGGATCTTCCGTGCAATTTGTATTCTCTACTACTTCAAATTTCCCTTTGATTAAGAAACCTAACCATGTATCGAAACCTTATATTGCATCCCAACGAACATAGTCCACAAACAGGAATTAACGCTCTTCCCTACCTTTAACTGCAACTGTGTCTTCACTCAGAAGTGATCTGCACGAGAATTCTCTCTACTAGTTAGGGAGAATAGTTCTCTGTGTTTATTAGTCTGTGAGTAACTATTAGAGCTTCAGGTTCAGTTCTGTTTCAGGGATAAATTCATTTGGAATACCAACAATTTACCGCGTGTTTAATCTTTCTTTGTGTCTAAGGAAGTGGAAATGTAATTGCACTTGAAATTGGTTACGGTTATCTGTTAATTAATTATCAGATAACATGTGTTAGATTTGAATGAATGAAATTATTGATGGAAGGATTACGAACAATTTTAAAGAGTTATTTCCTGTAATTTGCTCAAATGTAAATTGATAGAATTATATATTTAAGGTTTAAACTATAATGCATTTCTCTGATTGATATATTTATAAAAGGATATCGTAAAAGTAAATTATTAATGCTTTATCGCTAAATGCTTAATGCTTTATCGCTAAATGTGCGCTAAGTGTAATAAATTACTACATACGTTAAGAAGCTTTAGATCTAAGAAAATATTGAAAATGAGAATATATATATGTCATGATTTTAAAGACAGAATCAGATTAAAGTTTAAAAAAGGAGATCTTTATTCCATCGTTTCGACATCTCGTCTGACGCTAAGGGCAGGGAGTAAAAAGCACGCCATGGTGGTGGTTTCAAGTGGATAACACTTGAAAAACATATGGTAAGTATCGCTGCTTTGAAGATGGGCTTGCAAGTTAATGCTGACATATTTTGACTATTAAATCTATCGATCTGGAATTAGACATGTTTATTGGCTAGGCCATACGTTCGGAAGAAATAAATGGGTGATTAGTTTGATACTTGAATATGGGAACGGAGAAAGATGAGTCAAGTGCTAGATAGGGAATTTAATTTTTAATCTAATTTAATTATCCTTACATTTGCCCCCCAATTTTAAAAGGGAGTCATGGCGTGGTTTTTTCTCTCTTTACAAACTTAATCAATTTTCAACAAACACAAAACAATACATAGTTATTTAGAAAGACATATTACATACAGTAGAAATATTTAAGCAATAGGAATACTATATTCAAAATGCAATATAATAAACGAAACTATAACAACAAACACAGTAAGGACACTTCCAACATATTAATTGATAAAAATGAATTTCCATACATATAATAGAAGATTAGCTTGTTTAAATCTATTCGACATCCAGAAAAAGAGCTCGCGTTTCCTCCTATTCCTTCATAATAATAGATTCGTATTATAGCTAGCAGATAATATTTTCAAAAAAAATTATGTTGGAAAATAATATATCAAACAATAAGATAGTAAATATAAAAATACATGAAATCATAGAAATGTTAAAATAATAATTTTGTATAAAAATCTACTCTGGCGCCATCGTAGTAATACCTTATATTGTTACACATATTTTGCATATATGAAATACATTTTTTAAAAAGATAAAAAAAATATAGACACTAATAAAATGAAATTATTAATAATATGAAAACGGTGTATAACACACAAATTCTATGCACTATCCAACACAATAAGCAATGTTTTATTTCATATGCGTTATAAAATATAAAAATTATAAGAATATAGAGAATATAAGGATATAAGAATATAAGAGCTCTTTTTTATTATTTTGAGTCGGAAAAGTGGACTCACTTCAATAATAAATTTTAGTATTTCTGAAAATTTCTCACAATATTCATTGTAACTTAATATCGCATGCAATATTTTGAATCTTTCTGTAACCTTCTAAAAATACTTTTCATAGACAAAAATTCTTGAGTTTCTCTTGCATCACACATTCACTAATAAAACTGTATCTCCTTACTTAATTTTGAACACATCTCTCTGAGAAATTTGCGTGATCAACTCACAGATGTTCAGGGATGCTGATAAGAAACAATGAGAGGTGTACATATCAAACTAAACAAGTTTGTCCTCTTAATGTTTCGAGACATATACAAAATTATAATGATTGTATTCTCCCTTATCCACTGTGTAATATCCAAAAATAAACTTCAAGTTATTAAATTAATTTTAATTTTAGATAAGGAAAATTTTAAGAAATAGTGAATCCTGATATATGGCCGGTATATCAAAACACACAATTTCAAAATGAAAAAAATTTTTAATGACATGTAATAAGAGTACTGCCGAATAAAATAATTAACAAAACAATTAAATTCAGTGGAGAAAAGAGAAAGCAATGTGACTTTACTTGTGCTTCTTATAAAAAATCATTAAATTTATTGGTACATTAATCATTTTTTTAAAAACTTAATTTATATTTTTCAACTTTAAAACACCAATTTCTATCATAACTAGTAACTCATTCGACAACTTAAGATAAAATTATGAGAAGTATATTAAAATTTCTCAAAATTTTGTATGACTAAACCTATATACTTTGTTTTCTCAATTAAAATATAAAGAAAATATCTCATTTATAACACAACTATATTATAAAAATTAAATTCTTTTTCGTAAAGTTCTGTTCAGCAAAACTCAGTTCTTCAATGTTACTAAAATTGGAAATATACAATTTAACTGACCTCCACTTTGCAGCGTCAGAAACACTTGGTGAACGGTCATCCAGATGCTGTTGTCACATTCTTCACTAGTAAAATTTTATTTATTCATTCATTTTTCCCATGAATGTTGATATTTCACTATTTCACAGTATTAACATGCAGATTTTCCGGCGAAGATTTTTTTTCTGGTAGTGTTGGTTCTTCCATCATTCTATCACTGGAGCTAAATCCCAATACCATTCGGAGAACATATTTTTTTATTATTATTATTCTGGCGGAAGGGATTGATATCTTTCATCATGGAGTTAGGGAATTCGCGCTTCCCCTTTTCTTTCTTTTTCCGCCATTCGAAAGTTGGTTCATTCATGGCAAACTTGCTGGTGTCTTCAGCAACGGTAGAAATAACGTTCGGTGGTAGACACTGCATTCTTGTCGGTGTTAAGAGCGATGTTCTTTCGGGGATTACTAGAGCGTTTCTTTTTCCGTACCATAGATTAATTCTGGTAACCCAACGTCCTCAGCTAACAAATGTAGAGTGCCGTCGAAGTTCCATAAAATTCTCCATATCAGTTATTACGTTCGTTGGCGTTAGTTTTTATATTAAATTTTTTATAAAAAAGATTAGTTTTTTACATTAAGATCGCAGACAAAGATCCTACCGGCTTTAATTCTGTCATGATTTTAAAGACAGAATCAGATTAAAGTTTAAAAAAGGATATCTTTATTCCATCGTTTCGACATCTCGTCTGACGCTAAGGGCGGGGAGTAAAAAGCACGCCATGGTGGTGGTTTCAAGTGGATAACACTTGAAAAACATATGGTAAGTATCGCTGCTTTGAAGAGGGGCTTGCAAGTTAATGCTGACATATGTTGACTATTAAATCTATCGATCTGGAATTAGACATGTTTATTGGCTAGGCCATATGTTCGGAAGAAATAAATGGGTGTTTAGTTTGATACTTGAATATGGGAACGGAGAAAGATGAGTCAAGTGCTAGATACGGAATTTAATTTTTAATCTAATTTAATTATCCTTACATATATATATATATAATTAGTTTTTTTTCTTAAAAAAATCTTCACCAACCCAGAATTATCGTTGGTTTCATCATAAGTGTAGTAAATTGATTCAATCAAAAATTCTAGGATGGATGAATAGGGGGGGGTTAAATTTACCAAAATACATAAACAGATTTTTTATAAAACAGTTATAAGTAAATTTGGAACTTCGTTCACTATGATAAAAAAAACTAAAACTAGTACTAATTAAGTATAAACTAAAAACTATCACTAAGTAAACTAAAACTAATTAAGTATAATTATTCCTGATGCTTTCATACATAAGATGGAGTGTGAAAATTTAGTTTTACATACTAGTACATATGCTATCCTCACATCATTTGCAACAAGGTATCAGATTTATGAAAAAGGTTTTTAATTTTAAAAAATTGAATTTATGACTCAAACATTTTTTGGTAAGGTTAATTTAAATAAACCTTTGTGAAGCTTTTCCGTGCAGCACCAAAACGAAGATAATACAAATGAAGAAAAGCCTAAATACGTACATATTTCATGTGAGAAATCAAATCTACAAAAAGTAGTTGAAATTACAGAACAACATAAGGATAAATAAGCGCAAGAATTTCTAATTAAATTGTTGTTAAATAAAAAGCATCCCTTCAAGTAGTTAAAAATATACATCAGGAGGGGCATTAAATCAATCGCGATCGACCGGTGGACCGCTAAGAGATTTGGGGGAGACCACTTTTATCAAGACCTAAGACGTGCTTATACTAAAAGAAACAAACGTATTCATTGAACACCACCGCCAGCTAGACTGAATAATCAGCTTTTTACAATCGATGTGACTGTCTTTTACTAACGCAAATGATTCAATAAATTTGTAGACGACACATATACTTTATTGGAAGCGAACGATGATGTATAACACGTTCACTGTCGCTGAAGGAAAAAACTTGATCACTGCGGTGTCAGCAGTAGATATGAATTTTTCTCCACACGCTGATTGAAGGGGAGAATAAATGTTGAAGATAAGTTTCTCTCTCACGATGGCATGGGATTGACTATTGAGAAATTATCCTGCGCTTTCACACGGTATTGTTTACTCGAGTTGCCGCGGTGGCACGGGAACTGGTTGCGAACAAATGCAAGAACATATGTCGGTTTCAGGTTCATCAGTTCGTGTGTGCTGGCTGCATTGAAAATCCCTCATTCTTCATGATCTAGTAGTTAATTCGTAGTTGTTCAAGCATTCAACTTGACAATTTTGTTTTATCTCTTTGTACTAAAAATAGTAATCTGTAGTATTTAAAAAAAGGGTACACTTGTCGAAAACAAGTGTTAAAAGAAAATATACAACTTTAATACCTAATGGCTACGCCTAAGCCATTCGCTGGACTGTAATATCTTAAATACATTAGAAATATTCCGTACCCTGGAAAAGACATCCAACCCCTGATTTACATCATCTTCACCAACATCTCATGTTCCCCTTAGATATTCATTGCTCTTCAGTAGCCGAGAGCTCAAGGTTACGAACTCATGATCAGTGTTTGCTGAATCATGTGTTTGTCTTGATGACACTGAGGACCCCCACCGTGTAGAGGCTAATGCCTGATGTCTCTCAAAGCTCAAAGTCCTTAAGATGACTCTGTAAGCTTGGAGAGTGAGGTCGTCGTTCTCGTCACTTGATCGTGGTACAAAATTACGAAGTCCCCCGCGACAGCCTTCGTGTAGCTTCAAACTGCGACGGTTATAAAAAAGTAAAACAAAGTCTGCACCTCGTACAAACCCGATGTAAATCTATTAAAACGGGACTTGGGGTATACATATGTTCAGGTTGCATGAATAGTGCATAAAGTCGTAAGAATTGTAATGTATGATATGCAGACAGGGGATGAATCCGAATCCATATTCTGTCTGAGGTCATGTTAATGGAAAATAATCTTGGAGTACGTAAAATCGATCTGGGCTTTAACTGCTTCCCTTGCAAATGTTTTTGAAAAAAATTGCAGAAAATCATCGCATTTTTTAATTTTATTATTAAATACAAGGAAACGAAGCAAAACAAAAATATGTAGGTTTTCAGCTGATTTTTTAAATTTTTTACAGGCGTAAAATCATTCAGTTTTAATATTAATTTACTATCCCGGGTTAACTCGGGCAAATGGAAACAAGCTAAATATTAGTCTTTATATGATAGGTTTTGAAACAAGGAACAGCATAAAGTGATACCTGCATTATGTACACTGACATCTGATTTCTTTTCTTACTGGCTTAGCTCTGGAATCTCTTTTACGGAAGCACAGAGTATACTGTCTCGTTGGATTTGCTTTTCCTTCAGTAGCAGGAATAACATCTGAAAAATGCTATGAGCTTAACCTGTGGAGTGATGGACTAATTCTGGGTCTTCCTGATGACGATGATTCCGTCACGAGGATTTTTAGAATTTATTTTTTCAATAAGTTCTATTCTAAATTTTGCTTAGGTGATCGAGAACTTATTTACAGTACCAAATGTAGGCTACATACAGAAGCACCACTTCCACTATTTTCAATGTCCAACTCTTCATAATCACAATTTGAAAAATTATTGCTTTCGCTATCTTGTGTCATCGCCATTATTTTACTTTTTTCATACACAATGGAAATATCCCTCTTTATACCTCACTAATCCTCAAGCCCACGTGTACTATACAATAGAGAAACATGTGACCAGTTCCGCCAAAAGATTCGCGAAACCGACAAAACTTTGCGAACTGCCAATCAAAACTGTGAATATTTCCTTTCATTTCCATCTGGCAAATTCTACTTCACCCGAGTTTTCTCGGGATAATAATAAACCCAATATATACGTCTCATTATAATCAGGAAAGCGGTTAAAGTTTTAACTTGGCATAATGTAGAAATTTAACGAGTTAGGTACTGAATCAGGTTTCGATCTCGTCAACCGATCTTAGATAGGTACTACGAAACTAGTTTCCGTTAACTGGGTACTCTAATAAAAATGCAGAAGATTTCAATGCATTACAAAAATACATGTTGCAACATATTATATGCATGTTTATGTATTTTTTTATTATTCAAATATATTACAGGCTGTACAAGATCATGAAAAAATATAAATACAATTCAATTGAAATAACAATTAATATACAATCATACTATTTATGGATAGTATTTGTGTTCATTTAAATTTCAATGTACTTGATTTTTAACATTATTTTAATTGTTTGCATCATTGTCATCATTAATTTCAACAATATACTTATACTTTTGTACTTTCAGTTATTTAATTTTGTTCTAATAATATACAATAGGCTTATGGTAACTGAAGTAAGAAAGGAAAATGTTCGATTCAAAATAATCTAAGTATTGCGTATAAACCGCATGGATCGTCGTTTTATATTTAGTGGCAGATTCTTATCATCTGCAAAGTTAATATTGAAGACTCCACTTAAAATCATAGGTACATTATCATATTTTCCACCAAATCTTTTTTTGAGTATTTCAGAACCTTCTTTTGTATAAATCATCAAATTTTCGAATAAAATTGTTGTATCTGCCTCATAGATTTTCCAGGCGAAATATAAACGGCAACCATTGATATGTATTGCCCATTCTCGGAATCGCAAAGAGCACAACGCATATTTCACCTACATCAGAAACATATACACCAATGCTTCTAGTAAATTTAGTATGCATGTCCATATGTGAAGTAACGAAGTGTGACGTATCTTGAGTATTTAGATAAATAGCTACGTCTGCTGCTCGAGCTTTGGGTCTTTTATAACTTACAACAAAGTTGAAATTCGGAATATCAAGTGGCTCTTCGTTATTCATATGAATTTCTGACAAAAGCAGAACATTTGACTTTTTTACGATAGCATCATTTTTTGGTCAGCTGCATGCGCATGCCAATTTTGACAATTGAATGAAAATATCGATAAACCTTTCTTGTTGGCGATGAATTCTAGAAAAGTTTTGGTGACCGTTAGTAGTATATTGTTTTGTAACCTTTTTCAACTCTAACGTTAGATCCTCTCGATGACTTATTCATCTTTTATGTTTATCTATTTCTGAAGCATTTAGAGGTGTTCCTGTTCAACCAATCGAAAATCTATAGCTGCTGTTGATATTTTCTTGAGTAACCAAAAATAAACCTTGATTCCTCGTTACTCTTGTTAAAGCTACGTATACTAATTCTCTAGGATGTTTGTGATCGTATTCGTAAACAATAGCATAATACGTACCTCCCTGTAATTTGTGAATAGTCATTGCCAAAGCAGAAATAAATGGAAAATGTTTTCGTTTCGCTATTATGGTTTTAATGTTATTGAGTGGTATGGATGATGTCTGAGGAGTGATTGGTACAACATCATCGTCAAGATTAAGGCGGACACTAAGATTCCTCGATTTTATAACTCGTTTTCGTTCACATAGTTTTGGAAATTCCATCCAAATTCTTATGATGTCATGATTTTCATCTCTTTCTACGTGACACAATTTTTCAACAATGCCATTTGATTATCCGTCTGCAACATCTATGTTGTTTGTTATCATGTAAGGTCGGTTGAGAACTAAAATTAATTCGTAAGGCAATCCACCAGTGTTATCAGCTCTCCTTTTATGCAACTTTTGTCTAACAAAATTTTCTTGCTCAGCATTATGACACTCTACGAAATCATCAGATGCCAAAGATATTGTTTTATTTTCTTCACTGTTCAAAATAGAGTGGTTGTACTCATTTTCCGCGGTGTTTGTAAATATAAGTAATTCCTTCAGGGCATACTGATTGAGCTTCTTTTGTGATAAATCTTGATTCTATTACCTGTATTTCTTCTGCCGTTAAAATATTTCCATTTCTAATCAAAAATAGCATTATTGTATTACTTTAATATCGAAATATAAATGCAAAATTTAAATTTCTCACATAATTTGACTTCTAAAAATTCCAAAAGTTATATTTTAATCGTTGCCTGAAAACAGTTATATGTTTCTTATTTTACAAAACTGGTGGTAAGTTGTAAATAATTATTTTTTAAAAAAATCAAGAAACTCTATTAATTATGCAGAAAATTTATTTTCATAATATATTTTTCAATTCGCTACAAAATTACTCGGTAAGTTGGCGAATTACGAGTTCCGTCGTCAATAGCTTTGTTTCGCGACGTCAGCATACTTCTCAATCACTCACTCGGTAAGTTGGCTTTCGTACTACACTGCCGTCTGTGAGGACAAACAACCTTTACAGCCTAAAGAGTCATGAGCATGTCGGTGACGCGAACCCATAAGATTTTCCCCTTCCAAAAAAGGTCCAACGCGGCTAAAAAAGTTTTCACTTCAAAAAGAAGTATTTTTAATAACCTGTTGTGTAAATCTAAAATCGCGTCAGAAGTAAATCTTAATCGCACTGAATAATTAAGGGCATTATTGTGGTAATTTACAAAAAGAGACTCCTGCTCTGAATTTTAAAAGACCTATGCAACATATTTTTGAAGGGGAGGGGATGTATTTTTAACTCTTAAATAGGCATAATTTTAGTGTCTTTTTCTCCACCTCTATATATTTATACTATTTTTAGAACTATTTTTATATTTATAAAGAAATCAAAAGGGAAAAATACTTCACACAAAAGTTTTTATTAAAAAAGTTACGAAAAGAAAAATCTTTCGCAGTCATTTATTTTTAACCACCTGTATAAAATATAATATATAAGAATTTCAGTAAATTTCCTATGTAATAATATCTCTTGCTCTTCCTGACATTCAAATCTTAAAAGTTACTTCTAAGATTTTGACAGTTTTATATTCTAGTGAAAAGAAAATAAAGAAAACAACATCAACGAATCATTAAAAAATAAACCGTGCCATCAAGTTTACGATGCAACAAAAGTTACTTCTCGAAATTATTTTAGATTTGAAAACCTAATATTTAAAGAATAAAAAATTAAATTTTTCAGTGTATCTAATGATAACCGTGTAAATATTGCGTTTTATGTTTTTTCATTAATGTAATTATTAATACTTTAGAAACTTTTATTGAGCAAAAAAATAATATTGTGATACCTAGTTGTACGATTACATAATAACAATTTAGAATTATATAAGAAATGCATTTGAATGCAATGTAATGCATACATTTAGAATTGTTATGAAAAAAAATATGTTTTTTCAAATCTTATTTTCAATTAAAATATTGAAAAATAAAATATTTAAGCCCTAACATTTTTTTTTCAATCCATTTGTAAATCTCTAGTTGTTATGGAATACATAGATTACTTTAAATTTAGAAATGATTAGCCACCACAAATTTTAAAAACAACTTCAGTTAAAAATATATTCGCTTAATACTTTGAAATTTGATTCACAGAATTTAATATCTGAATAACTATAAATAGTTCGAAAAGTATTAACCTCACTAATACATTTTAAAGTTAACAATAACAATTATTTTGCATTTAACTAAGCTACTACTCGTTAATAAATATTTAAGAATTTTTATCGAATGAAACAATATCAAATTCCTTCTGTTGAATCAAATCTTTTAATGCTCTGCTAGAGTATATAACGATTCCAGAAATCGATAAAAATATAAATAAACATTGTTAAAATTTAAATATTTTTCGGTACGCTATGTTCAAAACAATTTATAAAATTCTTACTATTAGTCACGTATTTTGAATCGGGAACTTTTGACAACTTGCCAAAGAATTTGTCTAATGTAAACCGCTTATTAAATTAGAATATTTATTCAAACATTTAGCCCCCATTTTCAACCAGAATGACAAATAGTATTTTGTTTTGACGTTTCACATTTCGCAGTACGTCTTGGAATGATATAAGAGATTTAGTGAGAATTTTTTTTTCAAGGCATTAGCACACTTCAAACTAATTTTCAATTAATTAGTTATTAATTTGTTTAAATTAAAATTATTTTTAATAATTTTGACTTTAATAAATGTAACTCAGCTTTTATATTACATTTGATCACTTTTTGCATGTCAGAAATATTTATTAACATTTTTAATGAAACGTTTATTTATTTATTTTGTCGTTTTAAGCATAGTGATGCAGTTTTTCTTTTCCTTTAATATGCAAACTATATTTGAATTATTATGTATAATATTACAAAGTTAATCATAATTATGTGATAGTTATATGAAATCTAAATGTAATATTGGTATGAAAGTGTTCTACTGCTTATAAACGTTACAATCAGATGCATTTTTGTGTTTTATCATTGGATTTCTTCTGTATTAAATAAATTTCTTTGTTTATCATTTCTATAAAACTTATAAAACCTTATGTAAAATGGAATAAAAATAATTTTTTATTTACTTAAAGATTGAGATGCATGTATTTAAATTATTTGTTAAATCATTTTCAAAAATATTAAAACTTCATTTCACAATTTCTTTAATAAATAGTACATTGAATATTAGTAAATAACTATCTGAATGAAAGTTTGACAGGAGTAGAGAGTTTGCGAGAAAATAAATTTCGTTTTCTTTTAACATCATTTAAGTAAAATTTCTTATCAATTAAATTGAGCATCCCTTTGTTTTTAGATCCATAAATGTATTTTAAAGCTAAGTTTTTTTTCATAAAATTTTTATTTAAAATCTTAAAATCTACTTTAACTGTAAAATGCTTTCAATAAGAGAGTGAGAAGCATGCGTGCATAAAGTAATTTATCATTATATTCCTGTAGAAATTTAAAAAATACTTATAAATATTAACATCTGCCAAAATCAGAATTGAAAATTTTAACAAGACATAGTATTCGTAACTTCCATGATACTTTCACCCAAAGGTATAATGTTATCTAAAAATAATTACAGCAACATATGACAAAGCAGGAATGCACCTATAAGACACGGTTTCAATTATTTTATTGCTTACTGTTTAAAACATACGGTAAAACAACGCAGGTGAGATCCAAACGAGAACTGTCATATATTTTTACTTAATTTTGCTTAAATATTTTAGTAACAACACTTATCTTTCCTAAGTTGTCTTAGTAATGTAGAATTTGTATAGATAATATTTTACAATATTTAAATTCATAACATCTTTTGTTGGCTTATATTAATAATTTGCTATTAGACAAACAATATTCGTTCTTTTTTTTAAAAAAAAATTTCTAAAACGTTTTACTAACAACGATTAGTTATTTTTTTTAAAAAAATGATGATTAAAATTGAAACATTCATTAATCATTAAAAAACATGAGTGTTAATTATTAATTTTCTAAATTGAAACAGTTATCCATTTACGTGTAAATCATTGAAATATTTAGTAAAAATAAATAAAATGAAGAATTTTGATATTGGAGAATAAAAAGAAATCCGTCTGAACAAGCAACCTATACAAAATTTTTTGAAGTAAATGTGTTTGTAAAAGAGTTTTTCCAGTTATACTACACATAATACAGTGAAGTCTCTATCAGTTTCTAGAAGGCTCTACTTCTGTACCAACACAGGTTAACAGTTCTAAAAGCGGTACCAATAATTTTACGTCAATATATTCAGACTTACAATGTATTGGAATTAAAAGAGAATGAAGTTTATATACACACACAGTGCTGATAATTGTTTGAAATTGAAATGCTATTAAATCGTATAATAGTAAAGGCTTAAGATTTATAGACACAGATTTTCGGAAGAAAAAAAATAATTTTAAAATGGAACAAAATATTCTAATTGTTTTTTAGTTACAGAGCATCATTTTGTTATCTTTTAACAATTTACAGAAAATAAATAAAATTTTATTAATTTTTTCTATATTTTAATCCATGCGGATGTTTGTAACGAAATTCATTACCATATACTTCTGAAATAAATATAATGAATAAAATAAATATTTACTGAAATTTTTAAAAAAATATATTGTAAAAGATTTGCATATTAATTAGTATAGAAATACATTGAATATCAATTTTCCTCTTAAAAATATATATATACTGTATTGATTTCAATCTAAGTTTTCTTTATATTCAAATATATTTTCAATTTTTAACGAGACAACGGATTCTGCATGTAATTAGTACTGCAGAATACTGTAATCCAGTAATATTTCTCCCATAACTCAATAAAAAGTCCTACTAATGAACTTTATGAAAAATATTCTCTGTAATTTCCACATAAACACATGTTTAAAAAACTAATTAATAACTTAGTAATAACGAACATAATATTCACACATTCTTAAATCAGGTAGCAACCTAAAAACCAGTTATATATTTCAGTCTGAAATCCTGTTTGAATATTAATCCCGAATACCTTCAAATATAACTTTTCCTTTGGTTTTAAAATTGCATGCATACACGTATTAATACAATTAATTTTAGTATTCAGGACAGAATACAAAGAGGAAAAAATCAAAACGTGTCATAAATAATTTATTTGAAAAATAAAACAGGGAATATAGTAGTTATTTTGACTATATATTTGTGAAAAAATCTAGTTCGTTTTTATAGAAATGATGTATGAGGAAAATAAATAAATGTACAGATTATTTTCAAACGAAGTGAAGGAAAAACATATTATTCCTCCAGATAATGAATTTCTAACATTCATTTTGTTACTATATTAAACATGACATTATGACAGTAAGAATAAACCAAATATAAATAACGTAACTACCAATAATTATATTCTAACTCATTTATACTTTTGCCATCATTTCTCAACAGTTCACATAAATTAAAATAAGTTGGTGATCAAAGACGATGATATATAATATTTGCGCAACTAAAATTTTTATTTAGTATATTCAGTATTTTTTTAACTAACTAAAATCCCATATTACATGTTTTAAATGCAATTTGATTTTAATGCACGCTAACTATCAATAAAAAAATTGATACTAATGCATATATATGTAAAGAGAAGAAGAAATATAATTAGATACATTGCATTAAATGTTTATCATTCATTTTAGTAACTATTATTCTGAAGATTTTGTGATATATATATATATATATATATATAATCAGGGATTTTTTAAAATTTAAATATATGTTGCTCTGTCGATGTGTTTTCAGTTGCTTCAGATGGCATAATGATTCATAGGAAATAACAGCTAAATGCTTAGACATATTGATGGATTAAATTTTCATTTTGTTTTGAGATCCTTTCCCCCCCCCAAAAATATGAACTTATTCATATCACATATTTTAAAGTTCTAAACGAAACGTATTTGCTCTGTCCAAATAACTCAGCAACTTCCTACATTTTATATATTAAAACCAGCTGTGTGTCCCTTTTATCATTCAGAAAACAAACATTGTTTCATTTATAGACACTAAAAGTGATGAACCGGGTTTGCCAGGAAATAAACCCTTTTAACACACCTCTCAGTCCCCTTCCCTTCATTTTGTTAAAGAAAACATAGAGAGAGAGAGAAACGCAGAGATGGAAACATTCCACCATACTCCACCCCTTCCTCTCCCTCCCCTCAAAATCCCCAGCGACCCCACAGATAGCCATTTCATCCCGCTATTGCAAACGATGTCAATGAGCATTAAAACAACGACGACTCACCTTCTGATTTCCGAGAAAAATCCTCAGGATCACATTTTCATCCAATCTTCAGAATGTGTAATCACATTAGGTTATAGGAATCCCTTTTTTTGATGGGGCGATCCTGTCCTTGATTTTAGTTCATTTCCCCAGGACCTTTTTTTCAGGATCACGTTGTTTTTTGGAGAGAACCGAATATCCAATGCCCGCACAACACCGAAGAGCGTTTGGTCTGCCTTTGGCCCGGAGATGGTGGATGCACTGGAGAGGAATTTTTTTTCTCTTTCCTCGAGGAACGGTGGCAACGATCGGGTTGCGAGTGGAGAGAGCGCCCCCTGTCGGACACCGAGAGAGGGCTAAGATGGCCGTTAGTACCGACTGCTGACTGAATTGTGATTGGGAAAGATGCCAGAGATGTGTTTACTTTTAGGAAAAAATGAAGTGAATTTCTCTCTGGAAAGATGAGAATATTTCGGAAGATTTTTTTCTCTCTCTTGGTTGTGTTGATTTTAAAGAATGTTACAAGATGAGTTATTTTTATGGAAGAATAATAACTATTTTGTTATTCCTCCCACGAAAATGTGAAATATTTTTTAAAAAAAAACAATATTTGAGCATATATCGGATTTAAGTTTGCTCATGCTTAAAAGTATTTTTGAAAGATTTTATTTCGCGTAAAAACATTGGGGTTTTATAAATTTATTTTTTGAAAATATTGAATGTGCCGTGAAGCATTTTTATTATAAAAATTCATTGACCGATTATAATGTATTTGCATAGTAAGAATTTAATTTTTCTGAAGTTGCGATATCCTGGATTCAAAGCTTTTAAAAACAATTGAGTAATTTTTATAAGAATCGAATAAATAAGGGGAGATCTATGGATAAGCATTATTAACTTGGTATTTTCTTCTTTATATAGAATTTACGAATTCAATTAAATATAAATCTTTAATAATTCACCCAAAAATTATTATGTTTGCTATATACACTAGACTGTTATAGATCGTTTAATTCTGGGCTGTGTAATTATGAGAGCTATTTTACTTTACGGCTCTCATATTCGTATCACATATCACCTTTTTTGGGGGCATTTGTCTTACAATTCCTAATTTTGACAAGTTTCTTATTAATTCTATGGAAGCAAGAGTTCAAGATTACAATTATTTAATCAGAGCAGTTTCAACTAAAGGAAATTAAGTTAATATAAGTTTAAAAAACATGGAATAATTAAAAAAAAATGATGTATTTTCTGTATTTTTAACAAAAAGAATTAAAATCGAAGAGGTCTTTAAAGCTGTTTGCCGGTGAATATCAATGTATCCAGGGGAAAAATGAAAGGAAAAGGGATGAAATCATGAACTACAGTAAAATTACGAAATCTCTAGTTTCTGTTAAAGGAAACTAAATAATTTATTTCCCCTTTTCTATGTGAAGAAACAAATTGAACTTTTAATAGAGAGAGTTTAAGTATTTCCAGTGATGAATATAACGCTAAAGCACTACCATCATATAATTCATTTGTTATTTGTACTTTTCTATATTTTAACTTAATTTCTAGAAACTCAAAAAATATTTCTTTATTATTATTTAAGTATTTGAAGAAATGAGTTTTCTAGAAAAGTACATTTTCCATGTTGGGGATTATTGAATAGAATATATTAAAATGAATATTTCCTAAGCACAATTTCCTTTCTGTGTAAACTTCTTCAATGTGAGGAAAATAAAGCATCAACAATTAATAAATAAAATAAAATAAAGGGATTCGCTTTTCACGTAGAGGATTCCCCAATCCTTTAATTTTAAAAACATAAATTTAACAACTTCTTGACATTTTATCTGTCATTTATGTCAAAAAATAAGCATATTTTGTATAAACATTATTAAGAGGTAATCAATTATGTAAACTCAAATAAGCAGTCAGAAATGTTATAAAAACTGAATTTATTGAATTATGCTTATTTTTATTTTCTTTGAAAGAACATATATTTCCTTAAAGTTGGCTTTTTCCGATGATATAAGCAAACTGAAAAGAACATTTTACAAAAATAAATATTAGATTTAAAAAGATAATATTGTGTGTGTGTACTTACAGTTAATTATTCTCTTAAAGTCCTGTTTTTTGTGGCAAATTTTAAAACAGGGAGACAAGCATAGTCCAACATTGCAATTGGGACAAAAATATTACGTTTCTTTTTTCACTTTTTTCCAAAATCATTTATTCTCAAACAACACACAAAACATTGCCTTGTTGGTCTCAATTATTTGTCGGTGGGAGGAATCACTTATAAAAAGTTTTTTCTCTGTCAATCATAAGGGATTGGGCAAAATTCTTGGTTGGCCTTTTTCTTATTTACGGCCACGTGTCTTTCAATAAGGTGATTTAATATATCAAGCCTGAAATTCAAATGAAATAATTCTCTGCGCAGTTTCTGATATTAAACGAAATCATTCCATAGTGATGCATCTAAAAGATGGAAGAAAATTTGTATTATTCCTTGCCTTTTTTGTAATTGGGTAATTTGTGTGATGCTGATCCATTCTATCTGCACCAGAAGAGAAGTCTGATAACAAACTTCCACTACTTCCAGAAACATTTACAGAAATTTTATACTCACCATCTCATTCAATACCAGATTTATTTTCTGTTATGAGCTTCTCTTAATCACTCATTTTTCTTCGATTTTTAGCTCCAAATTTAAAAGAAATAGTGCTCGTAGCTTGCGGTGCAGCAATCTAGTAAAAAGAAAACCGCCGCCTTATCTAGTCAAAAAGAATGCTGTAAAATCTAACCTTGAAATCAATCTCATCACGGATAAAAATAAATAATTAAATAAAATTTTTTCTAAGTCAAGATTTTTTTCATAAATTTTTATCTTTATTTTATTTATATTTGCAAATTTATTTATATCAAAGTTATTTCTTTTTTTTACTGTTTTTCTTTAGTTATATTTAAAATGTTAAATATTATTTATTGAAAAGGGCATTTTAAAAGCGTTTGAATGCCATCCAAAATGTTCTGATTGGAGATGAAGTTTCGGAAGAACTTAAAGCTTTTCACCCCAACAAACTACAACTACAATGTGTGTGGAAGATAAAACATTAAAAATAAATAAATAAAATAACAAAAACTCGGTGGTTTTCTTAAGGGATTCACATTTCATGTTCAGGTTTCGTCAATCCTGTAATGTTAAAAACAACTAAATTTGAAGAACATTTTTGTAAGATTGACTACTTTAGAATTTGCATTATTATTCTAAATGAAAGATAGAGCACTTTCTTAGAAATTTTATAATTGTTTTTTCTTTAATTCTTGTGTGGAATAGCATGTGAAATGTTTCAAAAGCTTTAAAAATTTTTTTCTTTATTTGAACCCACACATTTTTCAAAAACTTTTTGAGAGCATCTCTCATTAAAATATTTACTTTTGTGGTAATGATAAATATTCAAAGTTAAAGAACGAATAGTTCCATTTACCGTTTTTAAATCTTCCATGTAACAATTAAACCTAACAAGTTATATGCAAACAAAATTAATCAATTCTTACTTAGTTCAACACAAAGAAAAATTTATTTTAGTTCATTAATTTAATTAATGAATAAATATTTGAAAAAACTGTATTAACATAGTGTCATCCACTACAAGTTTAAAAAAATATGTTTTAACTTGTGGAGCGCCATCTGCAGGAGCTAGTTGTAACTTCGTTAGAGTAACGCAGAATAAATTTAAAATTAAAAAATAAAATTTTATTAATGAGTTAATATATTTAAAAAAAACTGTACTAACATTAAGTGTCTTCCACTACAAGTTTAAAAACATGTATTTGAACTTGAGAGGAGGAATAAAAAGTATTTTTTTTAAAGACTGAAAACTTGAACAAGATGTATATATATATTGTGAACTAACAATAGGAATCAAAATAAATGCTTACAAACTGCGATTATAAGTCGTTAATTTTGCAAATTTGATAAGCTTAGATAAAATATACAATTTTGTACAATTACGTTTGTAAAGGAACTTTTGAAATCATTCATCACAGTATTTGGAAGCTAGATGCAAAGTTACAAACATTGATCGTAACGGCTCGTAATTTCAATTTAAAATTCCATCAATGCTAACACTTGAAAAAATAAGTGTTCATAGCTCTCACGTACATAAAGTGGGAAGTTCAGCTCTGGTTTTGAAGGATATGGAGCAGCAAAGGTTATTATAAGTGGGAAGTTAGATGGTAGAATTACCTCCTCGATTTGATATATTAATTGTTTATTAACGTCACACTCTGACGCTACACGAGGGTGTTATTAGTAACGCAGCTCTTAATTCGAAACCATGGTAAAGTTACAGGGATGATTCTGGAGCTAGTCTCTCTCCGCAAACTTCAACACCGCTCCAACATAAGGACTGAGTCTCGGACATAAGGACTATGTTCGGAACCGTGATTTTACAAAAGCGCATAAATGGAAAATTTTCATGGTATTTAGTGTCACTTAGATTAGAATATATGCATGAAATTGTTTTAAGCAGATTTTGACAAAAAAATTATTAAAATATAATATTTTGGCAAAAAATTAACTTAGAATAATTTTCTTCCAAATGTTCTCCTTTTGTGAAAAATGGTTCGGTTATAATAATATTTTGCCTGTATATAGCTCAGACCTCTCTACAGAGGCTCAACTAGAATTTTTGAAATATATAACTCAGAAGTTGGTTCATTCGTATTTTACGACAACAGAGGAGAGCAATTTTAAGGAAAAAAACGCCGATAAGTATTTCAATTGGTGGTAACTTTGAAAATAATGTGAATTTTTCAAAAATTATGGTTGAGCCTTTGTAGAGAGGTCTGAGCTATATACATGCAAAATATTGTTATAATAGAACCATTTTTCACAAAAGCAGAAAATTTGGAAAAAAGATTATTCTAAGTTAATTTTTTGCCAAAATATTATATTTAAATGGTTTTTTTTTGTCAAAATGTGCTTAAAACAATTTTATGCATGTGTTCTAATCTGAGTGACACTAAATATCATGAAAATTATCCATTGATGCGCTTTTTTAAAATCACGGTTCCGAACGTAGTCGGATACCTTAAGACAGAATTTCTCAATCTGTGAGGTGCGTCCCCCTTTAATAGGGGGCTCACCGTTACGAGGGGGCCAACATATTGAAAAGTCGAAAGAAAAGTATTGTTTTTAAAAAGTATTAATTTTTTTACTGAAAGTAAACAAACAAAATGCATTCTGACAAAATAAAAAAATACACATTCCCACTGATATAATATACTTATAAATGTATCAGTACTGCATAATGTTTTTTACGATTCATATAACAATACTAAGTTAAAAACATGGGCTTGTCATAAATAAAATTATATACAAAAATTAATACTGAGATTGAAAATTTATATGGTTTATAGTAAATTCCTTAAGTGCGAGCATATTGAAAAGTTGTAAACAAAAGATAATTTTAAAAAATTATTAATTTACTGAAGGTTAACAAACAAAATACATTTTGGCATAATAAAAAATAAAACACTCCTTTAGGCTGATATAATAAACTTATAAATGCACCAGTACTGCATAATGTATTGTATAATTAATTTAACAATACTAAATTAAAAGAACAAGTTTAATAATTACCAGTGACCCCAAGGGCTTGTCATATATAAAGTTACATACAAAAAATAACACTTTTCTTGATAATTTGTTTGGTTTATGACGAATCCATTAAGTGCCGATTAAAAGTTACGCGATTCGTTTCTTAATACCACTGTTTTCCACGTAGGTGCCCGTATGTGATATATTGGAGAGGGGGGGAGAGAAAAGGAATAAATAACTAAATCCGTTGCAAACACACTGTCAAGGTTCTTTTATTACATTCCAAAGCCTTCGGAATAATTTTATGGATAGCAGTGAGCTGAAAAGATAGTACTTTGGAAAGACGAATATATACGTCAAGGGTAATTTGGGTAAGGGAGACATTTATTTGCGCTGTTGGCTTTTAAGATGTTTTAGTCGTATTACAGCTGTATAGTGTTATTGAAGTATAGTGTTATTGTCAAAGTATAGTGTTATTGAATTCAATACATTGATATTACATGAAAGGGGAGTGCTATGATTGGATATTGGGTCTCAAATATTGAAAGTTTGAAGAGAACTGACTTAAGGTGCAAAAGCCTGTGTACGCTTCGTGTTAGTATTAGTTTCAGGACTCGAAACCTCGTTTCAACAGAAATGACCCCGTCCACGTGTTCTCGACTACAAACAATCGGCTATCAAGGCAGGCCCCGATTACCTTTTGTGGATGTTGGTCTTTTCCAAATATATGCTCTTACATACAAACATTGTTTGCTTCTAAGAAAAAAAATAACAAAAGGAAAGGAAATTTACATAAATATTTGGGTTAGAAAACGTTATATAAGTCTTTGATTTCTTTTTTTCAAATTCAATTCAATTTTCGATTTATTTAATGTTTTTTTTTGTTTTATAAATTGTATTTTTTCAGAAAATATTAACCACAATTATTCTGGAAATTCTCTTTTTCGTTCAAAGATTTTTTTTTCATTTATGTATGTTTCTGCTCGGTTTCATTACAGCGCTTTGAAATAAGCCTGCGGCTGGAACTCGCTGCAGATGACATTATATATTCTGTCAACTGAATATGAAGTTGAATGTTATCTGCTGTCAGTCACGCTCTGGAGTCATTTGTCAAAAAATGGGTGACAGCCGTAACTTTATCACTTACCATTTTGACACTTTAAATACTTCTGCTTTAACCAGATAGTGAAAATATACCTATGATGATTTTTAGCATGTATCTGAGCAAATCATGTTGGAAATTCTGATTAATTATAACTTCCTAAAAAGTATCATTAGATAGATTAATTACATTTACCATTAATATGCATTAACATGGGTTGATAGCGTAATGTTATATTTATTAGCCACTATCTTTAGCTCCTTTGCATTAATTATTTCTGTTGCTTGAATTTGTTAAAAATAATGCAGCAAAGTTGTATTTTAAGTATTTTTTTGAGATGGTTTTTTATTCCTTGAATTTCCTCAAATTTTTACCATAATTGAATTGCCAAATTCTAATTTGGATATTCTTCCCCTTTACGTCAAGTGATAAACCTCATGATTGTTAAAAAAAAAGCAAATTTCATTTTTTAAAAAAAACAGGCCGAGTACGCATTATTTGCACAATGCGCCAGTGAGAGCCTGTAGCGGTATCTATATAAGCCAGTAACAGCTTCCGAAAAGAGGTAATCACTTTTGTGTAGTGGTATGTTACGTACTTTCGAATCAGGAGGTACTGAGTTCTTTCCTCTTCATTGCTGACATTGACTCTGAACTAAGAAAAATGCAACCTTCGTGCAGCTGTCGTGGCACCATTCACCCGCAAGAAGAGCAATCAAAAGTCGTCAGACTCACTTAATGCTGCAATCTAAGCTTTCAGAACCATTTAATGCAACACCAACAATTAATTGCAAAAACTCACATGCTCTCAATAACAACTATATCGTTCGTTCACCGACCCACTGGTGGGGGAGTATTGTGGTGATACCATCTATTCATAAGCTAGTAACAACCTCCGGGCAGCGGTGATCACTTTGGTCTGGAGGAATGTTACTTAGCTACGGATCCATAGGTACCGGTTTCTATCCTCCTCATATGCACCTCGTGTCTTTTTTTTCAAATGGAAATGACCAAATGCAATTACTAAAAGTACTCAAAGAAGGTATCAAACCAAACAAATCCTGAAGCCCCGATAACAAATCAAGATATTCAATAGATATTATGCATCATGTAAAAAAGAAATACGTACCGTAAAATACGGTGCACCTATACTTCCAAGCTGCATTGTTTAAATTTTACGTACATTCGCCGTATAACGCAAAGCCTCTTTATTACGCAGAAACCTGAAATGTACATCTGGAATACTCTTATAATTTTGAAGTCATTATCTTTAGCTTTTTAAAAAAAAAGTATAATTCAACCCTTTATGCACCTAAGGAATGTTATTTCTTTTAAATAAACAGTGTTTCGTTATATATAGAAGTTAACTTTTTTTTTAATGCCCATCTCTTTTTGTTTTTAAAGCTATCATTTTTAAACATTGAGTATAATACGCACCCGTGAATTTCGTTCTTAATTTTTGTGTTAAATATACGCCGGATTTTACCTAACTAAAATTTAAGTGAAGTTCGAATTTATTATTTATAAGATACAATTCCTAAGCCCAGTGGCTGAATGGTTAATGCATCGCGCTTCCACACCACAGATCCGAGGTTCGAACCCAGGGCTGGGCAAGGTTGACTCAGCCTTTCCTCCCTTCAGTGGGTCAATAAAATGAGTACCGAGCTTGCTTTGGAACTTAACCCTGGTGGGTTCACTTCAGGCTGACTACCTGACCGGAACATCTGCTCATGCACCTCAGGGCCCAAGGTCGCGTGTACTGAGTTGGGCTCAGTAGGCATTGGCCCTCACGGGCTGTCGCACCCCTGAGTTAAATTAAGTTAAAATACAATTCCAGAACCATATAAAAAAGGGGACATTTTCTTCACTGTTAGCAGGTTTAGCTCTGATATGTCGATGGCTTTTTCTATATATCACGCCACATTCGAGATAAGTCTGAACAAGTTAGATCTAGATAAGTCAAGATATCCTGTTCATAAAACGCTAAACGTACTTTACAGAAAAGCGATTTTTCCAACGAGCTGTCTACCGATTCTTTAATAGTTTAGTAGCCACATTTAAAAGAAATACGAAGGCCATTACGAGGAAGAGGATCTCTTAATATTCGACCTCGATCAAGCATTGAAGACAACACCTAAGTAGGGACATCTTACGACTTCTTTAGACCCTGGGTCTCTACGCAAAAACAAGCCCATCAATAACCCTTAAAAGCATACATTGTTAAATACTTTTACAAACAATATTCCGAAACAAAAATAAATGTGCGTGACACAATCGCAAAAACCATCTCGACCGACTGCCACTTTTTGACTGAAGGAGTAATGATGGTGTATTGTGGTAGGCCTACGCCTATACATAGATGACGGTCATCACATGTTGCCAATTGACATATCATCCAAAATTCCCAGTTTTTCGGAGAATATGTGACGGATCTAGCCGAGACCTTCGAACTAATCCTCTTGGGAAATCTTTGAGCTATCAATCCGCGTCATTCACAACCAGTCCTTCAAAAAATAGAGTTTTGATACGCAAATTAACTTACTATAAATAGGCTAGGGTTTCTAGCTTGAAAGAGAGAAAGAGTGGATATATAGTCCAGATAGGTGAGATTGATATTAAATTCATACATATTAGAATTGCAAAGCTTTGATTATTATTACCTTAAAGTGACGATTGCTCACTAAAATTAAATTAAATCAGATAATTAGTTAGATCCCGAATTAAAAGAAGAATCAAGTTTGTTAGTCGCGTAATCACTTACGTTTACTGTCGTTGTTCTTCTTTCACGGTTTCTCTTAAGATTATTAGTTGAAATTGTGTCTGATCTTTGTGTTGAAATAAATAGAATAAATTTGAATCATGAGAAGAGTGTTTCTTCCTTTCCCTCTTCACATCTAGGTGCTCGCGAGAGAGACGCGGGCCTCTTACAAACACAACTGGAAAAAACTTCTGACCGTTAAAATTATTTGAATCATTATCTCATTAAGGTTGAATCGAGAACGGGACGAAACCCCCATTGTGGCCGAGGCCCTGTACTCGTGGGTAGATGGCCCTTGTCTTAAGACGGGCCTGCACCTAAGAAGACCTACTACTCTCTTTCTTCTCAATTCTACACATAGGCAACGCGTGAACTTCGAGCTCAAACATATTTAATATTAAACATTCCCCCTATAGAATGATTTTTTAATGTAACTACAACCAAGTTGAAAAAACACCGTCTTCGAGTTAACGACCATGACACATTGGTTCCCAAGACCAAAGCTGACTATGAGTGTCTTACAAGCATGAAAACAATAAGAAAATAAAATGATTTTCGTATAAAAGATTATCTTCCATTAATATATTTTTAAGAGAATGCAAAAGACTGAGAAATGGACCCCGAAGCTGTAAAGATGACAACTAATAACGTCGCGCAATCAAATTAAATAAATTTGCAGACTTAATTCCCCATTACTGGGCTGTGAGATATATCATCCCGCATGCGAAAAATTGCTGCAGTCCAAATAAGAAGTCGAAACGAAATTCGAATGGAAATTATGTCCTAGAATTGGATGGGTGGTTGATAGACAGGAATCTTTTGGCATTGGATTCTTTTGAATGTATTGTGCGGAGATATAAGGACAGGTTGTTCTGTAAAGTTTTAAAATCCTATTTGATCCTAAAATCCTATACAGGTCAAAATTACAAAACAAGTAATATAAAAAAATAAGTCAGGTCGACAAAGAAAAGTCTTATTTTAGTTACTTTTATTAAATAGTTACAATTAATGTAAATATGGATATGTGTATGACAGAATTACAACTCCCCCCATTGGTGTGGTGCGATATTTAGGAGAGGGGATGCCAGCTCAGGTGTCGTCCTCGTCATTTGGACATAGTTCAAAATTACAAGATCCGTCGCCAAAAATCCTCGTGTAGCTGGACACAGTGCGACATTAATATTTACTCACTCATTCATGACTGAATCTCTATATTAAGTGACACAATTGAAAGCGATTTTCCTTCCAGTTTTCCATTTCTCTTTCTGTATATAGTTTTGGACCATTTTTGTTTGCTACACTATTTATTAATGAATTAAATTTAATTACTCTAGTAAATATTATAGTAAAAAAGATGTCACATTCTCAGAGGTTAGACCATCTCGGGTGGGATTCGAACCCACGACCTTTGGATTAAAAGTCAAACACGCTATCCATTCAACTACAGGGGCACAACGAACGGTTATCCTTTCTACATATGCTGTTGGACTATTGTTTTTGTTTATTACTGTTTATTCATTTTTTAAATTTAATTTATGAATTACTATTTAAAAAATTCTGCATTAATATCAAGTGTCCTCCACTACAATTTTAAAATAATGTGTTTGAACTTGAATGGATGAATAGAAATTATTTTATAAATGATCGAACACTTGTACAAGATACATATATATATATATATTGGGAGAAAGTGAGCTGATAGTAAGAATTGAAAAAAAAAAAGGATTTTGTGATGAAAAAGCTGATAAAAATTATTTATTACATTTAAGAGTAAATCTCATAAAAACCACGTTAAATTAATTCTTAAAATTATTTATGAAAAAAATATTCAAAACACTTAAAAAATGTCAAATATAAAACCGAAAAATTAAAATCTATTTTTTTTTCTGTTTTAAGTTAGTATCAACACAGTTAGGAGTATTTCACATTTGACAAAAATGATCCCGAAGGGAATCATTCACCTAAAGTGCATTTACTCGTCATTCTCTTAAAGGCTTGAGATAGGTCTATTTACACGATTATTTGGTTTGTAAGATGCCAAACTAGCTGGTACAGGTTAGAGATATACTGTCCAAGGTGTTTCGAAACTCATGGATAAAAATTATGGAGTGACAGAAAACATTTAAACACAAGCAATTTTAGCATACTACGCATGGGTGGAGAGCACATAATACTGTATTTACAATGTCATTCACAAGTATGATAACACTTTTTAATGTAAATAATTCCTAAATAATACTGTGACGGGCTCACGCGTTTATTCATTAACATGTCCTTTGGGTTATTTGGGGCCAGAATTAATGGCAATTCTTTCACTCCACTCACTTTGGCCAACCAAATCCAAGAAGTGAAGTGTGAAAGAAATATGCAAATTAGGAAGCTTTTAAATATCAGAAGTTAGAGTAAGCGCAAAGGCAATTAGAGGAATGTAAACAGTTCGTGGTCCTAGATTGAAGAAGTTTTATATAACGTTACGTGGCGAAGAATAGTAATTATACGTGATAGATATCCATTGATCAAGGTGCATACCATTGCATTCGAGTTATTGCAAGACCTCATCTAGAATTGTTGTGATCGTTACTGAAACTACAACAAGGTAGGATTGACTGTTTAATATTGGGATTTGTAATAGTATAGGAATCGTGTTTAGGTGAGTCAGTTATTGATAGTGGCTCTAGTTAGGTTAATTCAGTATTATATAAATCGTATGTATGTTTGTAGATTCTCTCACATATATTATTATAATCTCATTTGCTAAAAGTTTGAGTTCGAAATCTTAATAAAGATAGATTAAGATTATGTATACATCTAGATCTTCCGTTAATCCTAACCTCTAGATCACGCTGATAATCAAGGAGAAGGGCACCCGAGGGGGGATATCACAGTACCTTTGTAAATGAATTTCAAAATTTTGTCCTTAAATTGAATGCATTTTGTATTTAACAGAATGACTAGTATTAAAAAAAATTTAGCGTCATTTCCTACTTAGTTAGAAAACGTACTGGCATCATCTGTTGCAGATAGTTGAAATTACGACAGAAATAACGCAGAGTATATTTAAAATTAAAAAATAAAATTGAATTAATGAATTAATATTTGAAAAAAGAACTGGATTAACATCAATTGTTATCCACTAAAAGTTTAAAAAAATGTATTTGAACTTGAATGAATGAATAGTAAAAGTAATTTTTTAATATATATAAATTCGAATATATGTAAGGAGATAATTAAATTAGATTAAAAATTAAATTCCCTATCTAGCCCTTGATTCCATCTTTCTACGTTCTCATATTCAAGTATCAAACTAACCGCCCATTTATTTCTTCCGAACATATGGCCTAGCCAATAAACATGTCTAATTCCAGATCGTTAGATTTAATAGTCGACATATGTCAGCATTAACTTGCAAACACCATCTTCAAAGCAGCGATACTTACCAGATGTTTTTCACGTGTTATTCACTCGGAACCCCCACCATGGCGTGCTTTTTCCTCCCTGCTCACAGTCAGAACAGATGTAGAAACGAGCGAATAAAGACCTTCCTTTTTAAAACTTTAATCTGATTCTGTCTTCAAAATCATGATATATATATATATTGTTACGGATTTAAAGTAAAATAGTGTAAATAATTTGTATTTGGATGCGTAATGCCTTTATCTTACTCTAATTTAGATTTAATTTACGTTAAAATTGTAATATTCACAAGCAACTCCGTCCCCCTTACGTTATTATGGTGATTCAATGAGAACTTGGTGAAATCTTGATGATGGAGCCAAGTTGGTGACTTTGGCGACTTGGTGATCATGTTGACGACCAGTTTTGGCGAGTTCAGGACCGTCTGGATTCTTCTAGAAATTAGTTGAGAAATCCACTGATTTCAAGACCTATGAAGCAAGTGGGTCTTTCTCGAATTATCCACGAGGGATATAAATAGAGAGATGAGAAGTGAAAGTCACTCAGTCTGGTTTTGACAAGCGATCTGTTACTATTGCTCTGATTGTTGAAGCGAATAGTGATTAATTCGGCTGTTGAAAGAGCTATTGTTTGCGAATGATCTTATATATACGTGTATTTTAGACACCAATAATTGTGCCTGAGTGTTGTTGAAGGTTTTAAGACCTTCTGAGATTTATTCTACGAATATTACTGCTGAATCCTGTATTTCAAGGATTGAATTTTTGACAGTAAGTTCTTAAGGAACTGTCTTGTTCTTTGCGACTGATTTGCATAACATCTTCGATCCCCGATAAACGTAACAATATATATATAAGGAAAGAATTAACTAAAAGTCGAAATTTTTAAAAAAAATAGGTGAATGGTTTTTTTTTTTTTGACATTTTCTGTAGATATTTGATATTAATTTATTGGTTTTCTTTTGTCAAAGCTTTTATATTAGCTCTAATTGGTACTTGATTTATGTACTAATTATGTCCACATTTTTAAGTGTTTTCTTTTTTCAGACAGGACTAAAAATATATACTGGAGTGAGAAACAAATAATTCTCAAATATTACTTCTCATTACTATTTATGAGGCTATATAGGGAATAAAAGGTTATAAAGAGTCACCGAGGAAGTTAAACGTTATCGCAGTAAAATATATTTCTAGATATGTCTCGATTTACTACAAGAGGATGCTGCTTAAGGCAAGCCAATAATGCCTTACTGTAACTTTAGAAATTTGTGTGTGGGGGGGTCAGCAATAGTTTATTTTAATTCAAAACTTTTATTATACATCTGATGTAAGGGTTTTGAAAAACATAAAGATAGGGAAGTTACTCGAAGATTATACAGTGAGGTAAACCAAGCAAATGCACGGTGCAAAAAACAGGCTCTTAATCTTAGTATCATGCTAAAGAAATATTGCGTTTTCCTTTTTTTCGCATGCGTTAAAACCTGTTTTGGGTGTCTAGGTGATTAAAAATATTTTCATGTTGCTATATTTTACTTATTTTTTTGTATTTTAATCTTTTAACTGCTGTGCCAGGGATAATCTCGGCCATGGGATTAGTGCTCCAAAATGTCTTACTTTAGATTATCTCCTGCAGGGCATAGTATCCAAAATATGCTCCATAAGATTACGCCCATTTTTTTATTAGGAATAATTTTTTTGAGTGCGTCTTTCGTTATACCCGAATACCTATCGAGAATTATACACCTATTGAATCACTTTCTTTGAAATGGTTAATGTGTGGCTGGATAACAAGTCTTATTGCCAAAAAACAGATATTTATGGTGCAGTAAGGATAAACAGAAGATATTTACCAATAAAATTCGCTAAATGAAAATTACAAAAAGGTCAAATTATATGAGAGGTTATTGATAAGTAAGGTCCCCAATAGTACAAGATAAGTTTCGCACAAGGTAAAATAATAACAGATGTGTATCAGAATGAATTATATTATAATTACTCTTATATATTGTAAACTCAATTCTCAACATAGTCATCTCTAAAAGCTGCGCATTTACTCAATCGTTCTATCCATTTCTTCATTTTGTACATGAAGAAAGAGTCTGGTTAACTGTGTATCCAATTGCGCTTGACTGCCTGAACCTAGGCATAGTGGATTCATCATTATGACCCAAAAAACAAGAGAAATACATGGAATATCATCATCTTGGTTCTTTGAGTGTCAAGAAATTCAAAACCTTAAGGTGTCCGACTACGTTCGGAACCGTGATTTTGCAAAACCATACAAACGAATATTTTTTAAATATTTAGGGACACACAACAGAATACACGTATTAAATTGGTTGAAGAATATTATTACAATAAAAAGTGATTTAAATGCAATATTTTGACATAAAATGAACCTAGAATTATTTATTTTCAAAACATTCTTCTATTAGGGAAAATGATTCTATAATAATAACATTTTGCCTAGTTATAGCTCAGACCTCTGTAAAAAGTGGACTAGGATGGTTGAAGTATTTAACTTAGAAGTGTATTTATTCATATTTTAGTACGTCAGAGTTTAGAAATTTTAACAAAAAAAACACCAATAGTTATTTTAATTGGTAGTAACTCTGGAAATAATTTGAATTTTAATAAAATCCTAGTTCAGGCCCTCTGGAGAAGTCTCTTAGCTATATATAACCAAAATAATATTATTATTGAAGCATTTTTCATAAAAGGAGAATGATTTGAAAATAAATAATTCGAAGTTCATTTTTTGCCAAAATATTGCATTTAAATAATTTCTTACTGTAATAATACTTTTAAAACAATTTTATACGTGTATTTTGATCTAAAAACACTGAATATTAAAAAAAATTCGTTTGTACGCGCGCTTTTTTGCAAAATCACAATTCCGAATGAAGTCGGATAACTTAATGTCAGCAACAAAAGTCAGGCTCACCATTTTTGGGATGCAAGGGGTGGGCTCTACACGGAATTTCTGACTAAAGGATTGACGGTGAATTCCGACAGGTTCCATGCAACATTACAATCACTCAAGCCACCCATCTACAGAATCAGACCAGAAAGAAACGTCTTTCATTTGTATCACGACAATGCAAGACGACGTTGCAGTGCAGAAACTCAGTATGCCATGGAAAAACTGAAGTTCTCAGTGCTTCCACAACGAATAAATAAGTAATAAACTCAGATTTGGCACTGTCAGACTTTTCGTTGTTCTTAAAATTTTAGGAGACGTTGAATGATCAACGTTTTTCAGCGAATGCTGAAGTTCAGGCAGCTGTGCTCAAATGGTCAACTAGAATCTTTCTACCCGTGAACGGAATGAAGAAATGAATAGAATGAAGGTATCCCACTGCTTGCGACAACTTTTTTTTTTAATTGGAGATATGGAGATTTTTTGTGGTTTTTAGATTTATTTAGTATATTTTAAGAAAAAAATGACTAAACTTAAGTAGAAAAAAATAAGTTATTACTACTAAAATGGGAAAAAATGGGTAAAAAATTACATAAATGGGGCCCGCTCTGAACTAATAGTAAATGAGCAAGTTCTCAATTTTTCAATTTTGAGAGAGAGAGATGTATTATTTCTCTATTTGTTTTTAAAATGACCTTCAGGATAAGAGAAATTTGAATTTTTACAAAAACTAGAGCACTTTATCTTAGTTATTATATGAAATTGCTTAAAAAACAGTGATTATATTCACATAAAGAACTGTACATTTTGTAATAAACCAGTGATTGATACATCTGAAAGTTAAAACACTTCTACTGTTATACAGAACATACCCAAAAAATTTCTGCATATTGCTTAAAAATCCTTTTGAGCAATCGCTGTGCCCTTTTGAGCTTTTCGAAAAGAACGCATTCCGAGTAAAACGCTTTTTAAAGTTTGACATTTTATGTAAAGTTGTGTCATCTGCTTTTACTAAAACACTCATAGTTTTTGTTCTAGTGAATGGAAAATGAAATACTTGAGATATTTTTGAAAGTTAATAAGATGGACTATAAAACAAAATCATAAAAAAATTGTCAATTTTTAAAAAAAATCATGATGTTAGGGTAGTCGAATACTTTAAACAAATGTGTAGCTGTTAGTGGTGTTTACGTTGAAAAATTAGTTAACAATATGTAAGAGTAATAAATTTCCTTAATTCTGATACCTCGTCATTATTTTACCTTGTCCGAAACTTATTTTATACTATTGGGGACGTTCCTTATCAATCACCCCTCGTAGCTTTCAAAGATATAAGAATTTGGCTCTAAGGTGGAGAGATAAGAAGGATGTGTGTCGGATGATCAGTACTCATGATACTTTCATGATCAACCTCAATAATAATAATAATAATAATTAATATATGCTCAAACCTAAGATTTTTTTAACTACACTTTAACTATGGGTGGTGTAGATTATCAGGAAATTTGTTATTTGGATCAGGAGATATATTCTTTCATCCGACAATCTGAAAACCCCAGAAAGAAATTACGAAAGGACATTTTTACTTTTACTAGACAGGTACCCTGGGACTCATTTTTGCTCCATAAAAGTGTAGTTGGAAACCATATTACATTTTTAGAATTTCGAATCCATGTTATAGAAGAGCTTTTACATAAACATGATGATGCAAGCTTCTGGACGAAAGAATCCTAACAGACCACCTACAGTAGATAGCCTGTACATCATACTGAATAACATTTTATACCCGATTTCCTTCCAACTCCTGTGAAACGTCAGCCTGCAAGATATTGCAAAGTTTGTGGTTCAAAAAAGGATGCAATTGAAAATATAATAAGAAAAGAAACGCGATTCTGGTATAATGACTGCAGAGTTGGTTTATGCTTGAAAAAAATGTTTCCAGTTATACCACACAAAACTGAATTATTGAACTTCTAATCGGTATTCATTTTTATTTATTTTTTGTTTTATTTTTTATTTTTATTTTTTGAAAATAAAAGTCCACTAGAAGTGAACTTACCACTGCCCCGCTGTGGGGCAACCTCCTTAAGGTATCCGACTACGTTCGGAATTCGTTTCCCAAAAGCACATAAATGAATAATATTTATGATATTTAGTGTCACTTAGATTCGAATACGTGTATAAAATTGTTTTAAGAATATTATTACAATAAAAATTATTTAAATGCAATATTTTGACAAAAAATGAACATGGAATGACTTATTTTCAAAGCATTTTCCTTTTATGAAAAATGCTTCTATAATGATAATATTTTACACTTATATAGCTCAGACCTCTGTGCAAAGTCTAAACTAAAATTTTTGAAATATATAACTTTGAAGTGGATTTATTCATATTTTAGTATAACAGAGGGGAGAAATTTTAAGAGAAAAACCCCGATAATTATTTAAATTGGTGATAACTTTGAAAATAATGTGAATTTTTCAAAAATTCTAGTTCAGGCCCTCTGGTGAAGTCTTTACTTTACATACGCAAAATATTATTATTATAAAATCATTTTGTATAAAAGAAGAACGTTTTGAAAATAGGTCTTTCCAAGTTTTTTTTTTGCCAAAATATTGTACTTAAATAATTTTTTTATTGTAATACTATTCTTAAAACAGTTTTATATACATTTTCTAATCTAAGTGACACTAAATATCATAAAAAATTGTTCATTTATGCTCTTTTTTAAAATAACGGTTCGTAACGTAGTCGGATACCTTAAACGATTATGCAGTTGTTATAAAACTAAAAAAATTTATATGCATGCAATTCAAAAAATCAGTTTTTTAGTTCTAAGTATAATTTTTGCACTAAACATTTGATTTTTGCAATAAAAACATTTGACACTTTATGTACCCTAATCATCAAAATAATTTGACATTTAAAAAGTTTATAGTAATAGGAAAAATTTTATTTTTTATAACTTTCCTCTTGTTTTGCCTCTCATTTTTGTACACCTTTTAAGAAGCAACAGCATATTAAAAGCGCGTTTGTATATGAACAGCAAAATGCATTTTTTTGCAATCATGACAATAATATTGAACAATAAGCGCGTAAGAGGTCTCAGGGGTGTTAAATTCATCCAGGGGGCTGAAAATATAAACAATTTTCAAATAGATATAATTCTTTGAAATTAAAATTAAATAATTCGAATCTTTTACACATTATTTATAAAGAAATGAGGGTTCAAAAAAGTGTAAAATGTATCACAGATATAATCATAATTTAAAAAATTAAAAGCATATGAAAATATGAAACATTTCTGTAAGAAATATTAATTAAGTTTTACGTTGCGCATCATATTTTCTAAAATAGTAGTTTTAATTACTAGCAATAACTTGATTTATAAAGTTAAATGTATTCCTATTACACTGCAGATTTTTTTTAAAATAGAGTAATAAATGACATTTTTTGAAAAAAATAAAAAATAACTTTTTTTTTACATTTCAATATTTTTTACATATTCTAAAATACAAAAGATATATAATACTAAAATTAAGTAAGGTTTAACGAGTACGGTACATTTTATACTTCTGTAAAGTTTTATACATCCGAGGCTACTATTTTAGAAAATAGCACGCACAGCGCAAAATTTAATTAATATACATATATTACAACAATGCTCCTTAATTTCATAGGCTTAAAATTTTTAAAATTATGATTATATTTTAAACATTTTGTAATTTTTTAAACCTCATTCCTTGATAAACAATATATAAAAGATTCGAATTATTTAATTTTAATTTCAAAGAATTATAAGCATTTGAAAATTGTTTGTATTTTTTCACCCTCCCCGAGATGAAGTTAGCACCCTGGGCGCAGTAAGTTCTTCTGTGGCACACGTATGCAGTATCTTATTCTCTTATCAGTAATATTTATTCTCTATTAGAGTTCTTTATTGTATAAAATTAGGTCTGATTACTTTTAATTTTCATCTGAATCTTTTATTCTTATGAAGTTAATTTACTAACTTTTATCTCCCATTATTGAAATTAAGAAGGAATAAATGTTATTTTCCCTTGAAAATTCTAAAGGTAGTATTAATTTTTTTTCACTAATTTTTTTAACGAGACTATAATCTGTGAAAAAAACTTTCAACCATATTTTTTGAGTGCTATTTACAGTTGAATTTAATTTGTACACTATGGTATGTTTCGAATTAATCAAAAGTCCTTTCACTATCATTTTACGTTAATCGGGGTTCGAGGATTTTAAGCATATCGGTCTCAAAGAACAAGACAGTTCTTTAAGAGCGATGAGAATTTATTGTAGAAAATCCATTCCATGAACTGAAAATTTGCAGAATAAAAATATCAGGAGGTCTTCACACCTTCAACAGCACTCAGACACAATATCAGTGTATAAAATACAAGAACGTTAGATTATTCACAAGCACAGCTCGTCCTACTCAACAGCCAAGCTATCACTATTCGACTCTTCCAAGGTCATGACAAGACTACTAATCGCTTGACAAAGCAATGTTAACTCCGTTCCGGTGACCATCTCCGTATTTATAGGTCTCGCGTAAGATCCGCTTTCGTCATAGATTGTTAAATTAGTGGGTTTCTGGGCTAACTTCTGGAAGAATCTATAGGGTTACGAACTCGCCAAAAATGGTGGCCAACTTGGTCACAAAAACGATGCCATCTCGGCTCTATCTCTAAGATTTCGCCGAGTTCCCCTTTAATCGCCATTGTAACTTAAGGTATCCGACTATTTACAACAAATCTTTTTTTAAAAAAAGGGAGACATGGTAATTTTTTTGTAGTTTTTAAATTTGCTTAGTACATTTAAAAAAAATTTGCTAAAATCAAGAAAAGAAAAATAAATTATTACTACTAAAATGGGTAAAAATTGACAAAAAGTGACATAAACAGGGCCCACTCTGTACTAAAAGTTTATGAACTAATTTTCAGGTTTTCAAATCTAATGTGTTGCTATAGTATTCAATTTTAAAATGACCTTCAGGATAAGAGATGCTTTAATTTTTACAAAAACTAGAGCACTTTATCTCAGTTATTATATGGATTTGCTTAAAAAACAGTGATTATATTAGCATAAGGGAATGTAAATTTTGTAATAAAACTGTTAGTGATAAATCTTAAGGTTAAAACACTATTATACAGAACACACACAATAAATTTTAGTTATTTTTGAAACTATTTTAACAAACGCTGTCCCGTTTGAGCATTCTCAAAAAAACACATTCATAGAAAAACGCATTTTAAAGTACCATACCTTGCTCAAAGTTATAACATCTGCTATTATTAAACTACTTGTAATTTTTATTCTAGTGAACGGAAAATAATAAACTTGGTATTTTTATAAAGCTAATAAGATGGACTATAAAATAAAATCATAAAAAATGTCAATATTTGGCAAAATTCAATATTTTTGGGTAGTTGGATACCATAAGGGATGGTGTTGCTTGCGAGTATTACAATTTAACATAAAATAAATATATTATAGAGAAATGTAAATGCATTACACATCCAAGTATAGATTATTTACACTATTTTACACAGAATTTATAACACTTGGTTTCAGCATTGTGTTGTTTTAACATCATACATAACCATAGGTGCAGGGGCTGGAGAATATTTCCCTCCCCTCCAGTTCCATGCCTAAATTGTGGAGGTGTAGATAGGTGGTGTCGCCATTTATCGTAAAGAAGTACAACCTGTTTCACAGGATCTGGCAACATTCATTCCTTCCCTTGGGGAAGGACACAACAACAACATCTTAGATCAAGCACAATTTAATTCCGTATTTCCTTCCAACAGCAAAACCATACTCACAAGGAGCCTATTTTGCGCAATAAAATGGCAAAAAACACCAAACTATTAGAACGTAATAATGTGCTTATATTAATATTCAGGCCAACTAAAATAATTTACATTTTTGTATATTTCTGTACGTATTAGTGATTATACCCATAAAGGTAAAATGCCCTTTATTCTAAAGAGTGTTTTTTTCCAGGTATAGAAGTTTAAGTTGGCATTACTTTCCAAGATGGCGACCGATTTAACAGCTGTCAAGTGATTTATTCTCAGTTTGGTTTGGCAATTCATCAAAACGATCATCAAGCAAGGCGTAGATTCGTCGAATGGGCCCAAAACGAGATTGCCGTTGTTCCCGATTTTCATAAGCGAATTTTATTTAGCGATGAAGCGCATTTCTGGTTGAATGGCTACGTCAACAAACAAAACTGCCGCATTTGGAGTGAAGCTAATCCACAAGTGTATGTCGAAACACCGTTACATCCAGAAAAACTGACTGTTTGGTGCGCTTTATGGGCTGGTGGAATCATTGGTCCGTACTTCTTCAAAAACGATGAAGGCCACAACGTTACAGTCAATGGTGATCGGTATAGAGACATGATTACTAACTTTTTCATTCCTGAATTGAACAATCATGATGACCAGGAGCTGTGGTTCCAACAAGACGGCGCAACATGTCACACAGCTCGTGCCACAATCGATTTATTGAAAGACACGTTTGGTGACCGCCTAATTTCACGTTTTGGACCTGTGAATTGGCCTCCAAGATCTTGTGATTTAACACCGCTAGACTATTTTCTGTGGGGCTATGTAAAGTCATTGGTCTATGCGAATAAGCCACAAACGCTTGACCATTTGGAAGACAACATTCGCCGTGTTATTGCCGATATACGGCCACAAATGTTGGAAAAAGTCATCGAAAATTGGACTACATCCGAGCCAGCCATGGCAGTCCTATGCCAGAAATCATATTTAAAATGTAATGCCCTAAGATAATCTTTCGAATTAAAAAAAGTTCATGTCAATCGAATAATACATCGTTGTTTTATTGCAATTTAAAGTTCTATACCTCTAAAAACACACACTTTATAATAAGAAAAAAAAGTAATAAATATGAAGAAAAATATGAAATGAATATATATATATATATATATATATATATTGTTCAAATTTTCAATCGCTAATAAAATACTTTTTATTTATCCACTCAAGTTCAAATACATTTTTTAAAGTTGGTATTGGATGTCAATTGATGTTAATTCAGTTTTTTCAAATACTAGTTCATTAAATAAATTAAATTAATGAGTAAAAAGAAACAAACAAAAATAATAGTCTGACACCATGTATAAAAGGGAAAATTGCTCACTGTCTTCCTGTATCGCAATGGATAGCGCGTTGGACTTCTAATCCAAAGGTCGTGGATTCGAATCCCTCCAGGGGTAGCCTAATTTCTGAGAGTGTGGTTTCTTTTAACTAAACTATTTTATTGGAATAATTAAACTTAATTAATGAATAAATAGTAACAAACAAAATAATAATCAAACACCATATATAGAAAGGAAAATTGCAAGGAAAATCACTTTCTATTTTGCCATTTAATAGTGAATTCTGTCATATGTATATACATATTTATATTAATTGTAATTATTTAATAAAAAGTAACTAAAATAAAATTTTTCTTTTTTGACGTACGTAGGAATTGGCTTAATTATATACATATATATATTACTTGTTAGACAAAAATATATCATAACGTAAGCTATGGGAGTTTTCCTGAAACAAATTAGTATATAAATTGGTGCATTAGATCTATTCAGGATATAAAGGTTTAAATATGTGAAAATATATATGCGGAATATGGAAAACTTAATCGCATGTATGTGTTGTCTTTTGCAACATTTATTATGGGTAGACGACTCATAAAAGATGTGGTAAGTTTCGCATCTCCTATCATTAAATATTCTCATTTAAACTTATCTGTCCTATTAAATTTTGAACGCAAAATTTTCCGACTATATTTTAAGACGTTTTAAGAGCTTTATCAGTTCAATTTAGTTACCTCTATGATCTATTATCTATTGTTTGCGCTGAAATTTTTTATTCAAAACATCAAGTTCTGAACATTAATGACCGTTTCATTTTCTTTCAGAAACTTCTGGTGCACTACACCCTTGCTGTCTCAACAAGAACGCATCATAACCTTCTTCAGATGTGTCTCCCCCTGGTAAATATATGTTTTTTTCAACCACGTGTTTGAACGTTGTCCCCTTTTCATCTCCAGTCACTAAGTGGTCCAAAAATGGTTCTCTTCTGTAACGATCAAGATTTGAAGAACATATCTATTGTCTGTCCATCTAATTTTTTTCGCTTAATTTGTGTGGCACCCAAAAAGAGTGTTTGGACACGAAAATAAGCCTTTTAATGAATTCCAAAGCTGTAGTCCAGTGTTTCTCAAACTGTGGGACGCGCCCCCTTTGAGGGGCAGGATAATCCTACAAGGGGGGCGCGAGCATATCTAACATCGAAAATAAAAGATTATTTAAAAAGTTATCAATTTTACTAATCGAAAGCAAAACCATGTTTATTCTGACATAATAAAAAATAAAATACACATTTACTCTGATATACTATACTTATACGAGTAAATGTATCAGTAGGGCACAATGTATTTGATACTAAGTATCAATAATAAGTTAAGAACAAGTGAAATGATTTCTAGTGATTTTTTTCCATGGACACGTATCATACACACACACAAAAATTGCATAAAAAATTTAATACTTAATGATTAGTACAGTTTATAATTAAGGTTGTATTGTAGCCTTAGCGTCAAAGTATTTTACATTATTACTGCATTATTACATTGTTATTGTATGGGGGGCGCAGTGAAAATTATGAATGAAAATTGGGTCACGAATATCGAAAGTTTGAGAAGCACTGCTGTAGTCTGATGAATTCCAAGCTTGAAGCTCACTTCTGTGGAAGTTAACGTTCGATTTGTCCTGATCATGCTTCGTAAGACTTCTTCATTGACATCTGATGGCCTTCCTGGGGAATGGGTTATTGTTTCAAATCAAAACCAGCCAAGCAGAATTTCACAAGCCATCTTTGGAATGTTTGAGCTGTTACTGCATCCTCTCCAAACACGTCACACAAGTTTGTTTTTGCCTCCATCACGTTGTTTCCTTTTTAGAATTCACACAATGTTTAACTACCTGCAATGTCTTAAGTGCACTTTTCCTTCAATCATGTTGACAGTTTTACAAGTTTAAAAAACTAAATGAAACAAGTAATATACAAAAAATTAATCAATTCCTACTTAGATCAACAAAGAAAAAATTTGTTTTAGCTACTTTTTTTAAATAGTTACAATTAATATAAATATGTATACACATAGGAGAGAATCACAACATTTAGTGGTAATTTATTTTTATTAATTATCATTGAAATACTGTATTGTCATCCAAAACAATCGTGTAATGAAATTTCAATTCAACTGAATGCTTTAAAACGGGAGAAAAAAATCGTTTAAAGTTTTGACCCAAGTCGTTAAAAATGAAACAAACGTGGCTGTATCTGCGCAATTCTTTAAATAATTATTTTCAGAAAAATAATTTTAATTAATTATAATTAAATTTTATCGTAATTTTACCCAAAACAATAGTGTATAGATAATTTCAGCTGAAATGAGCGCTTTAAAATGTGAAATAAAAACCTTTATAAGTTTTGATACAAGTCGCCAAAAATGATTCCAACGTGGCAGTATTTGTAATTCTTTGAGTAATTAGTTTTAATCAATTAATTTTTATTAATTATAATTAAATTACTGTATTGTCATCCAAAATAATCGTGTATATAAAAGTTCAGCTCAATTGAGCGCTTTAAAATGTATTTTATTAACGATTGAAAATTCCCCCAAAATAAATAAATAAATAAATATGTGAATGTGAGCTAATAGTAGGAATTGAAAAAAGTGTGCATAAATCCTTAATAGTACCGCAATCTAAACTAGTTTCAGTCTGATCCGATTTCTTGCTAAGGATCAACAACGCATAAAAGTGTACGCGTTCAACAACGTCAGAACTTTTTTATACTAAATAAAAGATTGATGATATTTTTACGATTCTTTATCATATTTTTGAGTTTACATTTTAATAGCATAATTTAACCATTGTATTTTTCCTCTAAGACATATGTATATATATTCAAAGACGTACTATAGAAATAATAATTAAAATTCTAAATTTAAGTTTTTATCTCAATGGGGGCATCTGCTGCACCACCATTGTGAAACTCCATATATTAACTACCATTTGCATTTCACCAGTGTGCTATTAGATGTTAATAAAAACATTACGAGGTTACTATAATGCCACCTCCCTCAAGTTTGGATAGAAAATATGTTCTTTACTACCATGAAGTATTAAGGGAGTTTAAAATTATTTATTTTCTTCCCAAAACGGGTTTTTCGCAATAAGTTCAATAAACTAATGATCACCTCATTCTTCCTTACAAAAATAAAGTTATGATATGGAAAAAGTGAATATTATTTTGCCCAATAACTGATAAAACTGGAAAAAGTTTCAAAAATATCGGAATAATTAAACTTATCAAACTCGTTGAATGCTTGAAATACTTATACTAGCATATATTAATGGGCAATGGCTTTTAGAATAATGCCCAAAGCTTGACTATATAATGGATGATAAAAAGAAACTGAGCCTTACAGGGGAAGAACATACAGGAACATGATAAGCATGTATTTACCATATATTTTCCAATTCTTAACAGACATTTTATAATGGACATTATAGTACAATGTAGTCTGGGTAAGATAAGTTTAGAATGAAAGTTAAAATAACCATATAACACACATTGTGTGAACTTTAATTGATCATCTTAAAGTAATAAAATGTCAGGGGCATAACCACTTAAAAGAATATTGTCTGAATTCAGACAGATAATGGTCTTCATTCCGAAATAAAGCGATTATATTTTAAAAATTAATCGCCTAGAACGTTCCAGAGGATTTATATATATATATATATATATATATATATATATATATATATATGTATGTATATGTATATATCGCTATTTTAATTCATCACCTTATAACTGTTGCTTTTGATAAACTATCACATTTTATATTGATGTTATAGGAACTGTAAACCTTTTTCCTTTTGGCATAAGTTTTGTGAATTGTTAGAAAATTAAAATTTCACATTCATATACTTATTTTTACTAAATATTGTTCAGATTTATATTTTGTTATGCTTTTTTATTTCAAAGTATGAAAGTTGGAGAATTCGGAAAGAGTTATTTTGATACAAGTTCTACGAAAATTGATAAGTGCGATTGATTTTAAAAATTGATACAAAACCTACTGATAATACCACGGAAGTCAAAAAATAATTCACGTGTACCTTAAATTCGAGAGAAGGCTCTGTAAATATGAAAATGAGAAGAAAATTTTTTTAGTAGTAATTACATTATTAGGTTAGTGAGAAGGTTTTGGACCTTATGGGATATGTATTTTGTAGTGGTTGTAGAATATCTAAATGTAAGTTTATACTGAGAAATAAATATAGTCCAGGTGAATTGCTGAAAATAAATTTCATGTATTCTGTAATAAAGTGAATGCCGTAGTAAGAAATAACTTAAAGGTAAATAGGATATTCATTGAAGGATCATTGTTAAGTTAGAACAGAGTGGATGTGCTTATATCATTCATTTTATTTATTTATTTATCCATCACCATGCTTAACTTCTTGAATATTAGAGGTCGAGCCTCCCAGTACCTCAGTCGGGAATTCATTGAGTCCAGTGCATTGGAGAAGGTGGTCGCCATCCATTCTGGCATGGGTGCAGAGCGGGTAGGCCTTGTTAGTAGCCAGGCCAGGCCAGTGGAGGTATACTCTGAAAAAGTCATGTCCGGTGGTTAGGCAAAAGCTTGAAAGATCCTCGGTTCTCTCCAGGTGCCTCGGGATAGGACCCACAGGGGCCGAGGCTTCGCATGGGTTTACAAGGCTCTGGGTTTTTTGCGTCATGACAGTACATTTGTCAATATATGTAGATCAGCGTCTCTCAAACTGTGTGGCGCGTCCCTTTAGAGAACGTGATAACTCTTCGAGGGGGGTGCGGGCCTATTGAAATGCCGAAAAGAAAAGATTATTTTAAAAATTATTAATTATGTATCAGTGTATTAAAGTTATTATAAATGTATCAGTGCTACCCAATGTATTTTATAATCAATTTAACAATGCTTAGTTAAATACAAGTTTAATAATTACCAGTGACCCCATGGGCTTGTTATATATAAAATTAAATACAACAATTAACATTTACCTTAATAAATTGTACTATTTATAATTAACTCTTTAAATGCTGATTAAAAGCCATGAGATTCGCTCCCAATGACACCTCTTTCCACATAGACTCGCTATGTGGCGCATGTGATGTATTGGAAGCGAGGGGGGAAGAAAAGGAATAATTAACCAAATCCTTCGCAGACTCTGTCAAAGTCCTTTTATTGCATTTCAAAGCCTTCGAAATAATTTTAAGGTAGCAGTGCTCAGAAAAGTTCGTACTTCGGAATGACATATATATAAGTCTGGGACAATTAACGTTTTGGCAGAGTGAGACGTATATATACGCCAGTGACACTTAAGAAGCTAAAATCATAAATATACTGTAGCTTTAGCGTTAAAGTATAGTATTATTGAATTCAAAACATTGTTATTGTATGGAAGGGGGACATGATGGAAATTCTGATTGAATATTGGGTCTTAAGTATTAAAGTTTGAGAAGCTATGATGTAGATATTATACTCTTTGCTCCTCTGAGGGTCAAGGGGACTTCCGGTTGAGACGACTCGGCTCCCTGCTTGGCTTTTTAGTCGGATCTCTCATTGCCGGGGATCCCAACATGACTTGGGACCCACTATAAGGCCACAGTTCAGCCATATAAGATTAGCTCCGCAATTTTTTAGTTCGGCATTGAATTGTGTTAAGTCAGACGGTTGCAGTTTTACTGCATAAAGCTAAAGTTGCAACTTGAGAGTCGATGAAGAAGACAACTTTAGCATGAGTCATGTCAGCAAGCTAGTAATTGCGTTGTAGATTTACATACAATGAAGACCTCACCATCGTAATTGGTGGCGTTTTTTCGAACGGCAAAAAAGTCCTCAAACAGCCAGAAGGACCATTCCGCGCCGGCTCCGTTTGTTTCTGGCAGGTATGAACCACGCGTCTTATCCCTCATTTAAAGCAATTAATTTTTTAAAACCTTTTTTTATTTTTATTTAATTTTTTTCTTCTACCTTTAGTTTATATTTTAGCAGTATATTAAGCAATATTTAAATATAAAATAACTAATTTGAATTTTTATAATTACAACATAAATATATAAGATAAAAGTTGTTAACTTCGCAATTATTTTTTTAAAAAAATATTCCAAATAGTTTTTTTATTGTGAAGTTTTTAAATTAATTTTCAAATAATCACGTATTTCATCCGTGGCTCTTTTAATTTCAAAATAAAATGTACGATTTAAAAAAATGGCGCCTATTAAATTTCAAAGTTTGTTTTAAGTATTAAAATATGTCAAAAAACTAATTTTTGTAAAAAATGAGATTCGAAATGAAGATTTGTTAAAAATATTTCTGCCCTTTAAAGACCAAAAAGACATTAAGGAAATGGAAAACTATTCTTTTTGAATAGTTTTTTCTTCTGAAAATGTATAATTATTAACAATATTTTATTCTAATCAAAAAGTATTTGTCGTAACTTTAATTTGTATGTATTTTTAGCTTCTTAAGTACTTTTAAAATTCCTATATTTTAATTTGGATTTGTCTATTTATAGAATATATTTTTTGCAAAAAATAGTCTTTCCCATGGAGCTGAATATCTAAATAAGTAAATCTGTTATGTATTTTTCGTTTATTTCGATTAAAATTTTCAAAATCATATAAAAAAACTAATAGATTAAACAGTTCTTCAACTATAAAAAAACTCGTTTGATACTTATATGTAAAATAAATAAATAAATACCTTTCAAAAAGGTTCCATTAAGGGAACAGTATTAACAAATACGAAAAATAAAAGCAAAACTTGCGTGAGAAAGTGTTGTGTGAGAAAAACACATCAAAATTCTAGAAGTGTATCTCAGCAAAAAGGCAAAGAGCTGTCAAATAAGGAGGAAAGAAATCTTTGATACAACCAAATAAACAAAAGCAGAGTAAGTTGAAAAATGTGATAGAAAAATTACAAAAAGCACTCAGATAAAATGAGATTAAAATAAAAAAAGTATAAATTGAAATAAAAAATTGGAAAGAACCGTTTTACGAGTAACATGAAAAAACGAAATTGAAAGACTCAAAAAAAAAGTAAGAAAAGAGAAAAATGGCCCTGAAAGCGCCTTAGAAATGTTAATCTTTTTCACTTTAAAATTATTAAGTCCTCACAAACATATAGATAAATTGTATAAAATTATCTTTATCCATAAAGATAATTTTCAGGAGAGTTCAAAATTATGTATGCTTTTTGTTGCCAACATTCTTCCATCTGTATCCAATGAAACTAACTTATCTAAAATTTCAGAAAAAACAGATGTGTTACCTTATTAATACAAAATATTTGAGAAAAACGCACTAAAAGTGGAAAATTTTACACTTTGACTTTTTTCATTATAACAAAACAACCTTAACCCCTCATTTTTTTGCCAAATAATCATTAACAAGTAATATAAAGAAATTAAAGTCCATTCCAACTTAGTTCACTAAAGAAAAATTTTATTTTAGTAACTTTTTTTGAATAATTACATTTAATATAATTATGCATATACGTATAACAGAAGCACATTATAAAGGGGCAAATTAGAAAATGATTTCCTTTACTATATATGGTGCTGAACTTTTATATTTGTTTGTCACTATTTATTCATTCATATATCACATTATCAGAAATTAAGCTATTCCAGGTAGGATTTGGACCCTTAACATTTCGACTAGAAGTCCAACATGCTATCCATTGCGCTACAGAGACACAACGAGCGATTTTTCTTTTTATGTATGGTATTGGACTATTATTTTTGTTACTATTTTACTAGAAGTTTTAAAAAAATGTATTTGAACTTGAGTGGATGAATAAAAAGTATTTTATTAAGGATTGAATATTTTAACAAGATATATATATATATATAGGGAGAGTGGGAACTAATAGTAGGAAATAAAAAAAGAACAGGATTATTGACGTCGATCTATAAAGCAACACAAGGACTACTGGCGATGGCCCCTGAAATTTGAACCATGGTCAAGTGATGAGGACGATACCAGTGCTGACACCACTCTTTCCAAAATTCCACACTATGCCAAAGAGAGGACTTAGAGCCTCAACAGATTTGACATGCATCAACTCCCTTACACGGCTGGTTTATGCCACTAGAGGTCGAGCCTATGACTCTGACTTCTAGGGTACTGGTGCCACACTCAATAACAAAATAGCTACTATAAATTATATTTTGACATACACTTCACAAAAATTGGTTAGTTATACAATAAATATATTAATTCAAAATTATTAAGTTATAGCAAAATAAGTTGATTGGCATGATTGATTTGAAGATAAGTATAATGAATTAATAATAAACAGTACGACAAAGATTTTTTACGGAAATATTAAGTCTTTGCCATTACGATATATGAAGAATATGATATGCCCCCATATTGTTTAAATAATTTGTCTAATAACAATTGAATTACTTGTCTGTGTAGCTACATTTGTTAACAGCAGTGCTTCTCAAACTTTCTATATTCGCGACAAAATTTCCTTTTAGAATTTTTATCGCGCCCCCTTCCCCATACAATAACAATGTGTTGAATGTAGTAATAATGTACAATACTTTTTGACGTTAAAGCTACAATACGGCCCTAATTTTAAACCGTACAAAGTATCAAGATAAGTGTTAAATTTTGTGTATGATAAGCCCATTGTGGAAAATCACTAGTAATTATTAAACTGGTTCTTAACTTAGTATTGATACTTAGTATCAAATGTATTTTACCGTACTGATACATTTATAAGTATACTATATAAGAGTAAATGTGTATTTTTTATTATGTCAGAATACATTTTGTTTTGTTTCCTTTTAGTAAATTGATAATTTTGTAAATAATCTTTTATTTTTAACTTTCCAATACGCTCGCACCCTCCTTGAAGGGTTATCACGCCCCACAGTATGAGAAACACTGGTTTACAGAATTATTTATACAGACAAATACAACAAAATTACCTACAAAATAATAAAGTTTTCTAATTACGCTTTAAAAAAATCGTAGTTATTCAAAAAATGACTTTTTACTGATAAAGGATGCATTTAAACAATATTCCGACCAGCAACGGGCATAACTGAATGCAAAATTAAATTTTCTGTTGTTAGAGGGATTTATTTGATCAATTATAAAGCATTTATGGGCCAACTGGCAAACATTCTATTCATATTTGTTCATCCTCTCTTCATAAACGTTGGAGATAGCATACAATTCTGACTCATTTTTTGCTCGTATTGATAGATAAGCTTACATAAAAGAGCTTCAACATTTTTTTTAAAAATACATACACTTTTCAATTTAAATTATGTACTTCAACACTCTTAAAATATGCGCAATTTCTGCACCATTTCTTAAATGTTTAAACGCTTAAAATAGAATATACACTACAAAAGTGATAACATTAATAAAAAATGTGTACAAGGAAGATCTTTAACTGTATTCATTTAAAAACTAAAATTAAAGAATATATGACAATTCAATCTATTTACAATTTTTTTAAAAAAAATGTATCTGTATCACACTTTTAAACTAAGCATTTTAATTTGTTCACAACTTTTTATGAGATATTGAATGGTATATTTTAGTATGCATATGTATAAAGTGTCAGAAAGCTATATAATATCTTTTTACTGATAACTAAGGAAACGTACTTAAAAATTTAAAGGTCTAGCTATTTTGAAATGATACGAGTACAGAGTTAATTTCATATGTAGTTATAGCCAATTATATCTTCAAAAGCTGAAAACTCTTTCAAATGAAATTTTGAAGTTTGGAAAGAAGAAATTTCGTTTATTTAGATATGAACATAATCCACTTTGTTCATTTTTCTCTTCGTTTATTTTCGAGGAAATATACACTATCTACCAATAAATATTTGGACACAAATGTAAATGAGGATATCTGCGGTTCTGATCTATGACACGCCTTCTGTACTTAAATATCGTGTAGGAATCAGCATTGGAATTTGTACCATGCAAGATGTCACGATATTCTGAGCTGCTTGACTTCGAGAAGGGCGTAATTGTCGGATATCATAGAAATGGCTAACCCTTGAGAGACGTATCAAGTGGGTTTAACTTTCCAAAATCGATAGCAGCTTCTGTGATTAAAAAGTGAGGGGTGATTGCCGAAATGTACTTCGACCGGGGAAACCCATGAAACTAAGAGAAAGAGACCAACAAGTGCTGTCCAAAAAATTTGAAAACCCATACCAAATCAATGTCCCACATATTCCAGAATTTAAGCATTCCTTCAGGATTGTAGTTTCAATAAATACTATCTGCTAGGAAGCATATTTGCTTGATTCCATGGTCGTTCTGCCGCCTAAAAGCCTTTGATTGCACAATATAGTCATATTGCGTGTTACAAGACACTTCGAAGTTGAACCGGGGGAACAGGCTCTCTGGAGTGATGAATCAAGGTTTAATATCTACCAGTTGGATGACAGAGTCTGGGGTTGGTGTATGCCTAGAAAATGCTTTTTACCTGATTGCATTGTGCCTGCCAGTAAAGTTTGGTGGAGGTGTGATTGTGGTATGGACTGAGATCCTTGATCCAAAATCATGTTAAACTCAGCAACGACTCCACTATTGTAGACAACAACGCGCTTCCTAAGCAGTGGTAGTTTTACGGAGATTGGATCATTGTTACTTCGAGAATGTCAACATCACTTGTCAGGCTGCGAGGTCCTCCATGGATTGATATAAAGACAAGAGAGGGAACTGACTGGACCCGCCTGTCCAGAGTCCAGACTATAAAAAATCTCTGGAATGATTTGAATTGCCGAATTAAGGGATGCATCAACCGTCCAAAATCGGTGAAAGAACCCGGAGGGTTAAGGCTGTAAATTGCCCCAGGTGGAGGTTCTAACAACTATTGAATATGAATAAGCTTTGTTTATCTTTTATCTCAGGTGTACAATTACTTATTGGTTAATAGTACATTTACTCAATATCTTATTATACAGGTATTTTCAAAGCCATATTTTTATTTTAAGTGTTCAAGAGAAATTTTCCTTGTATGTTTCAATAAGGCACAGTATTAGCTACATTTAAGATAATGTTTATATTCTTGTTTTGTTTATTGACTCAAACATGTTTATTTCTCAATTAGGGAAGTTAATGGACAAAATTTCATCATGTTGCATCAAACTCTGTAAAACTTTAATTGGTTTAAGAGGACTTGGCACCCTTTGAGCAAACTTCTTTATTTACGTATTTAAAATTATATTTTAACATTTTATACAATGTTTCTATTCAAGAAAATGTTACCAGATGACAATTTTCATATATTATTCACAAAATTTTAAAAATTTAAATTTTTTGAAGAAAATTGGGAAAATTTTAAAATTCTACTTCTTTTGTAAAAATTAATTTTTTGTCCTGAAATTTTTTTATAATATTCTTATGGATGTTCTTAACAACTTTAGGGATCGATTTTAGAATAAATTCATTCGTTTTCGAGAAAAAAAATAAAATGTTGATATACAAGCTAAAAATCAACAAAAAAGCCAACATGTCTTACATTTTATTTTTTTTAAAAAAGTATTCAGTTTATAGCAAAACGGATCCCTAATTTTATTACATGCTTTATTTTTAACACGCAGGAAAAAAAAATTGAAGTGATTGGTAAATAATTGTCGAAGGAGTAGCATTTTGAATGCACTAAGGTTTCGAAAAACAAACTGAGAAAAACCACTTTAAAGTTTATAATTCTGAAAAAATAATTATTATGTTTAATTAAACTTAAAATACCACTTTAAGATATTACTTATACGTTTTCTTTAAAATAATTGCATTTTCATATGTTTTCAACCCACACATTTTTATAAATGATCAACTTTTAGAGAGTACTAATTGCACAAGAAAACTCAAGAAAAACTTAAAAAAAATTTTTTCTGTCACGACAGAAATTTTAGGTGTTTTTCTTCTTATAATATTAAAGTATTACATTTGTATGAAAAATATATCAGGAATAAGAACTGAAATTATAAAATTATTAATATAAAATGCCTTAATTTAAAAATTTTACATGCACACATTTCACAAGGAAGAAAAATTACATTATTGTATTGCCTCGGAAATATTCTGCTTTTAATACTACACATTCTTTTTTATAGTTATTATTTCTATTTATAAAATAGATTTTTTTATCATAACGCATTTTTAGCTTTTTTTTTTCTAAAAAAGGGGGTGTGGCTGAATTGCCTAATTTGTTTTCAAATGAAGTTTTATTCAACTTCTAACTTTCCGACATGCACAAGTGATATATCAATCGAAAGATAATAATGCAAAGAATAAGATTAAATGAAAAAAAAAAACGATAGGTTTGTGATTTTTAGGGTACCAAGTCCCCTTAAAATAAATTTAGTTAATACTTTAAATAAAGTATACGTACATAATGTAATTCAAAACATGTTTCAAAAAGTTTTTTCTCTTCAAAATTCAAAAGAACTTTTAATTAAAACTATCCGTTAAATATCTTTATTCACTTTTTAAATAAATTTAAGTATAACTCCTTTAAAAATGTTTATCAAGAATAAATATTACTTTAAAGGGATCTCAGGGGTGCTATATAATTTTTTCTCGAAAGCTGAAAATACAAAATCACAAAAATCGAATAGATATAATTCTTTGATGTTAAAATTAAAAAAATTTTAAATTTGCTTACTCATTTTTTATAAATGAATAAGGTTTCCAAAAAGTGTAAGATGTTTAAAATATAATCATAGTTAAAATTTTAAGCACATGAATATAAGAAACACATTTTTGTAAGAAATATTAATTTAGTTTTACGTTCCTCATGGTATTCTTTAAAACGAGATGTCATGATCTTCTCTTACGAGTTTTAGTGTTACATATCTTTTTTTTATTTAAAAAAAATTGAAAAATATTGAAATTTAAAGAGAATTAAGATATATATATATAAGATATATATATATATATATATATATATATATAATATAATGTAATTTTTTAAAAAAATTATCATCTATTATTCTGTTTATATATAAATGCTACAGTGTAATAAGGACACATTTGATTATTTAAACCTTAAACCAACTAATTGCAAGTAATTAGAGCTAATACTTTATAAAAAATCATGCGGAATGTAAAACTTACTCAATATTTCTTACAAAACTGTTTCTTATTTCCATATACATATAACTTTAAAAAATTATGATTATACTTTAAACAATTAATACTTTTTTGAAACCTCATTTTTCATAAAAATGTGTACAAAAATTGAATTACTTAATTTTAAATTAAAGAGTTATATTTAGTTAAAAAATATTTGTATTTGTTTCAGTTTTCGAGACGAAATTAATACTCTTGAGTTCCCACTTCTTAGATAAACCTGATTTATATACAATAATTTTGCCCAACATAGAGTTAAATAGAAAAGAAATATTTTTATTAAATAAAGTACTATATTTATAGTAAATCTTTCTCTCAATATTTCCAGTTTTATCTTCAAAGTATTAAAGTCAAAGAGAGTAGACTCAAAACTGGCAATCTAGAATATCTTTGATCAAATATTTAAACGTTTGTTGCGTCAAAAATAAATGATTCACGTGGGCGTGAAACTATCCCTTATTTTGACTGGTAGTTGAAATTGCTCAATATTTAAAACTTTCGAGTTAATGAACAAATTGCATCTAAAAGACTTTGAAGAAATGGGGTGGTTTAAATTTAAAATTCCATGAAGAGCCGTTTCAAATAACTTCGAATAAGATACCTCCAAAAATAGGAGAAGTATCTTTAATCGTAGATAAATATTTACAACTCAAATAGTGTGTGTGCAATTATATTCTCTCTCTAATATATTCTAAATATATTTGCGAGTTTTCCTGGTGCATGTTTATTTGATTAGGACATAAAAAAGAGAGAACTGTAGAGAACAAATTTCAAATACATTTTAAAGGAATTTTCGTTCCCAAGAGTTTATTTGGTATATATATTCTAAATATTAGTGATCACATGGGTATAATTCTTTTACTCTAAAATGTGTTGATAGAAAGTTATATTCAATTTCAATTTCAAGCTATACTATGTATGATGTATTCATCAATTTGACTGAGAAGTTGATGCGATGTATACAAAAGTTATAAAATGTTTCATTTTTAATATTTGAGGAAATAGGTCCCTCTTTAATTTTCTATTTGCTATTATTACGATACAGTTTCCAGAAAAAAATCGCGATTTACTTCGGAAAAAGATTTCTGTTAGTTGTGTGAACCTTTGTTACATCAGAGATTCGATCAACCGCGCAACAATATCATTACAAATTTTGCATAATTAATGCTTAAAATAGTATAAATAACTCATATCTGAATGTTTCTGTAGGATTTGTTTTATGATAAAATTGTAATATTAGCAAGCAACGCCACCCCTTACATTAAATGGTGCTGCAATGGAAACTTGGTAATACGGCTAAGTTGGCATCATTTATGACTACTTGGCTATTAAATGGATGTTTCTGGAAATGACTGGAGATATCTATTAGTGCACAATCTATGACATAAGCGGATTTATTAAGAAAGAGCTGGAAGTGGGTGCGGTCGAGCAGGGAAGAGTCACCCCAGGCTCACGAAATCGTTAATTCTGGGAAAAGTGGAGGATATGCCACTAAAAGTAACATAAATATTCTAGATACTTTACAAAGTACATTAATGGATGATCGTCAAATTAACTAGATATATCAGAAAGAACAACATCCGAAAAGCTCTTAAAACTCCAAGTTTCAATTATCAAATCCAAGAAATAGCTAAACATTTCTTTAATTCTCTCCCGCTCACCAACTATATCCATTTGCTATAAATCTTTCTAATTACAATCTTGATGTCAAGAAGAATCATTTTTGACTCTTACAACCCACCTTAATATTAAATTTTAGTGCAATATTTTACTGTACATTTAATAACTAATTATTTTTAAGGTGTCTTATTACCTTATATTTAGGGTGTGTGTGACTACCCTGTATATAAATTTTCAACTAAATAAACACTTTTTTATTTGAAATGGGACATAAAACTAGGAATTCAAGTACGATTTCCACAAAATTAAAATTAATTTTAGATATATTGAGAATTTCGAGTGAAGTTTTAGTGAAAAATTGCAGTTACTGTGCTTAGAGCTTCAATATTTGTAATAATTTTGAAAGTTTTTAAAATAAGTCATTTTTTACGCAAAAACAACTTTTTACAAGAAACTAATGTTATTTTCTCAAAAAAAGTGCAATAGAATACATAAATACATACGCAGAGATTAGATAATAGTCTAGACTGCAGGGAAAACTAAATAAAACATGTTTTTGAAAATTTCAATTCAATATCTTAAAAAGAAAACCGGTAGTAAACTTTACCATGAAGCAAAAAAATTGAAAAACATAGTTTCTCAGAAAATGCATTTAAAGATTTTAACACAGTATAAAAACTTTTTTACTAGTTATACATTTTTAAACTCACCATTTTTATAGGTCAAGATCTATAAAGATCTGCAGAGATCTGTCGAAACTCTGTTATTAATTATCTATTCTTAACTATTCACACACACACATTCTTGTTCTTAAATTCACTATGGTAATTTTTCAAACTCAATTTAAAATGTACAGTCTGCTAATTCTGTTTATATTAAAATCTGTATCCTAGTTTAGCAGACAAATAACGAAAACATACACTATTCACATCTGCCTTAGTTATTGAAAATAGAACTAGAGTCCTCAAATTCAAATTTGAAATTTTCTAGTATGTTAATATTGATAAATCATATTGGGAGCCATTTAAGAGGAAATTCCATTAATTCTATATTCGTTGTTCATGAAATCTCATAGAAATGAAGAAGCGATGCAATTTTGAATTAATACTCCTTACTTAAGCCAAGAAGGTGAGACTAAAACTTAATCAGGACTTATTCAGTAATTAGGAAGTTTTCTATTAGGAGATATATAATTTTTCTATCTCGACATACCATCGGGAAGAGATGATAAATTTCTGAACGGTAGGGTATTGAAAATTAAATTCTAATGACCAAGTAGTAACGTATCGCACTTCCACAGCACAGGCTCGGGGTTCTACCCTCTTGCTGGGCAAGGTTAACTCAGCCTTTCGTCCCTTCAGTGGCTCAATGAATGAAAATCAAGTATGCATGGAGATTCACTTCAGGCTGACCACCTAATTGGGACATCTGCTCATGCACCCAATGGTCACGTATACTGAGATGGGCACATTAGGCCTTGGCCGTCATTGGCTGTTGCACCACTGAGTTTAGTTTATGGTATTGAACATTATCCTTAAATCTAATTTGTTTTTTTTTCTAAACTTTCAAAAGATTTTTAAAAGTGCTCTTACCATGGGAAATTATTGTTTATATGTTTCCTAGTGTGTAACATTTAATTGTTTCAACAACTACATGTTAACAGTGCTTTATTATACTAAATAGTAACATGATATAAATGATCTTTTTTTATTCAAGCGTGGGAAATTTTTAAGGATATTGACTTATAATTTTTCATTTTTTAAAGAAAAAGGTTTAGTTTTTCCATTCCAAGCAAGTTCCAAGCAAGTTTTCCAAGCAAGTTCTAAGCGAATATACAAGATGTTTTCTGAGAAAAGATCTCGTTATAGTTCTTAGCACTTGGTAAATGTGACTGGGTGCAAGCAATCCTAATGTGAATGCGTGTGAATTTACCTCATTGCAGAAATCGACAACTAGCAGAGGGTTGAAGATGATTGAAGAATTCTACTGGATCAAATTTTATTTAATTTAATGAATTAGTTCCACTTTGATTTAATAGAAGCTCCTGATCACGACCTGTAGGAGCCATGAAGAGGGCAACGGTTCAGTTGTGAGTCATCTCAAAAAAGGCGTATTAGCATGGCTTGTGATCTTTTAACGTTCTATCATTAAACGAAACACGAATAAAAATTCCGCCATTAGATATTATTATTATTTTAATATTTCTCATTAGTCTATTTACGACGAAATAAATAACAACGAGAATAAATGCTTCGTATGTGAAAAACTGAATCCGCCCAAAAACTAATCTTCGGACGTAGATGTGTGTTTAATTTTACTTATGCATAGGGGGCATGACTAGAGATGTTACGGCATTATCTAGTTACGAAAAAATTAGATTAGATCTATCAAGCTGCAAGAGAATTACTTGTAAATATTGTAGAGAGCCAAACTGAATGAATGAAGAACAAATTCACAACTTCATAATTCATAAAGACATTCAAGGAAAAATGCAGATGCTGCCATGGAATGCATCATCGTCAAAGCAACTGTAAACAAGACATGCCTTTTTTGTGCTTGGAGTTCTTTTTTATCTTTTCCAGATAATTTGATGAGCATTTTTGAAAAAAAGGCATTTAAGGTATCCGACTACGTTCGGAACCGTGATTTTGCAAAAACGCATAAATGGATAATTTTCATGATATTTAGTGCCACTTAGATTAGAATATATGCATAAAATTGGTTTAAGGACATTTTGACAAAAAAAATTTATTTAAATACAATATTTCGGCAAAAAATTAACTTAGAATAATCTTTTTTCCAAATGTTCTCCTTTTGTGAAAAATGCTTCTATTATAATAATATTTTGCCTGTATATAGCTGAGACCTCTCTACAGAGGCTCATCTAGAATTTTTGAAATATATAACTTTAGAAGTGGCTTTATTCATATTTTACGACAACAGAAGGAAGCAATTTTAAGAAAAAAACGCCAATAATTATTTCAATTTGTGGTAACTTTGAAAATAATGTGAATTTTTCAAAAATTCTAGCTGAGCTTCTGTAGAAAGATCTGAGCTATATACAGGTAAAATATTATTATAATAGAACCATTTTTCACAAAAGGAGAGCATTTGGAAAAAAGATTATTATAAGTTAATTTTTTGCCAAAATATTATATTTAAATTAATTTTTTTTGTCAAAATGTCCTTCAAACAATTTTATGCATGTATTCTAATCTGAGTGACACTAAATATCATGAAAATTATCCATTTATGTGTTTTTTTTTAAAATCACGATTCCGAATGTAGTTGGATACCTTAATAGTTCCCAAGCATTATTAGGTCAGTTAAAAATAATTTTCTTCAATGAATAGTATAATACAGTAAAAATGAGCAAGAGCCAATTTTAGTATATGGTAGATACACCAGATGCACTCAAGGAACTAAAAAAAAAGTTCAAAAGTAGGCACTGGGTATCCCTTTGCATGATATGCAAAATATATTGCACAGTTCAGAACAAGACTTACGAACAGTAAAGTATTAACCTGAGAAAAGTAAAGGATGTACTAAGAAAATTCCGGGAATTGCATCTGTGCAAAGAAGAAAAAGAGTTATGTAAAACAGTTCTAGTTATAAAACGTTCCCGTCTGCGTTTTCTCCCAAAGTGTTCGACTTTCAGATGATATTAGCATTTTAACCAGGCTTACTAATCAAACTCTTCTACTACTTCTGCTGTAATTGGTCAATTTCACCGCCTAAAGAATATAACTAGTCGATGAATGCTGCATGAAGTGTCCGCGCCGCCATGACAGAAAACGCCGGGAAATTAAGAATTCAGCTTAGAAAAGATCATAAAACCAGCACATCAATGGTTGTTGAAAACATCAGTTCAGCTATTGTGGCACATCCACGGATATCTGCCTCTTAAAGTATACAGTATCACTAGAGGTTAGTGTTCGTTATAGCACCATTCAGAATGTGCCATAAAGCAGTTCATTTTTCACCAAACAGTCCACAGTTCACACTCGCTATTCATTATCTCAATAAAAAATGGCTGTTGATCTAGTATGGACATGAAATTTACTTTGGAGCAACAACGCTCATTTCTATCTGAATGGAACGTACAGAAGTTTTACATTAAGCAAAGTAAAGCTCCGTGGGTGAATATCGAAATTCTCCTATATTCTCGAAAGTTAACTATTTGATGTGTATTCATGAGGACATTGATCCTTTCGCCATTTTTTTGAGAATATATTTGTTTGTGGTCCAGCATAGGTTCTGGTAGAGTTCTATATCGGCCATTTTCATGCAAGATGGTAGGGGGCTGTAAGTGACACGCTTTTAAAATTTGCTCACGAATAAGAACCTCGGTTTTAGTAGTTTCTTTAGCAATATATAACAGCCACGTTTATTAGATATGCTACCATGTGATTTTCATTATGTGGACACTTAAAATATCTAATTTATTGTGGAGGTCGTAAGAGGCTGACTGATCGAAAAATCAACTATTTTTTTCGCTTTACTTTTTTTTTTAATTTCAATATTGCACTTATTAACAAATTTCACAGAATAAAATTCCTGAGCTAAATATTGAAAAAAAGAGTAATTAAAATTAAAATTTTGCTTCAAGTGTACTTAAAAGTATTTTTACTCTTTGGTAATTAGCTCGTTAAATGGATTCATTTGTGATTTGTTGTTCAAAAATAAAGTTTCTTTTTAATTCAATAGCAAGCTAATCGAGAAGAAACAAACTTAAATGGCCTTCACGATCATTTATTAAAGCGTGTGTTTTGCAAAAGAAATGTTTTTTTTAAAAAAGGTACGAAATATATGTGTTGTTGAATAATTAGAATTTCAAACAGTTTGGGTTCTGAAAATGCTATATGAATAACGTAAAATTATATTCACAAAAGAAATTCTTAAAATCTAGCGTTTTCTTTCAGAGAATTTGTTAATTAAAAATATGCTTTCGAAGCCTTCTTTTTAAATAGAACATTTAAAGTTAAGTGGTGCGTGTTAGTTTTTTTTTCGAAAGTAAAAAAATTGTTTTTCCCCATTTCAGTTAAATTAATACAAAGAAAAAAATCAATGTAGTGGATTGTTTATACAGCAGCTATCTTAGAAATATATATATATATATATCTTTTAAAGACGAAATTGTTTAAAAAAGTGTTTCTTTTACCTATTTTAATGAAAAATTTATATGTATACGTTACAAACTTTGATAAATCAAGTTTTGAGTAAAGACAAAAGTAGTAAAATTAAAATATATAAAGTGTAGATTATTTTCTTTTTTAAGTGGCTTAGATTTCTGTTATTTTAGCACAACTTCTTTTCTTTGTAGTTTTTTACAATATTTCAAAGCATTTTGTGGCTTTACATTTAGTTTTTATGTTAATCATTTATTGGGTATATTAAATGCATGTACTAGGGTCCATTAAGGACATTTTTCTCCTTTAACTTGATATAAAAGCGATATAATAGCTGTTGTTACCATATAAACGTGGTTTCTAGGTATAGAAAAGTTGTTATGCTGTATATTGAAGGGTAATACCTGTTATATAGCGCCACCTGGTGGTAAAGAGTATAGTTAGCATTCATAAACTGAAAACAGAAAGAAATACAAAAAAAAAGTTTATTTCAATGTTGTCAAGAAAATAACGCTAACACATTAAAAGTATATAAGTATATGCCAACAAAAATGTATATTAAGAAATTATCAAACGTTTTCCTTTATTTTTTGCGTAAAATAGTCATAAGATTATAACGTATATTTATTTGTTCGATAGCAATTTCACATGGTGCGACAAACAATATCGTAGAAGAAAAAAAATCAGTGATTAAGTATAAATCGGCACCGTTGTTTAATAGTACGGCATGTGATTCTTGTTCAAAAAGACCATGGCGATAACACCACAGCAATATATATTTTTGAAGGGAAATAAGGGCTATATTTAAAAACCTGGTTATACGTATATATTAAACTTTCACGATAATTCGTTTCTCAAAAATATAGCAATCCAACTCAATCTGTGTTTCATATGGAAATCGTATGAAATTCATGCATTATGTAAATAACTGTCTGCATAAATATCATCTCTATTCAGCAGGAACCACACAAAAAATATTTCCATAAGGTTTTTACGTTGAACCTGGTAGTCACATTGAGAAATTCGCAGGGAAATTCACATTGAGAAATTTTCAGGTGTCATCATCCTGCATGATAATGCAAGGTCGCATGCCACTAATGTGTGTGTCGAGGCACTAGCTCGTAAAAGTGAGAAAACCTGAGGCAATCAGCTTAGAGTCGAGCTGGTCACCTTGCAACTATCAGATTTTGAAATACTAATGAGTCAACAATTTCACTTCGACCATGACGAAAAAGATGCAGTTCTTAACTGGTTCCGTGATCAACCGATATCGTTTTCCACGGATGGAATTCTTTACCTTCAAAAGCAATAGGAAGCTTGCCTAAACGCCATAGGAGATTTTTTTAACAAACTTTGTAGGCATTTCACTCAATATATATTGTTGTTTCTATCTATGGATCTGTCCCTTCGCATCTCATGGATACATACCTCGAATCACTTTTATTTGAACACCCCTCACAGATCTTCAAAGGCACAGTGAATTGATCAAAGGGATGTCTTATTAATCTTATAATAAGAACAGCTGGGGTTTTTTTGTCATGTAAAGACATTTTGTAAAAGATATGGCGAAATTTCTTTAATAAATTAATAGTTTTATATTATCTTATCATTTATTGTTACTTATTCTACTAAGAATTTTTATGTCATCTGAAATATTTCGGAAAAAATTTAAAACAGATATTTAGCATCTCTTGATGCTGTAAATTACAAAGAAGAAATTGTATAGAGATTTAAAAAATTCATCGAATTTTTTCTCAAGAAAACAACATTTTTATTGATTACTAGCTGGTATACCCGTTCTTCGCACGGGTGAATTTAAAACTTAAAAAATAGAGACTGAAGGATAAAAAAAAGAAGTTTTTAATGAGTTAATTGTACGTGAATGGTGTAAATTAAACAAAAAAAAATCTTTTTACATAACTCAGCTGAACAAAAAAACCATGTTTGCTAAATTTTAAGTCTTTAGATGTAATTGCTGATTTTTTTATTATTGTTATTATTACTTATGACACCCCGTAACTTTCGTGTATGTCGATTTTTGAAAACATCTACCCGCTCAGCAAAAGTAACACATTGTTACAAACTTTGTGTAATAAACGCTAAAAATAGTGTAAATAATTTTTATCTGGATGTGTAATACGTTAATATTACTTTCTGATGCATTTATTTTATGTTAAATAGCTGTTACCCGCGACTTCGTCCACGTGAATTTAACACAAAAAAGTGTTTATTCACTTCGCAGAGCTTACGAAAACTTTTCTTCTATTTTGCGAATATATGTTTCTTTTTTTCTTTGCTTTTTGTTGAGCAAGGGGTGGAAAGGACGCATGACCTTTGACACTGTCGATGGGGTGAGGACTAAAATCTTTAAGATCAAAATATGTCTAAGTAGCAAGTAAAGTGAAACGCGAACACAAACGAAGCCGAAAGGAAGGGGGTGAAAGGGACGCATGATCTTTGACAATGCAGTTAAGGACTGTAAAATCATTAGGATCAAGACATGAACGGGAAATGTCGCGAATGGCAGCAACCTAATCAAAGAAAAAAGTTTGATATAATTACTAGCAATCATTGAGACAGAAGACTCACGAAATAAAATAATTCCAATTAAATAAAAATAATCCCTATTGAATAAAAATAGTCCCTATTGAAATAAATAATCCCTATTTGAATCGGATATTGCTCACTATTTCATTGGTTTAAATTTTATTTTCTCGGAATCCTAATTATTTTTCTAAAATAAAAGTGGCCTAAGTTATTTCTTATAACAATAGCTATCTGCCAGTGAAAGTTTCGTCAAAATTGGTTCAACCGTTTCAGAGATTAGCCGCAACAATCAGACAGACAGAAAGACAGATAGATAGATAGACAGACAAAAATTTTAAAAATAGATTTTTTCATGTAAGTACCGTATATACTTTTAAATGCATTTAGTAAAAAGCTGTTAATTTCAAATTACAAACAGACACTTCATTTTTATTTATATGTATAGGTAATTGAGCATCGAAATTGAACTAAATAATTTCCAAACGGTTTTCATTCAATCACAAATTTTCGTTACGTGCAATTTATAAATTCATATGACTTCAAAGTCCCATTAAAAATGGTATCTCGTGTTTGCAGCCAATCAGCTCAAGAGACAATTTAGTCACATGATAAAAATAATCATGTTTCCAGTCAGTCATTCTCCCTGTTGCCATATTTTGAGTTTTAGAGAAACTTTCCTTTAAATTATAAATTTGTGGACAATAATAATACACACAACTAAATAAACTAAATAAATTGCATTTGGTTTAAAAAACCCGCATAGCATGCGATTTAAAGAAACAAAATTGAACAATTTCTTAATACTGAGACATTTTTACCCAATTATCAAATTCGAAATTGTGCATGAATGTTCCAAGTACAAGGCATACAAGGGTAAGTTCAGCTTTGAATTGAATGGAGAACAAGTGATTGATTATATAATATTTAGCATGTGACCGTCATTAATTTAGACGTTTGCAGTTAAAAAGCAGCTATTATCCTTCATTGCTTTGATATTAGTAATATCACCTTTATTCTTCTAAATAAGTCTTTAGAGAATTAATTGGAAGCTTTTGCATTTTCAAAACGCTGAATTACTTTGGAAGAATAAGACGCGTTTTTGCTTACTTGTTATAAATTTGCATAACACGTCCATAATGAAGAACATTGATTCTCAACCTTTTATTTGTTGTGGTACACTTTTAACCATTTCAAATGTATGTTGGAACACTAGCGATAAAACAAAGTAAAACAATTTTATCTGTATAATGCACTATACAAAATAATTTATGATAGCAATTTTTAGTGTTTAATAAAATAGTATGTACGGCAAAGACAACAACATGTTTATTCAGTAATCAATTAAAAATTAATTATAAGAATGCATTTAATGCAAAATTTGAGCTCAATTATTTTTTGAAAATTTCCTTTATATTCGGTCTTTAAAATGACAAAGCCACTCTCATTTCGTCATCTACGTTTAAAAGTCTCTATTTTTTTAATTTTTTAATTTTTTTATATTTGTTAATACTGTAAATCCGTATTCACGTAAACAAAAGGCAGATAGTTAAAAAAATATTTTTAAAGTTTGCTCGGCTATTATGAGATAATCGCCTCTCATTTTAATCTTAACCCTGTAACGGGCCCACAGCTAAAATACAATTTTCTGTGATAAATCGCTTGATAAATGTAATGTTCTCATCCTCTATAAACGTTATTTAGTCACACAAAAAAATATCTGATCGAGGGTTTTTTTTCCTGGGTGGTGACTAGACATTATAGCCACTGTGCACTTAAAACATTTAACTTACTTTTCAGGACAGAAATAATGAATCATATCACAATAATTTTTTTTATGAAAAATGAATATTTATGCTAAGAATTATTTCAACAACAATTAAATACAAAGTATAAGTGTAATTAAATAATATTAGAATAATTGTACAACAGAGATTACTTACTTAAAATTATATATAGAATATTTAGAATATAGATAGAATATATATATATGTATATATATATATATATACATTATATACATTGAAATTGGTATATATTCACATTTTATATTTTATTTAATTTTAGTATAAACAGGTTTGAAATAAAGTATTACTTTTGAGAATTTAAATTAGTTATCTCACAAATTTGATGAGCTATTTACTGTGAATCTTTATAATATACAAACGTTTTCTCCAATCAGAAAAGCTGTCATGCAAGATTTTCAAACCCAAAAATTATATCTCCGACCCCCAACGTTCTAGCATGATTCTAAGTGCTCTCTCTCGAGTGGAGGAAACAGGAAAATTTCTAGGTCATTTTTTCTGTTCTATGTGGGCAGCGGATAGAGATTCTATCCACATATAAAAGCTTTTCAAAAACCTAAATAAAACATCTTTTTAATTGCAAATTTGCTTAATTCATTCTGATGAGAGAAAAGTATACTGAAGACATGTCGAAATTTTTTTCAAAGATCATAAATTTGATTCATAGTAATCAAAATACAAAACCCTTTATGATACATTGAGCTTCCTATTATAACGATGGCAAGACTAATTTCCGCTTCAGTTTTGCACTACTTCACATAATCCATCGATTATGACATCTGTAAATCGAACAAAAAAATATGGTATTAAAGAAGTACCTTGTCCACGCACACACAAACACAAGCTGTCACTGCATATAACAATGACATGGAAGGGGTTGATCGCTTCGATCAAAGAAAAAAAAAGATACCAAATAAGAAGATCTGTAAAATGATGGTATACTATCTTTTATTTTCTTATTGACCTTGCCATCAAAAATAGTTTCATACCGTGGAAAGTGAACAAAGGAAACAGAAGTTTAGACCAGCTAACAATCCTTATGGCATTAGCTTGTCTACTAATAGACGGGATATTCCTCAAGTAAAAGGAAATGTCATCCTGCTAACTTCCAACCAAAGAAGTGCATAGTTCATACTTAGCGAGTGTTGGAAATCATATGTCAAAAATGTTTTCCAACTATAGACGATATAGAAAATGTCGCAGAAAGAGACAAAAAAAAAAGAGGACATGCTACATGTTTGCAGAATGTGACGTCCCCTTGTGTATTGCAACATGTTTGTCCTCTTTTTATGGCAAATAATTATCATTCAATGTAGTTTTCATTATGACGGTAATTGTTCCTGGGGAGGTATTGTTCCCACCCTTAAAATTTAAATGCAAACAAACGGAGAGAAATTCTAAAGAGAAACAAATGACAAACGAAAGGGTTAATCGAGAATAATTAGGTTACATATTTGGCTCAAATGTGAAGGCTAATTTTGCGCGTTCACCCAATATCCTTATCAAAAGACTGTGGCACATAGGAACTCCAAATAAAAGAGAAAAAACAATGAATTCATGTATAGACCGACACATCAATTGTAACTAAAATTTAGTCAAGTTCATATTATGCATCGACGTTAGGAAAGAATATCCCGAAATTGCCAAACGGGCTATGGGAAGCATCTAACATCATTTGTTTCAACCTATGTAGGCGAAAAATATTTCTCTTTCTGTGTTGCGAAAAAACAAAATACAGAAACTAATTGGATACTGAAGATGGTATTAGATTGCTGATTTCAACAATTATCCTCGACGTAAAAATACTTAACAAAAAACAATCACAGAAAAGTCATCAAAAATGTTATAGTTATAGTTATGTTATAGTTATAGTTTATAGTTAAAATATTGTTGCTTTTGTTTGTTATTCATAGAATATATTTTAGAAAACCAAAATACCCCATTAATTACCTTATCACTCATTACCTTACTAAGATGTTTATATTTAATAAAATAAAGATGTGCAGTAACCATTTTGCCAGTTTGAGGAGAATAAAACTTTAATATATTTCTTCTGGTCCTAGAAGAAGATTCTTCAAGAAAACGGGTAGCTCAAAGAATTCCCCATAGTGTAAAAGGTCGAATACCCCTCTCCTAAGCAAAGCTGAGATACATTCCTCAGTGAACTCATATTCCTCATATTCGCTCTAAAAATATGGATAAAGAATAAATAAGAAAGATACACACACAGATATATATATATATATATATAGATAGATAGATAGATAGATAGATAGATAGATAGATAGATATAGATAGATAGATAGATAGATAGATAGATAGATAGATAGATAGATAGATAGATAGATAGATAGATAGATAGATAGATAGATAGATAGATAGATAGATAGATAGATAGATAAAAATGCACAATATTGATGCTAACAATTCTTATCAAATATATGACTGCTGATTAATCTCTCAAATGAATGAAAACGAATTATCCTGAAAGAAAATGTGATACTTACTGTTGTGAATGCTTGATCATATTTATTTATAAAATATTTCTTCCATGCTTTATATTTTGAGGCCTGTAAAGGATTTATTGTTACAAATCCATTATACTTATCCACGTTCAGGAAATCACTGATTCAATTAACGTAACAAATACTCAATTACGCTTTCTGAAGAGTGGTGAGATTAGAACAATTTAAACTCTCTTATCTCAATAAACAATGTAAGTAATGGTTGAAAGATTAGTTGTATCAAATTTATTGCAATTGAGATTTTCTGGTGGAAAATACAATAGATAGACAAGGAGTTTCAATGATTAATTTGATTATTTTTATTGATCGTTTTCAATAGTTAATGCATTTAAGATTTCCTGCCATGTTAGTTTGTCTATTAAATTGAGTGTCTCATAGCGAGTTTATATTCCTATTTACAACGAAATTCGGAAATAAATAGTTGAAATTTCATTTCTAATAGCTTTTTATTTTATATCCGTGATATCATACATAAAATCAATTTGATCGATTTTTACAAACATCACTGGAATAGAACTATTCTACACTATAGATCGACATTTTAACCCTTTATCAGCCTATGGTACTTATAAGTACAATTCACTTTAAAATTACATAGTATAACCATTTTTCCGAATATTTTAACAATACTTAGCAGAGATATTATTTTAAATCCTTTCTTCCGAGATATATAGCAGCCCGTGTTCTATGATGAGTATTTTAGCTGTGAAGGTGAATAGTTTTATAGCAGAAATTGCGTTTTCAGTGGATTCCGAAGATTGTCATTTTTGTTCCAACTAAATAGTTAATGCCAAAAAGTAAGTGTTTTATTTATTTTTTGTATGTTAATGAAAACCTTAGAAAACGATTTGACTATTTATTTTAAGTGAGCAGTGAATATAATTAATTTTACAGTTGAATATCTTTAATTAATTAATTAGCTCTAACGGATTAAAATTTCTAAAATTGAGTATTTTGTTTATGCATATCCCTTAATTTTCAATGTAGTGATTCAAAAAAAATATTGCATGAAAAAAACTGCAGTAAATCATAATGCGGTAGATAAACGGTTAATTTATTTTCTTAACAACATATAGCAATATAGTAACTCAATATATTACAGGAATGCTTTCTGATAAGATTTTACGCGACTACATAATTTAATTTGACTAAATTCAGGTACAACAGTATCTATCAAGTTTCCGGATCATACATGGTTAATAAGTTCATATATATTCCATATGGTATATAAAGGTCCCGAATTCATTGTACAAACTTTAACTATAGACACATGACATTGTGTGTAGCAATCACTTATTGTATAGGAACGTATGAGTGCAAATCCCGGGTGCAGGCGTAAACATGGGAAATAAAAGAGAAGAGAAATAGAATTATCGGTTGGTTGTGCTTTGCTGGTAGGGCGCAGTAGATGTCGAGCTGCTGTTCAACATGATGCATCCCATTAGGGGAAATCGTCATTCGCAAGTGCTAACGTCTACGATGGGATACTTTATGTACACCGGAAAAGCAGAAATACATTATATGAACGGGCGTGCAAATGGTAAAGGTAGAGCCGTGCTACGAATGTATCACACACAGTTTCCTGATCGACGAATGCCAAAACAAACTTTTACAGCGATGTATGCACTTAACTGAATGCCACGTTTAAGGCGCAATGGATTCAGAGATTAAAGTAGTATATTGTAGCCTTAGCGTCAAAGTATAGTATTATTGAATTCAATTCATTGTTATTGCATGGGGGAAGGCGCGAGGAAAATTATGGTTGCATATTGGGTCTTAAGTATCGAAAATTTGAGAAACTCTGGCTTATATGAATTGCTAAGATTAATTTTCTAGAAGGCAAGTTTCATACAGGGCACTTTATGCATTTTATCGGTTGAAACCATAATTAAATTTAATAAACTGTTAAGAAATTCGGTTTGATTTGGCCTGTTACCGTTTAATTACATTCTTTTTGCAATGCATTACTGTTTCAAATTTAAAATATTTAAAAACTGTGGTGAATGTTTTTTCATTCCCATATCACAACTCATACATTATATATACGAGGCGCTACCGGAAACTAAGTACCGGTTTGAAAAAAATCGCTTAAAATATCTTTTTTTCAAACAAAATTTGTTTTTACATGAAAGAGCACGTTTAAGAACTATTTTTAACAAGCTTTTATAGGTTTCACTTGTATGTAACGAAATCTTTGAACTCGATTTTTACCCACTTTAAAAGATCAGATTAATTGGAAATTTTGCACACTTGTCAAGGACCGATGACAATACAATAATAATTTCATAATTTTGTTCATAATTAACTAGATCCCATTTCCAGATTTGATGACTAAAAGATTATGTTACTACCCTAAAACAAAAACGCTCACAGTTAATACAAATAGCGATCTTTTTATTGAAAAATATCATTGACTTATCACCTTCTTCCGCATTAGATTTTTCAAACTTAGCTCTTCCAGTTTTCCTGAAATTGACTGATCCTACATTTTGCAAACCACGCCGTATCGATGCCTAGATAGGATGCCAATGGGTATTTCAGATTCTAAGAAAATGACGCACTTCAATAATTCGTCAATAAATAAATGATAGTTTTAAAAAATTTAAAAAACACGCTTTTATTGCCTATCGAGTTTCAATTGAAAAATAAATTATAGTTTTAAAAAACTAAAAAAAACACGCTTTTATGGGTATTTGAACTAAAAAGTAAAAAAAATGATTCTGAATATAAGAATAAAATGATTAACTAGAAAATTAATTTCATTGTGATAAAAACGTGTAGTATATATTTACACTAGCTCTGCATTTTGGAATACAGATATTAAGAAATAGAGCACCCCACGCTTTTACCACAATGGCATTATTTATTCTTACATTTTTTTTTTTTTACTTTTTAATTCAATTCACTATAAAAGCGTGTTTTTTGTTTGTTTTTTTAGTTTTTTTAAACTATTATTTTTCTACATAGTTACTACCATTGTTTAGACTTTTATCATTCCGAAAATCTTACATTTCTACACCCTCTATTGAGAAAGATGCTGCAAGTGAAGATAATTATTGCTGAATAGAGCTCTTTGTGGAAACTCATCACAATGTAATTCTATAGTGAACTACTTGTTTTCACGATATTTTTCAATCCCTTTTTCAGCAAAACCATCATCAACAACATTAGAAGGTCACCCACACCATTCATCGTCATGACATTTAACTCTTTATTGGCATTCATTGACTTCTTAACATTCTTGGCATTCAAAAAAAGGATTACAGAACGGATCACAATCAGCGGGATCTGAAATCGTCTTAAACCTTTTGGAATCTCACTAACTCGAGTAAAAACTACACAATTTGACTGGAATGGTGTCATTATGTACTGACAATTAACTAGAGACACATGTATGTGCAAGGGTTGAACTCCAATACTACCACTGCGGTTGGGGTAAAACGAACCGGTACTTAGTTTTCGGAAATGCCTCGTATTTCATGCAATGCATTTTACTATAAGCTATTCTCTCTCTATAACAACAGACAGGGATGGGGCAAATGGGTCAGGCTCATATGATAACTAACAATTGTGGCAAGACTGCATTATTATATCATGTCTAGACCTAGACCTATCACCATACACACCATCATTTCTCATTTAATAGAAAAGCTGTAGTCACTCGAGTTTGTTTATGCCTAGGTTTATGAGATAATGAGTCATGCAAATTTGTTATGGTTACCATTTGTAGCAGCATTTGACAGTGTACTTAATATACTGTATTTTGATGGGGTCAGAAATAGGACCTTCTTTTGTACTGGGGCACAGGATCTCAAGAAGTCTAAGGACGTCTTGACATCAACTATGCCTTCACTATCTTGCCCAAAGTATGATTGATATACATTATTTGTTAGTGGAATTTATCGGTATCATTATTAGCTTAATAGCGTAATCCAAAGGCTCTTAAACTGTGCTCCTTGGATCCTCGGGGTCCCCAGTACTTTTCTAAGGGTTCCGTGAAGATCTCTTATTTAATATTAAGATTTTCATCTTTTGCCAACTGTGAAAGACCTCGTAAAAGAATTGAATGATGAGTCATTTGGGACTAGATCATGTATTTCAATTAAGAAAATCAATTTAATTATTTTTTAAGTTACATGGCCATTACTACAACGTAATATTTTCAGGAAATATAATAGAAACACATGTGCAAAGATTAAGAACTGAATTTCTGACGGGTCCTATTCGCTCCGTTCTACTAATACTTGAGGAGAAATTATTCTTTAATTGTTGTTTGAGTTTAAAACCGCCTTCCATAGAGACAATATAATTTTATGCTAATTTGAGGGCTATTTAAAATCTAGTAGAGTAAGTATTAGAGTTAGTTAATCATTACGTTGATATTATAGTGAAGTTTATATAGAGTGACCATTGGAAGCTCTGGTGTTCTTGTTAAAAAGCTTTGAACCAGAATATCCAGTTGACCCGAGCGAGAACTGCCAAGTGCGGTTTCATCGGATCACACTTAGATAAGTGCTTAATTATTTATCTTAAGAATTTAAGGTAGCCAATTAAGAATTAAGAACTTTAAAGTATTGATCTTTTGGTTTATAATCTTGATTGATAGTAAATTTGTAAACAAATAAACTTAATTATTCAATTCCTACTATTAACTCACCCTCTCTGTATTTATTTATTTATTTGTCCCTTTGTTTGTTTATTCATTTTTTTCTCTTGGTTGGATTTTCAATCGTTAATAAAATACATTTTAAAGCGATCCATTGAGCTGAAATTTAATATACATGATTATTTTGGATGACAATACAATAATTAAATTATAATTAATAAACATTAATTGATTAAAAATAATTATTTAAATTATTACAAATACAGCCACGTTGGCGACTTGTGTTAAAACTTGAAAAGGTTTTTTTCTCACGTTTTAAAGCATTCAGTTGAACTGAAATTTTCTATACTCGATTGTTTTGGATGACAATATGATACTTTAATGATAATTAATAAAACTCAATTACCACTTAATGTTGTGATTCTGTCCTATGTATATACATATTTATATTAATTGTAACTATTTAATAAAAAGTAGCTAAAATAAAAATTTCCTTTGTTGATCTCAGTAGGAATTGACTTAATTTTTTTATATATATTACTTTTTTGTTTCTATTACAATGTTAGCTCAAAATTCACCTGTAATAATACGATAACGATAGCATCCATCAAAATCTTCAAGGGCCGTGATGTCAGACCGATACAAAAAGGGAGCCCACGACGATGGAAAGTTTAGGAGTCGCTGGTGGAATCAATATTGCTATTAAATTCAAAATTATTCATCATATTAAAAATTAATCAACATCATAGATGGGACTATTAAACGTTTTAAATTAACTTTTATTTTTTAAAACAGTGTTTCTCAAACTGTGGGGCGCGTCCACTGTGGGGCGCGATAAACCTATAAGGGGGCGTGAGCATATCGAAAATAAAAAATTAAAAAAAATTATTTACTGGAATGAAGCAAAACAAAATACTTTCAGACATAATAAAAAATACACATTTACACTGATATAATTTATATATATAATCTGCGATATTACGTCATCAAAAATAAACGCTACTTCAAAACCTCATTAGCTATCTTTGATACTATAACCAAATAAAAACATTTTATTTGATTTGCTGTAACCCATGATGAGAGATTTTTTTTATTACGTTTTCTTTTCAAATCGAAAATGCTACTCTTTCAGAGAAAAAACAAAATCCAGACCCATAATCAAAAAAAAAAAATCCAATTAGGAAGATCAAAAATTCATCACTGTTATATTATTGCCTTCAGCTGTAGGCAGTAGAATGTATTTGCTGCGGTTTGACCTGCGAACTTACTTGTACGGTTTGTTACGTCCAAATACGTACGTATTTGTTTTTTCATTTAGGGAAGTTGAAAATATAAACTATTTCTGCTCCACCTTTTTCCTTGTAAAATATTTTTATGATTTTTGGAAAAGCACAGAGAGAACTTTGAAGAATTACTAGGTCAAGATTTATTTTTATGAGTGTTCCCAAACATATAAAGCATAATGAAAAGCGTTTTACATAATTTTTAGAACATCCGTATTGTAATAAATACACTTTTAATCCGGGAGCGGTCACGCCGAGCACAGTGCACGAAATCGGTAATTCTGGCAAAACTGTTTAATTGTTACCAATGCCCTTACAGTATCCTCCTCTTTGACAGTCTTAACGGGAACTAAAATATATTTGTCACATATCTCCCTTTTTTTTGGGAGTGGCAAACGTTTTTTTACAATCTTACGGTACTTGTTTTGACTGAGTTCCCGGTGTGAGAATTGTTTATCCGAAATATTTTCTGTGTGCTTGAAAGTAGGTGAGTATATATTTTCTCTTAATTAAATTATTCACTGGAATTACGATTTTTATTGTGTACTATAAAAATAATTATAAAAAAAGGATTGGGGTGACTCAATAACCCCGCTCGACCATTAGTATCGAGTGCGCACCTGCTCCAGTGTTAAAACATGTTGAAGTCTTTTCGCTTTAAATATTAAAAATAATACAATTATTCCTCATCAGAATTTTTTTTATTGTTCATTATTTAACATCAATTCTAAATTCTAATTCTGTGAAGCTTAAAATTACAGTTCGCTTAAAACTAATTATAACTTGAGCAATCATTTTTTAAAAAAATCATTTTACATTTTTGTAAACATTGTCGCGCACTTGGCTTTACTCTCCTTACAATTCAGCAATTATATCAATAATGTTTTATTTTCTTATAAATGAACTCGTGCAAAGAGCTGGTATTTCAGCCGGTATACTTTTAATGTATCAGTGCTGCGCAGAATATTTTATAACTAATTAATTAATACTAAATTAAGAACAAGTTTAATAAGTATTAGCGACTTCCATGGGCTTGTCTTACAGAGCAAAGTTTTTCAATGGAATGCTAATGATTAGAAATTGATCCTCGGAGTTCTTTTTCTGTATTTAGAAGATATCTATATTTTGTTTTCTAAGCAACCACCGCATTTTGCGATATGTTCCAATTTAAAAATTAGAGAAAGGAAAAATAACATAATAATTATCTTATTACTTAATTTCTTTTTTTGTTTAAAAGTAACATATACAAAATGTAATACTTATGTCATGAATTTATACGGTTTATAATAAAGATTGTTGCTTTAGCGTCAAAGTGCATTTTTATTGCATTCAGTAGATTATTAATGTATAAGGGGAACGCGATAAAAATTGTGATTGAAAAGGGGGGGGGGCACCAGTATTGAAAGTTTGAGAAACACTGGTTTAAAAGAACTCTATTCTGCACTAGTATGAGTTAAATAACACAGTTAAAATGTTATTCTAGATCAGGGGTGATTAACACATAGCCCGAGGGGCGCATGTGGCCCACCTAGAATATTTTTGCGGCTCGCAAGATCCGTAACAACTTTACAAAATACAATTATTACAAGCTGTATTTTTGTTTTTAGAGTTTTTTTAAAAAAATATCCCATGTAACTGTTTCTATTTTACAACGTTGCTTCTGTTGCTGCGAATCCTTTTTTTTCGAAATTAAAATTTATTAAACAAAACTCGTGCTCAAACTTAACGGACGAAAATTTGCAACAGCAATTACGATATGTAAATACACTCATTGAGATCTAAAAAGAGTGAAAGAGTTGAGAAAAAAATATCTCACTAATTTAATAAATTAAACATTATTTGATCATATTATTATTATTTTTACAGTATATTTGTTTTTATACATGCAAAACAATGGAAACAATAATAATATGTCATTATGTTTTAAAGTTTCACCCCAATACATGTTTATATAATGGATCGAAATCTAATATAAGATATATATTTTTATATGCGGCCCACGGGATTATAATGTTTTTCTGAAGTGGTCCACTAGGTCATTTGGGTTAGTCACTCCTGTTCTAGATATTATACCGTCGTGATGTAAATCAATGGTTATCGTTGCTATTCAACCTCATTATACAAATGACTAATTCTGCTATACCAAATCGAAAATAAATTCACCATTATTCTCTATGAAAACATTTTTAGTTATGAAATAGTAATTTATTAGATTCAGTTTGTTTTTATAATTTGTTACTTCCCTGTTCTAAAACTAACAACTACTTTAATTCAATGGGTGTATATACTTGTAGTTATAAATTATAGTTTTCGAAATTGCTGATTAATAATTGTATTTTTGTATTAAAAATACCTTGTATGTGGGAAATAAAAAAATTTAAAAAAGGCACGAAATAATTAAATTAACTGCTATTAATTTAGTAAACAATGAATTAATACAATCTTTCCTTGACATAGTTTCATAAAATACCTTAAAATTGCTCAAACACAATTGGAATCGGTACAATTCCCTTAATAAGGGGATGTAATAAACTGATAATATAATTGTTTCTGAAATTAAACCAATAAATAGGATATAGCCGGAATTCCATAAGCCCCAAACATACTCTCACCAGATCTCTTATATATAAAAGTGTTACTTTATTAATCTAAAAACCAATAGCTGAAATTTTTATTTCAGCTGCAGCCAATCCAACTCCAATTATCATGTCACATGGTTTTGAATATGCATTTCCAAATCCATTGCATACAAAAATTTTAAAGTTTGTTCCAAATGGGCTGAATTTTGAAAGCTAAGCCATTTGCAGACACAACAAGTCCCCAAGTGTGGAAGCCATTTTAATGGTTGCACCATCTTGTGATTCCTCTAGCTACAAAATTTTTGATATTTGAATTTTATTCAATTCAATCTCTCGTTCGATGTTTAATATTTACGTGATTTAATTTTGCCAAGAGTACCATAGCCAAACTGATACTTAAGGGATCTTTTACATGCCTCATAATCGTATGACATGTGTGCCTACGACTTTGGCATCCAGAAAATCTATCGACTCCAGCCGGGATCGAACCCGCAACCTTAGACTTACGGGGAGGGGACGCCACCTCACAGTAACCGAGGCGACAAAATTTTTAAGTGGAACGATTATGGAAAAACAAATTGTGTGCTCACAGTCTCACCGAAAAACAGACTTGCACCGGAATTTATATGAAAGGTAAATAACTATTTTAGAGTGCAACTAGTACTTTATCAATACATTTAAATGCATCCGAACACGTTCAAAGTACTTTCTTTTATAAAAACAGCAAACTAAAGCATTAGAAATATTTTAGGAATCAGTACCAGTAAATATTAATATTTAGCCAGCAATGTTTTAAATAAATTATCAAACATTTTGAAAAAAAAATCTAACTATCAGTGAAATGTTAGCAATTGTTTAAAAATTCGTTAAAACGGTTAGAGGGAAAAGAAATAAGTTTATATCAATCAAAGTATTACTAAAATAAACTACATGTACTTACCTAAGGAATATATAAAATTTTTAATGATTTATTAAAATGAAAAGAAATTTGGGTAAATATTGTAGGAAATGTGACACAAGTATGAGGCTATTATTGAAATAATAGGAAGTAACATAAAAAAGTATTAATACATTAAGATTTATTTTAGTACATCCCCTAAAAGATAATATAAATACCAGTTTTCAAAGAAATATATTATTTTTTTGAGTCATCAGGCTGCCCATATATATTTTGAACCTTTTAAATGCCTTAGAAAGTTGTAGCCTTAGTAGGTGTTAAATGGTAGATTAAGAAGCCACTTCCAGTATTTTCTAATTCTGTAGTAATTTGTTGTGTAACTCGCAATGTAAAGTAAGAATAAAATATTATAAGCTTTGTGCAAAGCCAAAAGATTGCTCTCTTCAATAAAATAAACAAATTATAATATGAAAAAAACTAAAAAAAGGCTTTAATAGTTAATTAAACTAAAAAGTAAAAAATGATTCTTTATATAAGAGTAAAGTGATTTACAGGAAATTTAATGTCATTGTTGTAAAAGCTTGGAGTGTTCGATGTCTACTGTTATAATTTCTTACTACTAGTTCTATTCCGAAATACTGAGTTAATCTAAAAATATAGTACAAAGCACCTCACGCTTTTACCACAATGACATTAGCTTTCTCTTTAATCATTTTATTCTTAAATTAAGAGTTATTTTTACTTTTTAGTTTGATTAACTATAAAAGCGTGGTTTTTTAAAGTATAATTTATTTTTTACTTTTTAGTTCAATCTACAATAAAAGCGGGTTTTTTTAAAAATACTTTTTAAATATCATTTACTTAAAGATGAATTAATCTTGAGGCGTCATTTTTTTTAGAATCTGGAATACTCAGTAGCACCCTATCAGTGCGTCGACACGTCCCGGTTTGCAAAATCTAAGATCAGCCAATTGAAAAAAAATCTGAAAAAGTTAAATTTGAAATATTTAATGCGGAAGAAGGTGGAAAGTGAATGATATTTTTCTCTTAAAAGAGTTCAATCTTTAAATCACCAAATCTGGAAATGGGAAATCGTTAATCCTGATTAATCTGACCAGGACAATGGAACAAAATTATTACATTATTGTATTGTCATCGGTTCTTGGCAAGTGTACAAAATTACGAATTAATACGAACTTACGAACTTTTAAAGTGGGTAAAAATTGAGTTCAAATATTCCGTTACATACAGGTGAAGCAAATAAAAGATTGTTAAAAGGTCTCAGGGGTGTTAATCTTGGATGTTTTCAAATTTTCGAAAAAATAAATATGTTGTTTCTCATTTTCTTTTAAGGGTCATAGGACCCTTAACAGATATCCGTGCACTCGAAGGAAACATCCCTTCTAACCAGTGTAACTTAACAATAAAACAAAACAATATTTTTGAAATTTTTACCACATGATAATCATATATATTTACATTATTTCTCAAAGTTTCAGAAAATTTGAGAAAAATTAAAAAGTTATTAAAAATAAAATTTGGTCAATTTTTCAAAAATATGAAAATTAGCATTTTACAGCGCGCAGAAATCTGAAGAGCAGAGTTGATCAAAATTCACAAAATTAATTTTATTTGATATAAAAATGTTCCTTTTTGAACTTATACACACTTTTAAAGCATTTAGAGAACAAAAATATTTTTAAAATACAATTATGAAGAAAATTTTAAAATTTTATGAAAAAAAATTCAATTAAAAACACAAAAAAAAAAATTACACAAACATTTGTTTAAAATTTTTGTATAAGTTATAAAAACCTTATTTTGAACATGTGTATGAAATTTCATATTGATATGATAAATAGTTTTTGAAAAATTCTGCGCGCAAGGCAAAATTTTTCATTTTGAGAAAATGAAGTTAAAGATAAAAAATAACAAAAAAGAAAATTAAACATACCAGTATGCTTTAAAAAGTCCCTGCAGCATAAATATTGCCCTCTGCAAGCTTGCATTGCTCAATTTGTTTGAGTATTTTAAGTTTTTTTTAGCTTTATGAGCTTAAAAGGAGGTTTTAGAAGCTCGTCTCTTAGCCGTTGACTTGCGCACTTTGTCAATATTTACACAATTCAAAACATTTGTTTTATTTATTTTTAAATTCAAAGCACGCATCAGATCAATTCTGTTCTTACTTCCATCATTGTATTCACATGCAACTATAAATGCAGCTATTTTTGTGACATTAATTCCTGATAAAATTAATTTCGGGCTATACTTCCAAATCAGTAAATTCAATGACTCATTAGCATTTTGAGTTTTCCCCCCTAAACACTTTCTTAACAATTTCAAGTGTGATTAATCTTTAAAAACAGGTTTAATCACTTCAGAAACTGCTTTTGGTAAGGTGTTCTTTTGAGAAAATTCATTCACTGTATTGTTGTGAACCGAAACATTGTACTTACACCAGCTATTTTTTGCCTTTTGGGTAAAACCAATGTTTCGGCTCATCATCTGTGCTGGATGTATGAGCCCACACAGCTAGACAGCTTGCTACATCTCATTCACATTATGGGAATTGGCACGAATAGCATTGCCATAAAAAGTCGTCAATTTGCTTATAATAGCATCGGTTAGGCGACCTTTCCCACCAATTGTTTTCCCATCGGAAACCTTCTTTTCCCCCGTAAAACATTCAACTTCCGCAAGCGGTTACCCATTTGCTTTTAGACATGGCCACCACACTCTATTTTTACAATGGGAACACTATCCCCATATGGTTCTTTTCAGCAATAGACAAAAATGTCTTTGAGTCACCATCACCTATGTATCGCTGATACTTCAATCCATGTTTTTGTTCTGATCGGAGAAAAGTTTTCTGCATTCCGCAAACTTCCATTTTTCCAGCAGATCTGCTATGGTTTTTTCTGCAGAAAATGTGATGTTTAGCCAAAAAAAGCACTATATTTTGGTCCAAGCTTTGGCCCTTTATCGGAGTCACATCCTTTGCAATAAGAGGACATGACTTCCATGTCGAGAACTTTCCCGCAGTCAGCTCCAATCAATGCACAGACTCCAATAAGTGAAGTATGCCCACGGGTCTTCCAGGTCCCATCACTGTTAACTACAACAGAATTTACGGTGCGATCAATAATTTTTTCCTCAGCAGCAGCTTTCTTCATCGATGTATTTGCAAGCGCTTCACTTATATCAGCTATCTTTGCATTTATTCTGTCGTAAGCTTTCTGAGACACTGGATTTGGCTAACACATAAGAGAACAAAACGTCTCGAGCGAAGACAATCCTTGGCCTATATAGCGCATGGCCAAAACAGACCGTCTGTTGATTTCAGGTATATTTTTATACCAATCAATTCACAGGAATTAAGTTTTTTTTTTTTTCAATGCTACATTTTCTGCATGTGAACTGAAATATGGAAAATAATCCTACAGTGGATTTTTCACTCATTTTTATTTTGCCATAACACACAGAGCAACAAAGTAACTTTTCAATTTTTGAAAATAATAAACTAATGTCGATTTTAGTCTATAACCTTGAAACTCAACTGAAACATCATTTTCGTAAGCTTCTGAAATCTTGTGTGCACTTGGCAATTTTTTCGCCGATGAACTTTTGTTTGGCGAAACATTTTCAAAAGAAATAATACTTTTTTAGACAGAGATTTCTTCCGCTACATGTTTCCTTGAAATCTTTTCTTCTTTGGTCTCTTTCCGGATGAAGTTTTTTTCAATGGAACATCCATGTTTAAAAGCTTTCAATAACAAACGAAAAATAATGCTAATCCAAAATCGAAATGTAAATAAACAATCCCGCTTAGATTAAACGAAGTTAAAAGTTGAGTTGTAGTTATGCTACTCCCGAAATCAATTTGATATTAGGTGTGGCTCTTTTAATAAAACTAATCGGCGAAATATTAAAATGTTTGGAATGTGTTCTGACAGATGTCAAAAGTGGGCGTGGCAGATGCAAGTTTTTGTTTACGTGTTACTAGTTATTTCTCAATAACTTTGGAAGTTTTCACAGTATCAACAAAATTTTGGTTGCAAACTGCTCAGAAACGTTGAGGCTTTAACATATATTTTTTTCAAAAAATCGAAAAAAATGAAATTTAAGAGTCCTATGAGGCCTTAAACATTTTGATACCAACCACGTGATAGTACGCACACACACACACACACTCACACACTACAAAAATTTCGAAAGTTATTAAAAAAATTCCAAACAGCGCAATTTATTAATAACAGTGTTTAAATGGACACATGCCACGCCCACTTATTCTTGATTTCCGCATACGTTCCATTTTTCTGTTTTTAATAAACCTCATGCAATATTTTAAACACTTGGGTGAATCAGAAGGAAGCTTGCAACTCAACACATTCTTTCTGGTGTGTTTTTATTCTGTTCTGGTAATGCTAGTACGTTGTTTGAAATAACTTATCGAAATTCAAAACAACGTTGTTTGAAATCGTTTATCCAAATTCAAAACATTATTTATCTCTTGATTTGAAATGGAAAATAAACATCGTAGACCTTCAAGTAAACGTCCCAAGAAAAGAAGAGATTTAGAGGGAACCAATTCATGAAGGTATGTCTTCATACAAATGTTGCAGAAAGGAGAGATACAGGTAAGTGTGCTTCCAGTAATAAAATCTCAGGAATTCAGACTTCATTAAAGACAAATCTTGTTAAGGTAAGTGAAAACTTCAAAGGATATCGAATTTTTGATTTTATTTCAACCTTTAGCTCTATTTTGTCAGTATCATGTTGTTTAAAATGTCATAAGCCATTAAGAACTAATGAAAAGTCCACTCGTAGCTTATGTTCGAATTTTGAAATACATTGTAAAAACTGTGGGATGTTTGTACTTTTTCAAGCTGTGAAAGCACTGGGAATAAAAATAATGCTCCAGAAATTAACAGAAGATCTATTTTAGCAATGAAATGCCTAGACCAAGGTTTACAGTAATTAAAAACCTTTTGTGCTGTAATGAGTCTTCTTAATCCTGTTGAACAAAAATCACATGAAGTTATTAATAATAAACTTTCAGTTGTTATGAAGGAAGTACCCGAAGAAATTATGAAAAGGGCAGCTGTCGAAGAAAATTCTTGGTCACATGATAACCTTTTAACGGTAAGTGGTGATGGGATCTGGAAGACGAGAGGACATTCATCGTTGATTGGAGTATGTACTGTAATAGGGGCCGAAACAGGTAAGGTTTTGGATAGGGGAGTGTTGTCCTCATTTTGCAAAGGATGTGACAGTTATAAAGGGGTAAAATTTGGTATAAAGTACAAAAAATGGCAAAGAGTGCATAAGATTTCATGTAGAAAAAATTATTCTGGCTCTGCTGGTAAGATGGAGGTTGACGGGATGTTGAGGATTTTTAATCGATCAGAAAAGCTTCACAACCTGAAATATTCGAACTACACAGGAGATGGCAACACAAAAACATTCAATGCCCTTTCTGAAAACAAGCCATACGGTGATGACTACCTTTTTCAGAAAATAGAATGCGTAGGCCATGTGCAAAAGAGAATGGGTACAAGATATAGGAATCTTAAATTAATATATGGTAAAAAGGAATTATCTGATGGTAAAACTATAGGCAGTAAAGGTAGGTTAAATGATAGTTTAAATGATAAGCTTGCGCATCACTATGGTAATGCTATTTGATACAATTCTACTAGTGTAAAGGAAATGCGGAAAGCCATTTGGGCTGTTTGAGGTTATTCTTGCAGCACTTATGACAATCCGATGCACTGGTTTTGTCCTACAAATCCAAATACATGGTGTAAGTATAATGCCGCAATTAATAATAATTTACAAAATTATAAACACAAACCCTCAGTTGCTAAAGCTGTTCGAGATGTAATTAAGCCTGTATTTGCAGACTTATCTCATCCGGCACTCCTGAAGAAATGTTTAGGAATGTTAGGAAAATTTAAATTTATTAGTTTAGAAGTTTTGTCCTAGGTCGATTGGTTCTAGTCTTCAGATTGCACAGATTGCTGCAAATCTAGCAACCAACATTTTTAATGATAGAAATCAGATACTTATTACTATTTTAGAGAAATTTGGCTTAAAAATTAACAAAAATGTTTGTGTGTCATTGGCTGAACGTGACAATCGTCGAATATTTACGTCAAGAAAGAAGAGCTTAGCATCATTTTTTGATGCTCGCAGAGCCAAAAAAAAATTAAAAAGACTAAACAAATTGAGCTGTTTAAACAACAGGAAAGTATATCGTATGATCCTGGAGCATTTTAGCATGTAAGTGTCAAAAATTATTTTCTCAATTTCAATTTAAATCTGAAACAAACACTTTTAAAACTGGACAAAGCCTTTTTTCTCATTTTGTGTTTTTTCACTTACGCGCATTGCGTTTCAAAAACTATCATACTTTGATGTATAAAACTTTACAGAATTATAAAATCTATCATAATCTTTAAATACTAGCTATTTATAGTATTATATATTTTTACTTTTTTGAAAAATTTCCAAAAAATTGAATTTTTAAAAATTTTTTAAAAAATGTACTTTTTTGTTTTTAAAAGTATTATTTTTTATTTTATTTATATAAAATAGGCTACAATGTAATAAGGATATATTTGACTTTATAAATCAGCTTATTGCTAGTAATTAGAATTATTATTGCAGAAAATATCTTGCGCGTCTTAACACTTACTATTTGTTTCTTGCAAAAATGTTCTTATTATTATGTGCTTATTATTTTTAAAATTATGATTATATTTTAGACATTTTAAACTTTTTTGAAACCTTATTCTTTTATGTGTAAAAGAATCAAATTATCTCAATTTGACCTCCAAGAATTATTTCTAGTCGAAAATTATTCATATTTTGTGTGCTCTCGAAACATTTTTAACATCTCTGAGACCCCGTAGAAATTTTATGTTTTGATCAAAATTAGTGATTTCAACGTTGAGCATACCTGAATTTTACATAGAAAATGTTAAGAGCAATGTTTGTATCTGTGTGTAAGTATGACACTTTTATTGAGAATAATTCATAAGGAAGGAAATTGTTGCAAATAACTTTAAGATATTAATTTGTTTAAGAAAGCCCACCCCAACTAGAGCTCTATTTTTCTTCGAATCCTAGCACAGATCAAATAAATAGCGCTTAATATAGAGGGGCAATAAATACCTCTCTCTTCTAACTATCTAAGGCAGCGAGGATCAACCGTTTAAGTGACCCGGTCATGACCCATTGCTCTGAGAAATTCACTTAAGAACAATGTATTAAAAATTTGGGGATAAATTCTCTGACATGAAATTATATATATCGATTTTGCTTTTTCGCTATCGATGTCGTATGGCTACGAATTGATATTCTTTTTCTATTTGTAACGATTACAGTTAGTGATAACAGGCAACAGTGAAGTAGCAACAATTTTATGGGTAGGACTAATTTTTAATAATCTTTCATACGTTGTAAGCGAAAAATATTCGAATTATTTGGAGATTGACAGTTTTGTAGTGAAAAACAAACATGGATCAGTACTTTTTTGATTTGTCATGAAAGCGCTGAATTTAAGAAATACCAATAAACAAGAATCACTCACATTCAATGAAACTCTTTCTCCAAGATCTCTTTCAAGAGATGATAAATAGGTTTTATTGAATATTCTTTGAAACAGCAACAGTCTTTTTGTCAGTGGGAATGTCACAGCAGTAACAAAGATACCCTATGAAATTTGTTATCACATGAAACCGTTTACTGATGCAAAAATTGTGAGGGAGTGTTTCTTAAATTCTTTAAATTTGTGTTAGTAACAAAAACATAAAAAATGATAATTAAAAAAAGCAAAACAGGAGTTATAATGTTTAGATCAATTTTCCACATTTTAAATTTCTAATGTTATCTTATCGCATACAATGTTATCAATGCTATCTTTCAATGTTATCTTAAATAATTTATCCCCCCCTTTAACCTCATGTTGCAGCCCGCGTGAAATGGCTAACATATACATGCGGCCCAGCAGAAAAAAAGGTTGAGTACCCCTGATCGAAAGCATTTGCCTGCGGATCCTAAGATAGATATTTGAAATCTTCCTTTAAACGTTGCTATCCACCAGCGAGCCACCGAACGCTAGTTGCTGAAATATTCAAAGCAGCTGGCTTTTAGTGAACTCACTCGCCGTGTTCTTAGGTCCGCCGACCGTATTACGAGTCCCAATGATGCTGGTCAATTCATGAATAATGGATGAATTACTTTCTTGCACGTAGAGAACTCTTTTCAGAACTATACTCTTGAAAGAATAATTCATCTTAAAGATGTTCCGCTTAGAGAGAAAGGTAGTAGGTTATTTTTTACAAGTTTTGCTTTTGTACCCTTTTGTGATGAAAAGCTTTTGCTCGAATTTGTTTACGCCGTAACTGTTGGAGAACATTATGGCTTAAGTTTAGGTAATATAGCAAGAAAATGTCTCTTCATAGTGGGTTTTAACTTTGAAACTATTTTGAAGGTTTAAATTGTTGAAGATTTTTGTTTTTACTATAATAAAACATTTTATATAAATCTGAAGGGTAATAATGAAATTATTTTTTTCTTTCCAGGATTATTTTTTCTCTTTTTATTGATTCTTGTATCAATTTATTGAATAAAATGTATCAATAGTATTGGAGATAAAATCAAGTATTACCCCAATATTATATCATACTGTTTCTTCTGTTATCGTTTTAATTTTTAGAAATTAAATAAACTATCGCTCTCACACTTATTAATTTACAATTCCTTATGTATTTTTTTTATCTTCGTTTATTACTATCTTTATATATCAGTTGTCAATAGTATTGTCAATAGAATCAAGCACTATCCTCATATTATATAATATTGTCAATTTTTCTATTATCATTTTTTCTAGGAATTTAAAAAATATCTCTCTGTTCCTTTATGTATTCGGAAGTTCCTTACAGTCAGACCCCGATGTAATGAATTCCTCGTGGCCGAGCAATTCGTTAAATCGAAGTTATTCGTAATATCGAGATCCGAAAAAGTGCAAATATTTTGCACTTACCTTTTAAAAATTCTATAATAAGTAACAACAAACACACACACGAAATATCCATAGTTTGAAATTACACACTTTTTATTCAGGAATTTAAATTTTTATATGCGAATTATTACGCACCAGATAGTTGGAAATTTTAAAATACTGATTAAGGGATGTAGGATACTTTTTTGATTCCTTCTAAGGATCTCGACTCCGCGCCTAGAGATGTGGGAGAAGGGATGGAAGACTAGCCATGTTCAAAATTACTTAGTTTATTTCAGAGTTTCTCAAACTGTGGGGCACGCCAAGGGGGTGTGATGACTCTACCAGGGGTGGGAGCGAACATATTGAAAATTCGAAAAAGCAAAAGATTATTTTTAAATTTTTTTAATTTACTGAAAGTAAACAAACAAAATATACATTTGAACATAGCAAAAAATGAAGTACGTATTTACACTGCTATGAATACTTATAAATGTATCAGTACCGTACAATATATTATATATAGTTAATTTAACAATACTAAGTTAAGAATAAATTTAATAATTACCGGTGTCCCCATGGGCTTGTCATATATAAAATTATACATAAAAATTAACACTGTTTTTGATAATTTGCCCAGTGTTTATAATTAATCGCCTGACACTGCCGATTAAAAGTCACGCGATGCGTTCCCCAATTCTACCGTTTTCCACGTAGGCAATCGTATGGATGTATTAGAGGCGGATGTGGAAGAAAAAGAATGATGAAGCAAATCTTTCGGAAAGCCTGTCAAGATCCCTTTATTACATTCCAAAGTCTTCAGAACAATTTTACGGATTTCAGGGCACAGAAAAGGTCGTACTTTGAAAAGACGTATATATACGCACGGGGAAATTAACGCTTTGACTGAGCAAGACGTTTATATATGCAAGTGGCACTAAAGAGGTTAACCCTTAGCATCAAAATAAAACATTATTCAATGCAATATATTGTTATTGTACGGATGAAAATTACGATTGAATATTGGGTCGCAAATATTGAAAGTTTGAGAAGCACTATAATACTGACTTAAATGGGCTTGCCATATACAAAATATAATGCATATATTGATAATATGTGCAATTTATAATAATAAAGTTGCATTGTAGCTTTAGCGTCGAAGTACATTATTACTGCATTCTATACATTGCTGTTGTATGAATTGTAACACAAACAACAATTGCTGTTGTAACACAAACAACAACAAGTTCGATGAATCAAAACTAAGAGATGCACCCAATTGAAGCAATATGTAGACAATTAACGAGGTACGTGAGGTATGAGAAGACATTAATTACCAGTAACACTTACTTCAGTTCAAGTACAATGCCTACCTAGCTATCTAATCTACATTCAATCTCCAGTGACAAATCATCACCTTAATTATTACAATTTATCCAATGCTAATTATCTGCGTTACACTTTAAATTTGATTAATCAATGTTCCGCTAATAACCTACCCTATCTCTCTCCTTCTAACTTGAAAGCCTAGAATTTATACAGTAAACTTAATTTACATGCTCACGTTCTCTTCTTCAGAGGGAGCGTTCTAATAAAATAGTTTTTTAGGACAAAGATTCCCCAAGAGGATTTGTTAGTGAGAAGGTTACGGGTAGAGCTGTTACAACCTGACTCGAAAGATTTCCTTTACAACTTCATGCAAAGAAAAAATCCCGCGTCATTTACATCCTGATACATGAGAGGTATGCTAACACAGTTCCCCAAAATGTAAGGCATTAGAAAATGTAATAATTTTGATGGGAGTTTCAGAAAGGAATTTCCTGTCCTAGTGTGCTATTAGATGTTAATAAAAAACATTATGAGGATACTATATAATGTCACCTCTCTCAAATTCAGACAGAAAATATGTTCTTGACTACCATGAAATATTAAAGAAGCTTCAAATTATTTATTTTTTTCTCAAAATGGGTTATTCACAATAAGTGTACGGTTCAATATATGAATAATCACATTCTCTATTACAAAAATAAACCTATAATATTGAAAAGTGAATATTATTTTGCGCAATAACTGATGAAACTGGGAAAAGTTTCAAATATTGGAATAATTTGAATTATCACACTCGCATGAATGCTTAACATACGTATACAATCATGTATAGTAATAGGCAATAGTTTCAAGAATAATGCCCAAATCTTGAATATATAAAAAACAATGAAAAGAAACTGAACCTTACAGGTGAAGAACATATAGGGTGATGATAAGCAGTTATTTGCCATATATTTTCCTCTTTAATAAACATTTTACGATATATATTAGAGGGCTGTATTGTCTTGGTAAGATAAACTTAGAATGATGGTTAAAATAATTATATAACATGGTGTGAACTTCATTCTATTATCTAAAGGTAATAAAATGTCAGAGGGGAATAACCACTTAAAAGAATATTGTCTGGATTCAAAAAGATAATGGTCTTCATTTCGAATTAAAAGGATCTAAACGACTGTTTGACTAAAACGTTCCAGGAGATTTATTTTTCGCTTTTGTATTTTATTATGCAGCATTTGTTGTTTTTTTATTATCTATGTCAAATATTATAATGACATTATAGGAACTTAAAATTGTGTTCCTTTGGCATGAGAACTGTATTGGTTAGAAAATTAAATTTCACATTAGACTGTACTGTTTTTTACTGAATACACTAATACTGATCTGAACTCAGTGGCGCAACAGCCCATGAAGGCCAAGACCTACTATGCCTATCTCAGTTTCCCTTACCTTAGGCTCTGGGGTGCATGTGCAAATACTTCTGTCAAGGAGTCAGTCTATCACTAAACCCCTCGCTTTCAAATTTTCAAACAAGATTGGAATTCTTTTTTGGACCCACTGAAGTTATAAAAGACTGAGTCGACCTCGCGCAGCCCGGGATTTGAACCCAGGGTCTGTGGTGTGGAAGCACTATGCACTGCCACTCTTCCGCTGAGAGAATACACTAACTGTTTATATTTATGTTATTTATATTTAAGATTTTTGCAAAATATAAACTTCAAACTCTGTTGAATATATCTTTTACTAAAATTTATACATATTCAGAGCATTGCCGCACTTGAAGTAATTCGAAGGCATATGGCGATGGACGTCATAATTATGAACCGTAGGGATAGAGATTGGTAGAGGAGGGAGAGAGAAAGAGATAGAGGAGAGAGTGAAGGATAGAGAGAGATAGAGTGAGAGATACAGGATAGAGAGAGAAAGAGAGAGTGAGAGATAATGAATAGGAGAAATAGAGAGAAAAAGAGAGTCAGAGATAATGAATAGGAGAAATAGAGATAAAGAGCGAGTGAGAGATAGAGAATAGGAGAGATAGAAAGAGAGTATGAGAGAGAGAGAGAGTAGGGGAGACCGAGAGAGAAAGATATAAAGAGAGGGAGAGAAGACAGAGATATAGAGTGTGGGAGACAAACAGAGAGATAGTGAGAGAGTGTTGTGCGTATGTTTGACCTGCTGATGGTGCCACGGAAAACAAAGAAATAATTCCCATGTACCCATAATTCAAGACTGATATGTAAAACTGAAAACGATATAAAAATCGTAACAGTAATAATTTCTTTATTAGTTAATAAAAATAGTTAGCTACTAGACTTTTTATGAAATATACATTTTGTAGGGATTGTAAAAAATGTAGATATGGGTTTGTATTCGAAAAAAATACTTCTCACTAGGAATGATGAAAGTAAACTTCATTTGATTTGTAAGAAAGTGAATGCCATAATATGAAATGATTTAAAGAGTAGGGAGGATACTTTTTTGGATATATGCTTATATTCCCTGAATAATATTTCCAAACACTCATTTAAAAAAAACTATTACTTTATTTAAATCTTTTTTATCCCTGTTTAAATTATTTCTCCTCATTTAAAATGTTTTAACAAAATGCTAACCGGTATTTAAATAAAAAATTTAAAAAAATTGATTCCAAGAATTTTTTTAACTGAAATTTTAATAAGTAGGAAAATAGATTTTAACTTTTCAATTTTAATAAAAAAAACCAAATAATTCTGGAAGTTAATTAATAAATTATCAAAAAATCAAATACTCCATGCGGAGTTCATTTAATTTCAAAATAAAGGATATACTATTTTTAAAAAATCTGCGCCTTAGCAATGGGGATTTTGAAAACAATAATATGTCGAAAAACTCCTTTTTGTGAAAAAAGAAGTCGTATTTATAGGAGCAGCAGTTAAAAACCATTGTGCTACTTAAGCACAAAAAAGTCATTATGTCAAGGGAAAATTATTCTTCTGAACAGTTTTTGTCATTAAAAATGGATAATTATTAATAATCTTTTACTCTAATCAAAATTATTTTGTTGTAATTTTAACGCTTAGGTACTTTTTATCTTTTTAAATACTTTTAAAAATTCTGCATTTTAATTTGGGTATGTCTATTTGTAGAACTTAAGGCAGTGGTTCTCAAACTTTCACTACTGGCGCCCCCCTTTTCAGTAGCAATTTTTATCGCGCCCCCCTTATACATTAATAATGTACTGAATGCAATAATAATGCACTTTGACGCTAAAGCTACAATACGATCATAAGTATAAACCGTACAATTTAACAAGATAAGTATTAAATTTTGTATATCTTACTTTTAAATAATATCTTTTTTTTTTTTTTTTTTTTGCATTTTAGTTCGATTCACTATAAAAGCGTGTTTTTTAGTTTGTTTTAAAACTATAATTTATTTTATAGTTATTTTTACTATACACTATAAAAATCACAATTCCAGTGATAATTTAATTAAGAGAAAATATACTTACCTACTTTCAAGGACTTTTAAATTTTTCTTAGAAAATTTAAGAAAAAATCCAATAAAACTAAAGAAAATGTTCCAAATAAATAATGCCTTTAATAAAGGACATAAATCACAGACACTTTTCGCTAACAACACAGGAACGTTATTTTCCAGCAAAACTCAAATCAACTCAAACGTTTCATGTCTCATGCTTTTCTGATATTTACTTTCGCTATATCTTGATTAATATGCATTATTTCAGTAGGTTCTTCAATTGCGTGATCAGTTTCAACTTCCTTTAATAGGGATCACAGATGCCCATTTTTTAAATATTCTGCTTATTTACATTTATAAACCATAATAAGTCGTACAACACAGCAATCAAAACTACAAAATTGTTCATGGGGAAAGAGTAGCATATTCTAAAAAAAATAATTGTGTAAAACGTTTTTCATTATGCATTATATGTTTCAGAATACTCATGCTTATCCATATATCATAAAACTCTTTCACATGGAAAAAAGACGAAACAGAAATATATTATATATATTTACAACTTCCCTAAAAAAAAGACGGAGATAACCATGACAATAAGTTCGAAGGTCAGCTAAAGTAATATTTTAGGTTGAAAGAAACATAATAAAAAATCTCTCATCGTTCGATATCGTTAAAAGAAACGTAAAAAAAAAATCTCTCATCGTTCTCATATTGACCGCAAAGCAAACAAAATATTTGTTTAATTTGGTTGCAGGATCAAAGATGGCTAATGAGCGTTTGAAGTGGAATCTTTTATTTTTGATGATCACCAGATGATAAAAATAAATTATATCAGTGTAAATGTGTATTTTTTATTATGTCAGAAAGCATCTTGTTTTATTTCATTCCAAAAAATTATTTTTTAAACCCTTTATTTTCAATATGTTCGCGCCCCCCTCGCAGGGTTACCGCGCCCCCCAGGGGGGCGTGCCCCACAGTTTGAGAAACACTGACTTAAGGAACCTAGGAATAAAATAATTTCTTTGAGTAAAATATGTTTTCGTTCAGTAAAATCTCTCCGTAAATAAATCTATTATGCCTTTTTTAATTCATTCATTTTTTAAATTCATATAAAAAACAAAAGAATTAAACTGCTCTTCAAGTATAAAAAGAACTCGTCGAATACTTTTATGGGGAAAAAACTTTCAGAAAGGTTCCATTAAGAGAACTGTAATAAAATACGAAAAATAAAAACAAAATTTGCGTGAGAAAGTGTAGTGTGAGAAAAACACATCAAAATTCTAAAAGTGTATCACAGCAAAAAGGCAAAGAGCTGTCAAATAAGGAGGAAAGAAATCCTTACGACAACCAAATAAACAAAAACAGCGTTGAAAACTGAGATAGAAAAATTACGAAAAGCACTCAGATAAAATGAGATTAAAATAAAAAAAAATATTGCAAATAGAAATAAAATCGGAAAGAACAATTTTACAAGTAACAGAGTTAAAAATAAAAGGAATGTCCTGGAAAAAGACTTTAAAATGTTAACATTTTTCATTTTAAAGTTATTAAGTCATCAAACACCTAGATAAGTTGTATAGGATTATCCTTTGCCATACGAATCTGAAATGCTCAAAATTATATTCTCTGGTGCCAACATTCTTCCGCCAGTTTTTAACGAAACAATTAAAATTGTTGAAAACTTTAATGCAATATATATGAGAACAAGTAATATAAAAAATTTTTAACGTCAATTCCTACTTCATTAGATAAAGGCCCTGACGCCATCTGTTGCAACTAATTGTAACTACGACTAAAATAACGTGGATTAAATTTAAAATTAAAAAATAAAATTTATGAATTAATATTTGAAAAAATTGTATTAACACCAAGTGATATCCACTACAAGATTTAAAAATTTATTTAAACTTGAATGGATGAATAAAAGGTATTTTATTAAAGATTGAAAATTTAAACAAGAAGTTAACTAATAGTAGGAATTGAAAAATATACCAAAAGTGGAGTATTTTACATTTTTATTTTGTTCATTATAATAATGAAAATGTTACAAGATTTTTTTAAAAAATTTTTTTGTAAAAGGCTCATTAATGAAATATCAACCGTATAAGCAATATTTTTACACAGACATCACAAAAATGAATGGATTTAGGGAATATTTTACTCAAAAATGTTTAATTATAGCAAAATAAACTGAATTATATGGTTAATTTGAAGCTAAATTTTGACCGACATGATAAAGAGTATAACACAGATTTTTATGGAGTAGTAAAGTGTACATCATTTTGCTATTTTAGTCGATGATATGAGTACGATCAGTTTCTCGAAGTTGTTGCCAATTCGCCATCAACAACTAACAAATCTTTGAAATAAAATTTTGAAGTTTGGAAAGAAAAGCCGTCATTCATTTAAATATGAGCATTTTCCTCATTATTATTTTATTTCTTCGTTTATTTTGGAAGAAATATATTTACTCAATATCAAATTAAACAGGTATTTTAAAATCCACGGCCTTATTTTTTTAATTGTGCAAGAAGAATTTCCCTTGTAAAGTACCATAAGGCACAGTAATAGTTGTTTTTGCAACAATTCTAATATCTTGAATTGTTTACTTACAAGCAAATCTGTTTATTTCTCAATTTTGAAATGTAAGGAACAAAATTGTATTATTTAATTAAAATCAGTGTTTTCTTTAAAATTTCGAATAGTTAAAATTAAATTTAGAAAATGCCTTATTTATAACTAGATAGTTTGTACATGATATGTGTGAAATATGTTTCGAAAAAAAAGGGTACTTTTCTTTAATAATTCGAAAAACTTTGTGATTCAAAATACTTGAAAAATGCCTTTGTTTTCACTTATTAAAAGAATTTTAAACATAAATCATTTTTGAAAAGTTTTAGAAAGAAAAAAATATTAGATTTATTTTTTAGTATAAATAAGAGAAACATTTTTATTAAATAAAATACTATCTAGTAAATGTTCTTCTTAATATTTTTCCTTTTAACTTTAAAGTATTAAAGTCAGAGAGAGTAGAATCAAAAATATATGGCAATCTAAAATCTCTTGGATCAAGTATCAAGTATTTAAACGTCTGTTGCGTCGACAATAAATAATTCACGTGGGCGTGAAATTATCCCTTATTTTGACCGGTAGTTGAAATTACACAATACTTAAAACTTTCCCCTTTAAAGCAGAAATTGCGTCGAAAAGAATAAGAAATGTGGTGGTTTCAATTTAAAATTATGTGTAGAATCGTTTAAGATAACTTTGAATAATATATCTCCGAAAATGTGAGACTATCTTTATTCTTCGGTATATATTCTAATGATATTAATGAACTTTCCCAGTACATGTTTATTTGATAAAGATATAAAAAAGAGCTTTAATGCATAAATTTACAATACGTAAATATATTTTAAAAGAATTTTTCCCGCAAAGAGTTTATATGTTATATATATTCTAAATAATAGTGCTCACATGAGAGTATAATTTTACGTCAATATTTTCAAACTTTAAAATGTTGCGTGGAATTAATACTCTATTTCAATTTCAAATTATACTGGATACGGTGTATTCATTTATTTGGCTGATATGTGGTTTCGGTACTAATTTAATATCGGAATGCTACGCGCCAAGTTCTTGTTGCTAGTCGCTAAGTTGGGCAGTAATTTTACAATATGATTACCTTGATTTTTGACTTGGATTCTGTGGTTGCCGTCTAAATATTTAGTTTCTTTCTTTCTTCTTATTTTTTTGTTATTTTATTCTTTTTGTAATTGTATTTTTAAAATTATTTGTTGTTTATTACTTCTTATGATTATTATCTTATTATTTATTATTATAGTAAAAAATTGAAGTTAATTTTTATTGGTTTATATTTGGGGCTGTACACATAGCAAATTCAGACGATTTTAATTCGATTTCTTCGTAAACATTTCCCTACTTAGCGTTGTCTAGATTGCAACTTTCGTCGTCTGCTGTTTTTCCGAACATGGATATTTACAACCACAATTGATATTGGAGTACCACGATATTTTTTTTTAAAAAAAAAAAATTATTATTTAAATTTATATTTTATCTGCTAAATATTTTTTATTTTTATAAAGCAATACGTTTAGAAGTGATGGTACGAATTAAAATAGCAATACGTTTAAAAGGTGATACATTTATGTTATAACTGCTAAATATTTATTTTTATTTTGATAAAGCAATACTTTTGCAAGTGATTATACGAATTAACATAATAACAATACGTTTAAAAGGTGATAATACGATTGACATTTAATATTTCTCCTTATCATGCTTTTGTTAGTTTGACCTCTATCTATAGAGACGGAATCTTGACATTCGGAATCGATGACATTCATTAAAATAATTCACAGTTTTAAGAATCTTGCAAGCTATTACTAACGATTAGTTGATATTCATAATTGATATTAATTTTAATGCGAATTAATACCCCAAATTTAAGCGAACTGAGTGATAATCGCAGAAGTCGAATTCACGTAATTCGGGGTATAATTTTGCAGAAAAATATATAAACATTTTAGTTGGGTCCGGAGACGAAGGAAAATAATAATTTAGAAAAAGTATGTTTAGTAAAATCTTAGATTAAAGAAATACATCGCAAACCAAAGTTATTTTAATGTAGAAAGCTTCATAAAATCTAACAAATAGCCTACCAGCTGAAAGACTCTTTCCCTCTCAAAATTTCCTCGGAGCATGCTAATAATCTTATTTTTTACTTCTTGTTTTGTTGAAAAAATACGCTTATCTTTGGAGAATGCATTCTCTAAAAATTGTAACTTTTTTTTTCCAATTAAACACTGAGGTATTCTGTCAAATTACCAACTGTCATTCGATCTTCTGATTGAACTGAGTCTAAATACTCTTCTTCAATGTCTTCCTCTTGCTTTTGCATTCTGTGAGCTCAACAATTGTCAGATCCTAATTGTGGGACTCCAGCAGTTCTTGAACGTCATCACTATCCGCTTTAGAATTTATTTGTCTGGCAAGATAGAATAAGCTGTGGCCAGATTTAGAAGGCGAACAAGACTTCAATGACGACCGCAGGGAGGAGATTACCGACTTTGTCCAATCGATTCCAGGATTTCGAGAATGAAATGAAGATGAAGAAACCTGGGTGATATGCGATGCAGAAAACTGTGGATTTGAAATGCTAAATGAGGACGAGATTGCAACACGTGCAAAAATAATCCGACCCTGTCGATGATGAAACGGATGAAGACGAGGACAACAACAACAAACGAAAGTAGCAAGGGTTCATCATATTCTGACGCGTTTTATGCGTTAGAGACAGTTATGGAGTAGTACCAACAACAATCAGAGTGATGTCTTACTCAACTACTGCTGCTCAAGAGAATCAGATACCTTGCATCGAAAAAACGAAGATGTGCAATGGTACAGTGAAAAATAAGTGATTATTTTCCACAATAAAAGTAAAATTGCAACATTTTGCACCTATTTGTCTTTTCTTCAAGAACGTTTCCCGCATGTGATGATTTTTTATATTCATATAGTTTCAGGTTTCATATACTTCATGGATCGCATTTGGTTTTCGGTTATCCGAACAATCGCGTATCTGAACAGTGTCCAGTCCCAATTGATTCGGACAAACGACGTTCTACTGTATATTTATATTAATTTTTAATTAATTTTGGTTATATTCAATATATCCGAATTCCATGAATAAACTGGAAATATTTTCGATTATATCGAATTGGATTCATAACATTGCACATTCAATCTTTTTCCTCCGGATAGTAATTTCTTTTTTGGAATTGACATTTTTCACTTTTTAAACCATTATTATATTTTTACTTCCATTTTTTCCCATATTCTACTTTCCATATTTTCTGTTTTTATTGCATTTCAAAATATCTCATATCCTATTTCTTTAAATATTGGTACGCGTATTTTTCCAATTTTTTTACCCTCAAAAATAGTCAGTATATTTTTGTTTATTTTATCTTTGTCCTTCATTTAACATTAACGTATCTATATTCTCATCAGAAATAAGCCAATCTTTTAAATTACTTTCGAACCGAGTTATGGTACTAGGCTGGCATCTTGAATTGAAAGCTACTGGCTGTCAAAATCATTTTTGGCAAGATTTCAAAAACACGCCAAAAAGACGTTTGGCACGTAGAGCTCCGGTATCCAGTTAGTCCACTTGTTCCAATGTAATTTAAAAGATGTAGTTTGTAAACAAATAAGTTATTGAGAAAATAGGTAATCAAAGGAAGCTTCTAAATCGCATAGAAGAAAAATTAAAAATAGGGATGGTATTTTCCGATACTTTTAATATTAGCATTAAGTTTTTAATTTAAAAAAACTCTGAAACTAACATATATAAAAAAACCTTTAAAAATGATTAAATATAGTAAACAAGTAATTATACATTGTAAATGCAACTTTTATTATACTCAATGTATTAACTAAATATATAAAAGCAAATATTGCATGCAGTTCCTGTTGATTTGTTTGTCTTTAAATTTTAGCAAATTTGCGAATAAGCAATCCTTTCCTCCAAAGAAAAACCTTACTAATTTCGCAATCAATTTAATAACTCTGATAAAATATTAAAAATCTACATCTGGTAAGAGCTGCTGCCCTAGCGACAGTTTATAGGGACAGTGATTCTCAAACTTTCAATACTGGCGCCCCCCTTTTCAATCACAATTTTTATCGCGCCCCCCTTATACATTAATAATGTACCGAATGTAATAACAATGCACTTTTTTTGACGCTAAAGCTACAATACGCGATCTAAATTATAAACCATACAAATTAATAACATAAGTATTAAATTTTGTATACGTTACTTTTAAGCAAAAAAAAAACTTAAGTAATAGGATAGGTATTTTATGTTATTTTTCCTTTCTCTAATTTTCAAGTTGCACATATTGCAAAATGCAGTGGATGCTTTGAAGAAAAAATATAGATATCGGCTAAATATAGAAAAAGAACTCAGAGGGTCAATTTGTAATCATAAGCATTCCTTATAAAAACTTTGATTTGCATGACAAACCCATGGAAGTCGTTAATACTTATTAAACTTGTTCTTAATTTAGTATTAATTAATTAGTTATAAAATATTATGTGCAGCACTGGTACATCAAAAGTATACCGACTGAGTTCATTTATAAGAAAATAAAACATTATTGATATAATAGCTGAATTGTAAGGAGAGTAAAGACAAGTGCGCGACAGTGTTAAAAAATGTAAAATGATTTTTTTAAAAAATGATTGCTAAAATTATAATTAGTTTTAAGTGAACTGTAATTTTAAGCCTCACAGAAATAGCATTTATAATTGATTTTAAATAATGAACAATAATATAAAATTCCGATGAAGAATAATTGTATTTTTTTAATACAAAAGCGAAAAACTTCAACATGTTTTAACCCGACAGCAGGCGTGCACTCGATACGGTCGAGCGGGGTTATTGAGTCACCCCAATCTTTTTTTTATAATTATTTTATTGTACACGATACAAATCATGATTCCAGTAAATAATTTAATTAAGAGAAAGTTTACTTATCTACTTTCAAGGACTTTTCAATTTTTCTTTGGAAACAAATAAGCAGTTTTGCCAGAATTAACGATTTCGTCATCTGTGTGTCCCGCGCGACCACTTCCGGTTAAAAAGTGTATTCATTATGATAATATGTATGTTACTGCTAAAAAATGTGTAAAACTTTTTTCGTTATGCTTTATAGGTTTGAGAATATTCATAAAAGTATGTCTTGGCCGAGTAATTCTTTGAAGTGCTCTCCGTGGTTTTCCAAATATCATAAAACTCTTTGGCATGGAAAAAAGCGCTGCAGAGAAATACATTACAGACAACCTACCTAAATGAGAAACAAACACATAAGTGAGGGGTCATAACTAACTGTACCAATAACTTAGAAGGTCAAACAGATTATTAGCAAAAACAGATTGCAGCTATAATGGGCAATATTTGAAAAATAATCACAGTGATTAATTTTTTATGTTCCTAATTTTTTTCGATTCTGGGTCTGGTATTTGTTTTTTTCACTGAAAGAGTAAAATGTTAGGTTTAAAAGAAAAACGTAATAAAAAATCTCTCATCATGGAATTACAGCAAATAAAATTAAACTTTTTGTTTTGGTTATAGAATTAAAGAGATAGCTAATTAGGTATTGAAGAAGTTTTTATTTTTGATGACTTAATATCGCGCGCCTATAAATTATATCAGAATAAAAGTGCATTTTTTATTATGTCTGAAAGTATTTTGCTTTAATTCATTCCAGTAAATAATTATTTCTAAATTTTTTATTTTCAATGTGCTCGCCCCCCTCCTCGTTAGGTTTGCGTTAACCTAACGAGGGGGGCGCCCCACAGTTTGAGAAACACTGGCGTAAGACCTTTCGAAGAATCTTTTGAACCGTGGAAGGAAGGTGGTCAACAGATGCTGCAATACGCCTAACATTAGTCTTCCGATAGTTTGCAATGTGTCTTCTTCCACTTTCCATGCTACATCATCCACTATCTGTATTGCAACACACTTCCGTTCCCTTCCTGGCTGAATCCTCAATGATTTCGTTGCTTCAAATTCCTAATTATGTTTGTTAGTTCTTGACTACTGAGTGGACCTTTTCGTAGCCGATATCTGCATCTGGTAAGAGCTGATGTACTAGCAACAGTTTATAGGGATGGTAGCGTAAGACCATTCGAAGAACCTTGTGAACCGTGAAAGGAGGTTGGTCAATAGATGCTGCAATACTCCTAACACAGTACTTCTCAAACTTTCAATACTGGCGCCCCCCTTGCAAAATGCAGTGGTTGCTTAGAAGACAAAATATAGATATCTGCTAAATATAGAAAAAGAATTCAGAGGGTCAATTTCTAATAATAAAAGCATTCCTTATAAAAACTTTGCTTTGCAAGACAAGCTCATGGACGTCATTAATACTTATTAAACTTGTTCTTAATTTAGTATTAATTAATTAGTTATAAAATATTCTGTGCAGCACTGATACATTAAAAGTATACCGGCTGAAGTGCCCGCTCTTTGCACGAGTTCATTTATAAGAAAATAAAACATTATTGATATAATAGCTGAATTGTAAGGGAAGCAAAGCCAAGTGCTCGACAATGTTTACAAAAACGTAAAATGATTTTTTTTAAATCGTTGCTCAAATTATAATTAGTTTTAAGCGAATTGTAATTTTAAGCCTCACAGAATTAGCATTTATAATTGATGTTAAACAGTAGCGCACACAGGAATTTTTCAAGGGGGGGTCCGGGATCGAAAGTTCACCAAACTTGCATCAGGTTCCTTTTGATTTTGTCGATTTTCGGGAACAAAACACAGTAAAAAACTAATTCTTGAATAAATAATTAGCATTAACTAATAAAATTAATCATTAATAACAAATACTTAACTAAATTTTGCGTACTATAAACTTAGAATTATAATCAATCGGAAAGAAATCAAGGGCTTTGGGGGGGTCCAGACCCCCCCCCTTGTGTGCGCCACTGATGTTAAATAATGATCAATAATATAAAATATCGATGAAGAATAATTGTATTATTTTTAATATTTAAAGCGAAAAGACTTCAACATGTTTTAACCCGGGAGCGGGCGCGCACTCGATACGGTCGGTGGTTATTGAGTCACCTCAATGCTTTTTTTTTATAATTATTTTATCGTACACGATACAAATCATGATTCCAGTGAATAATTTAACTAAGAGAAAGTTTACTTGCCTACTTTCAAGGACTTTTCAGTTTTTTTTTGGTAATAAATAAACAGTTTTGCCAGAATTAACGATTTCGTAATCTGTGTGTCCCGCGCGACCACTTCCGGGTAAAAAGTATATTCATTATGATAATATGTATGTTAATGCTAAAAAAATTGTGTGAAACTTTTTTCGTTATGCTTTATACATTGAGAATATTTATAAAAATATGTCTTGGCCAAGTAATCCTTCATGTGCTTGTGTGTGTGTGTGCTCTCCGTAGTTTTCCAAATATCATAAAAACTCTTTATAGCGCAACAGAGAACACATAAGAGAGGGGTCATAACTAACTATACCAATAACTTAGAAGGTCAAACAGATTACAGCTATAATGTGCAGCATTTCAAAAATAATGAAAGTGATGAATTTTTTATGTTCCTAAAGTTTTTCGATTCTGGGTCCGGGATCTGTTTTTTCTCTGAAAGAGTAGTATGTTAGGTTAAAGAAAAGCGTAATAAAAAAATCTCTCATCACGGGATGACAGCAAATGAAATAAAAGTTTTTTTTGGTTATAGGATCAAAGATAGCTAATTAGGTATTGAAGAGGTTTTTATTTTTGATGGCTTAATATCGCCTATAAATTATATCAGAGTAAAAGTGCATTTTTTATTATGTCTGAAAGTATTTTGTTTTAATTCATTCCAGTAAACTAATTATTTTTTTAAATCTTTTATTTTCTATATGCTTGCGCCCCCCTCGTAAGGTCATCGCGCCCCCAGGGGGCGCGCCCCACAGTTGGAGAAGCACTGTCCTAACACATTAGTACTTCCAATGGTTTTCGATCTATCTTCCTCCACTTGCCATGCTACATCAATCACTACCTGTGCTGCAACACCCTTCCGTTTCCTTCCGTTGCTTCAAATTTCTAATTATGTTTGTTTGTCCTTGACTACTGACTGGACCTTTTCGTAGCCGCTGCAAAGACTGCAATTTCTACAAAGCTTTGGTAGCAGAGTATCCGTTTCAGTAAAACAATTTCACCAGTAAAGCACATTCCTGGAGATTCAACGTCATCTCCCTTGACTTGGAAACGAGTATGACAGTGGTTCGCCTCTCACATCTTTATATTTTGCAAAGGGTTATTATGGTTAAGACATTTTCGTATGCGAGTAGTTTACATTGCACAAAGCTATCTATTGAGATTTTTAAAACTCATTGTTTTTTTCCTAGATAAAACTCTCATCATTTCATTCTGCTATTACCCAATTTTCATGCAACTCTGCTACACAGCTTTTACTGCAGACTGCTCTCAAATGTCGAGTTTAACTAAGCACACGTGGTACATAATAATGATATAAAAGTTGAATGTAAAATAATGAGAATATTTGAAATTTGATTTAAAAAAAACTACTAGGAAAGAAAGTTGATAAAATGAAATTTTTATTCCCTTTTAAAAGGAAATAATGCTTATTTAATATTTTTTTCTTTTGCTATTTTTGATTTATTTTTGTTTTACTTAAAATTACAATTGTCAAAATATTTGAGATATACGTACAAATTGCATTTCAAGAAACAGAAAAAAAATTTTTTTTAAAAGCTTTTTTTTAAAAAAAAAAAGACAGCTTTGTAAGCTCTGAAAAATGGTTTTTGCTTAAGCTAATTACTGTAATTAGTTTATTTTTATTAATAATTTAACTTGAAAGGGGGAGATTTTTTTTCTACTAAAACAACTTCCAAATACAGTTTATCTCTTTGTTTATTTTTTTAAGCTTTGAAGCTATATTTTAAATTAACAAATTATTTTAATTAGTTTATTTTTAATAATATTTTAACTTGAAAGGAGGGAAATTTTTTCTATCAAAATAACTTCCAAGTACAGTTTACCTCTATGTGTTTTTTTAAAACCTTTGAAGCCATATTTTAAATTAAGAAATTCTATGAAAGAACACGCTAGATTGTAAGTACTCCTATTGAATATAATTTAACATTATTCATATAACCTATGCAAAAACTGAATTGCTTAAGATTCTGGTTATTCACCAACACATGCATCTCTTTTCTTTTACCAAATTATCTTCTTGCAAAAGAGCGTTTTCTAATAAATTATAATAGAAACCATTACAGTTTCTTTCTTCTCAATTAGCTTGCTACTTAACTAAGAAGAAGAAAAAAATACTTTTTAATGGCAAATCACAAGTGAGTCGCTCATTTAACTAATTAACAATCTTAAAAAAAATCACTTTAAAATACTCTGGAAGCAAAAGAAATTTTAACTACTATATTCTTAATATTTTGTTCAGCAATTTTATTCTATAAAAATTGTTTTTTTCTCCACTGCAAGTATTTTGTTAAAATAATAAATAAAATTCATAGAATTTAATATATTTTATTTCCAGTTAGAATACATACAATCACGCTATATTTATTTGCATGAAAGAGAATTAGACAAACTTGTTGATATCAAAAATTTCGAAACTTATTTCGATAATAAATACAAATGATGCTTGAATCCTATGTCAGGCGATTACATTTTCTTTCACTTACCCTGATTGAAACACATTTTTAGTCGAAGCAATTTTAGTTTATTTGTTTATTCTACGTTTTCTTTCACCGTTCTTAAAAGTGTCTTAATACCATAAATATTTGGATTTTAACATATAAGACAGAATTAAAAACATAATTATACGATAACTAAGAAAATAAAATCTTTAACGATTTACTTTAACAACTTGACACATGCTGCTATTTTATAGAATGATACTTTTTAGAATTTAAATTTCCTTTAAAGCTGTAAATAAACTAAAATTAAGACTCCAGTAAAAATGTAATACTCTTTTAATATATCTATTAAGCAGGATTTTTTTCATTTATGTGTAAATAAAAAAATAACTTTAAGTCACAAGCGTTTCTCAAACTGTGGGAAGCGCCCCCCCCCTAGGGGGCATGATGACCTTACACGGGAGGTGCAAGCTTATCTAAAATAAAAGATTGTTAAAAAATTATTAATTAAAGAAAGTAAAACAAAATATACAGTTTGACATTATAAAAAATAAAATACTTATCTTGATAATTAGTACGGTGCATAATCGTCGTAATGTAACTTTAGCACATCAAAGTATATTGTTATTGCATTCAATGCATTGTTATTGAATGGGGGAAGCGTGATGAAAATAATGATTAAAGGTTGAGTCGCAACTATTGAAAGTTTGTGAAGCACTGTTTTAAGTAATTTCTCTAATTAAAGATATTTTTAAATCAATTACAAAGCATTGCTTTCGTTGAGAGAGCTTCAAGACATTTAAAACAATTTCTTCCTTTTTTCGGCAGGGTAAAGGGAGTAAGTAACATGCGCTAAATAATTCCATTACTGAGATCAGAAGTTTTTATATGTACTATTAAAGTTACTGAGGTGTCAGATGGTCGTGTTGGAATTTTCTTTATAAGAGTGGGAAAGTATTTAAAAAAAATTGGGGAAAGGGGATGTAACTCTTTTTCAAACCCTTCGAACAGCAAATGTCTTAATTCTGAAGATAATTTAATTTTTTTTAAAACAAACTTAAGATTTCATTTTTTGATTACGATGTTGTTTAATAATTTATTATTAATATAAAATAACATTAAAATAGATGTTTCGAGAACAAAATACAAAATTCAAAAATCAACGATCTTCTGTTTTTACGCTTATGTAAATACGAGGGCATTTCGAAAAGTAAAGATACAATGGCTCGCATTCCTTAAAAAACATTTATTTAGAAAATGTAAGTTACATCTTATTAACTAGATTATTTATTATTTTTCGACATGATCACCCCGTTATCCAAATATTTGTTAAGTCGGTGCACAAGCTTTTGTATCCCACAGTCATAGAAGGTTGCCGCCTTTAATTTCAACTTCCTCTTTGATCTCATCATCGTCGTGGAATGATTTTCCTCCAAGGTGCACGAATTGCTTCCTCCGTTCTCTGAAGAAGGGCATCAGAGATCACAGATGGCCGACCTGTTCATTGTTCGTCATGAACATCGGAGAAATGATGACACCATGTCGTTACATTTTGTCGATTCATAATGTTCCCATAAACAGAAAAAATTTCTTTGTGAATATCCGCTGGTCGCTGACCTTTTCCATAAAAAAACGTATGATGGAATGCAGCACATTTGGCGGGATTCTGAATCGGCATAGCCATTTTAAACACGACCTGCTCCAACCAGAATCGACGTTGAAATGCCGAACGATCGCGAGGAGAAAGCTAATGGTTCAAGGTTAACACCTGTGTTGCCAACTTACTCGCCAAAACTTTTCTTTTCCTCTGGCGTACGGTGTATCTTTACTTTTCGAAATGCCCTCGTATATTAATTCATTGTGCATTTATATATAAATATACGTAAGTTAATTTCTTGTATAGTCACAGAGTGTGTCTATAACATTCCAATTGAAATATGTAAATAACACAGGCTTACGATGGAAAAAATGCAAGGAAAGTAATGGTTCAGCTTTATGTATTTTTTGGGGTTAATTACAATAATAGAATTAAAAATTTTCTATTACGTCACGTTTTCTTAAAAAATACCATTTTAATTGGATTTTTATGAGTATTTGCGAAGGATTTGTTTCAACGTTGAATTTCTTCCCTTTGTGGCTGAACTTCACTCTACCATGGTAAAGCTTACATAATACCATTCTGTGAAACCTCTTTTCAATGCAAACTGTCCTCTACCAGTGGTTTCGCCACTAGTTCAAGCTTTCAGGAACCGATTCAACTGAGTTTTTCTATCAAGTTGAACTTGATGATCGGACTAGAGATTTGGGCTTTTCGAAAGAGGCGACTTAATTGTTGGGCTTCAGATTTAAAGGGGGGGGGCTTATTGAGGAAGGGAACCTCTTTTTATTGGTACAGGAATCGAGGGAAATGAGTTTGTTAACCCTTTATCAACTGAAGGTACTTATAAGTACCACCCACTTTAAAATTATATAAAACTACCATTTTTACGAATACTCTGACGATACTTGGTAGGAATATTTTTTTTAATTCCACTTTTCCAGTATATATGGCAGCATGGGCTCTATGATGATAAGAGGATAAGGGAATAATTTTAAAACAGGAGTTGCATTTTCAGTTGACAGTTTGATTTCATTGCGAAGATTCTCATTTTTGTTCCGAAAAAGTAGTCAATGTAGCTTCTCCCGAACAGTGGGATGTGAAAACCTTACGTGGGGAGGGGGCGAGTAAATTTAAAAGTCAAAAGTAAAATATTATTTTTTAAAAAAAAAAGTTATTCATTTGTTAAAATGAAGCATAATAAAAACAGAGATTTGCAGAGATATAATGTACCTATAAATGTATTATTGCTGCTCAATGTATTTGTGATAGTTAATTTGTAAATACAGAGTTAAGAACAAATTTAATAGTTACCAGTGATTTCTTTGGGCTTGCCATATTCAAAATTTAATACTTCTCTTGGTAATTTGTACGGTTTAAAATTAAACTCGTATTTTGTAGCTTTACGTCAAAGTAGATTATTATTGCATTTAATACATTGTTATTGTATGGAAGGGGTGAGGGCGTGATGAATATTATGATTGAACATTGGCTCACTAATGTTGAAAGTTTGAGAAGCACTGAGCCATAATGTCATAAAAGGTAAGTGTCTCATTTTGTACGTTAGTTAAGATTTTAGTAAATGATTCGACTATTTATTTTAAGTGAACCGTGTATATAATTAATTTTACAGTTGAATAACTTTGTGATACTTATAAGTACCGGCAGTACACTGGATGATAGAACAAAAACACTTCGTTTTTTTTCGTCCGCATAACGTATTATTGTTTTTTGCTGTGTCGTAGCATCATTATTATACTTTAGGGATGGCGAACTACTGGCTCGCGTGCCATTGATGACACGTGACACAATATTTTGTGTAGGCTACTGATCAAAGTGGTTTGCATTTTAATTCAAAACAACATAATTAATTATGAAGTATTACGAAAAAACGCGAGTAGTCGGTCTCAGTTTTCCTTCAGGTTTTCTGAGTTCAAAGAATTATTGGAAAAGTTCAAGTTTCTTATGTACCCTGATGGGATTTCATTTAATAAAGTGAACTTGTCCCAATTTGATTGGTTGGAAAGTGAAAATTTTGAAATTCAACCGATTAACTTCCAGTCTAGTTCAATATGGATTCATAAGTTTGTTGAAAAAAGGAGAAAGTTGGAATTGATCGAAGCACAGAAAGATTAACAAGCAATTTAAGTAAAAATTCTAATAATGAAATTTCGAAAACATGAAATTCGATTCCAGACGCATTTAATTGTTTGAAGAAGCTAGGTTATCCCTTTTAACTATATTTTGATCTACCCACGCCTACGAGTCATTATTTTCAGAGATGAATTGCATCAAAAACTGGTTAGAAACTGTTTGACAGATGATTCCAATTCAGCATATATTTTGCTAAAAGTAACATCTTACAATCCTAATATAAGTTATTTTTTATCTATAATCAGCAGCAACAGAAATCACACTAATATTACTTTAATTTGAATTACACGTATAACTAAAATATTTACTACAATAAGGTGCAAAATTAATTTCTTCGAAATAGAGTTTTGAGTTGTTAGTACTTAGTTTTATTATTTTCCCAATAATCGCAAGTCAAAATTATTTGACGGCACGTTTACACCTCATTAAACATTTATTTAGAAAAAATGGCACGTTGATCCACAAAGGTTTGCCACCCTGCTATAGTGTAATAAAGTTATGTTTTTTTTTTGGGGGGGGGCATTTCTCTTTTTAGTTTAATTTATTTATTTTTCCTTTTTATTGATTCAATCAGCTAAATCGTCCCTTTTATGGTTATTTCGTTTCATTCTTATACTATGATAGATATGAGCATTTCTTTGGATGTTATTTCGTGTTCCCAAATTATTCACTAGAGTAAATTTCCCAAGTACCGTAATGTGTTTAAATCTTGGGACTGAGGTGGCTTACAGAATTTGTTTGGGACATGATAGAACGGCCATGACTTCACAATGTAAGCTATTTGCTTGGTATCATTGTCCTGCTGAAAGAAAGAATCATCTCTTACCACAAGTTTCTGTGTACTTGTCTAGATATTTAACTTCAATAAGTTCAAGTAATCAATGTCGTAATTACATTGTTGATTCAATAAAATTCATATTATCTACCCAAAGGCAACGGTAGCGTGATAATGATTAATTTAAATATTTAGTTTAATTGCGTCACAGCTATCGTTTATAGATTTACATTGAAGTTTCTAAACTTATTAAAAGGTGATTAGAGTTCAAAACAATGGTTTGTGAGAAGATAGTCCCTTTTAGTGCTTCCACTTACTTTGAAGGATCAAAGCATCTGCCCCTCTCTCTGCTTCGGAGATGAGGGCCGGAATCTCTTTTTATCACCTCATTACATCCTGCTAGTGGCGGGAAAAGGGTCCCTCGTGTTGTCAAAGTATCTCTCCTTCTCTCTGCTTCGGGGATCAGGGGCCGGTGCCCTTTAGCATCCCGTTACATCCTGCTGGTCGGATGGAAAATGGTTCCTCGAGGGTCAAGAGGTTGTGGGGGAGGTCCAAGATGGACCACGCAATAGCTTTCGATATACAAGTGCAGGATGAACGTGTGAGGATTATTTCCACAAAGACCGATTCACAGCTGGGAGGCGGAAACATTACAACCCCCAAACATTATACCTCCTTCTCCATGTTTGATAGTCGGAAAAAGATTTTCTTTCTTAAGATAAGTGCAAGAATTTTTGCAGGCCTTTTTGGCAAGAATTTTTGTCCTTTTCGATGCCAAAAATACAAAAATTACTTTCAATTGAATATATTACATTTTTTCAATAATTATGTGTCCTACTTAGGTTTTTCTTCGAAAAAGTCATTCTCTTAGCTCTGTTCATTTGAGAAATGAATGGATTCTTGAGAGCAACTCGGCCATGATAGTCATCCTTTTTTAGTTCTTCGAATTGTGGTGAAAGTCACATTTTTATGAAATATCTCAGCAGTATTTTTAGCTATTTGGGAAGCTTATATTCTTGGATTTATTTTTATAGAACGTATTGCAAAGCAAGAGTTTCGAGGTGACACTGCAGATGGGTGGGTTAATCTTTGCTTGGACGTAAAATTTTGGTTGATGTGTATTTTATGAACACATTTTGAATCAATTAATGTCTCCTATTAACAGTTTCAGCCAACTGATTTAAAGGATTTCCCCCTTTCTTAAAAATGTAAGATGATCTTTCTTTGAGTAATACATCAATATTTTTTCTGTTACCCAATCCCACAAGCATTCACATCTCAAATTTCAAATAAATTGTTATAGAAGCTTATAATTAATTAAAAATACATAATTACAGTAGAATGTCGTTAATCAGAACATTTATTATTCGGAGTGTCAAATATTCAGACTAGATTTTTTTTCTTTTTTGGCCAACTACAGGTATATGAATACGTTTCCGAAAAGTGCAATTCTCACCAGTTGTTTCACGGGAGGCCAAAAGTGACGCTAAAACCCCAAGGTCAGGGATATTTCGGGAATTTCAGTGTTGCAGCTTTTGCTAAAAAGCTCAATATGAAAGACGCCTGCTCCATGTTATCCGAAGTGGGGGACTCGCTCGAAAGACAGCGAACAAGACTTCAATGACGACCACATGGAGGAGATTACCGGCTTTGTCCAATCGATCCCAGGATTTCGAGAATGAGATGAAGATGTAGAAACCTGGATGATATGTGATGTAGAAAACTATGGATTTCAAATGCTAAATGATGACGAGATTGCAGCACGTGCAAAAAGAATCCGATCCTGTCGACGATGAAACAGATGAAGACGAGGACAACAACAACAATGAAAGTAGCAAGGATTCATTTTCTGCTTTAGAGACAGCTATGGAGTCGTACCAATAACAATCACAGTGCTGTCCTACTCAACTACTGCCACTCAAGAGAATTAGATACCTTGCAGCGAAAAAAAGGTGTACAGTGGTAAAGGGAAAAATAAGTGATTATTTTCTGCAATAAAGGTAAAATTGCAACATTTTGCCCAAATTTTGCTTTTACTTCAAGTACGTTTCCCACATGTGATGGTTTTTAACATTTGTAGAGTCCGGTTTCATGTACTCCATGGATCGAATTCGGTTTTTCGAATAATCCCGTATCCAAACGGTGTCTGGTCCCAATTGATTCGGATAAACGACGTTCTACTGTATCTCATTATAGCATGTGTCTTTAAAAACTCTACTTTGTAAGTGTGCTCAGACTTTTGGCGGTAGTGGTTGGTGATTCTTTGGTGGTTATTCTGGTTTTCTCATGTTAAGGGGTGGACTTTGTTTTTGTTTTTTTTAATAGGAAAATTTCGAAAAATCCCTCAGAGGTATGTTGATTTTCTGAAGAGAAAAATTGTAATAGTAATTTTAACATAAACATGTAAGATGTACGAAGATTTTCGGAGGTAAGTGTATATGTATGCAAACACAACTTGAATCGTGGAGTAATATTAAATCTTTCATTGCAAATGAGACAAATATGTTATTCGCTATTTGGGGATAATCTTTTCGTTTTTATTTCTTATTAAGCTATAAATTGCACACTGCCTTTCCAATCCTTGATCAATATCGAATATTTTCAAGAATCTAAATTACCTTCTTCAATGAAAAATTCCCACATTTACCACAAAGAAAATCCCGATTAAGAAGTATTTTAGTACCATGTGTGTGTGTGTGTGGACAAATAGTGTGTGGCTTTCTTAAAAAGTCTAACACTAAGGACAAGGGATTAATTGCAATATCGAACCAAAAGTTAAATGCCGGTATTCGGTATTTTTTAGTTCTTAATACCGGGATACAGGTTTTAAAACCAGTAGCAGAAATTTTAGAAAAAGAAAAGAAACACAGGTGTTTCCTCATTTTATTTTTCAATTTTATCAGAGAGTTTAGACATCACAAAAAATAATTTACAACTTATAAATTATAACAGTATATAAAGAATCACAAGAAATATAAAGGAACATCTTATTTATTTAAATCTCACAAAAAAACGTAAATATCAGTATTTAGTTTGTGGTAATATTACACAAATACACTGCTGGACAATTGCTAAGGACGGATAACACTATCATCCATAGCAACCACAAAATCAAAGGAAGCAAAATTTGGAAAATTAGAATAAGTGCAGGATATTAGTAGGAAGAAGTATGAGTATGAAAATTTTTTTCCACGTCTGTACATCACGTGATAGCGTTCATAAGAGCTTTAAAGGTTTTGACGCGTGTGGACAGTTGTTGTTTCAAGTCAAAATTTTACAGGAAAGGTTTAATGGACGAACTTAAAATTTTTGGCATGTCTTCCCGACATCACATAGATGATTTTATGTGTGGCCGAATTATTGGAAAGATCGAAGAAGGGCGAAAAATAACAGATGTTGCCAGGGAGTTCGACATCGCTCACAGCGTTGTTTCACGGCTGTGGAACTCATTTAAAACTACTGGAATGTGTAGTAGACGGCACGGGGGAGGTCGTGTTAGAAGTACGACACCTGTAGAAGACAGATATATCGTCCTATCAGCAAAAAGGAACAGGCGCACCACAGCTCAGCAGGTGGTGAATCAGTTTCTTGCTGCTTCAGGAAAGCAGATCTCCCGAAAAACTGTTGCCAGACGTTTGAGGGGAGGAGGACTATACGCACGCAGACCTGTTGTGTGTGTCCCATTGACCAGACAGCACCGTACTGCCCGTTTGCAATGGTGTCGTGAGCATCACAATTGGACTGAACAGGACTGGGCATGCGTACTATTCTCAGATGAGAGTAGGTTCAGTCTGTCATCGGATTGTAGACGCCAACTGATCTGGCGCGAGAGTGGTACTGCTTATCGTCCAGAAAATATCCAGGAAAAGGACCGATATCCGACATGCAGTATCATGGTGTGAGCCGGCATCATGATCAATGGCCGCACGCGCCTACATGTGGTTGCGAATGGGACTATGACGGGCCAACGATACATTGATGAAGTTCTACTTCCTCATGTTCGTCTTTTCCGTGGTGCTGTCGGTGATGAATTTGTTTTTATGGACGACAACGCAACATGTCATCGAACACTCGCTGTTCAGGATTGTCTAGACAGCGAGGGTATTCAACGTCTCGTATGGCCAGCGCGTTCTCCAGATCTAAACCCCATTGAAAATGTGTGGGATGCTTTGGGAAGGCAAGTTTCTGGTCGAAACTATCCTCCGACAAACAAGAACACCCTCATCCGTGCACTCACAGAGCAATGGGATAAATTGCCTCAACAGCTGCTGGATAATGTTGTGCAAAGTATGGTACGACGTGTGGAATGTTGCATCACACTCCACGGTGGACATATCCCGTACTGATACCTTTCTTTAAGGTGCCTGCTGACTTTTAGATGCATTGTTCCATTTCTCCGTACGCAAATCAAATGAACATTTTTTTTCTTTCAGATGTTTCACAGCTTTTGTACTTTCCAGAACAATAAATATTCTTTATTCTAATGTCTGAACAGTGCGGCAACTATATTTTATCCTACTAGGCCTCATGTCTCGCTTAATGTTATGCTACATAGCAATTTGTGATCCGTCCTTAGCAATTGTCCAGCAGTGTATTTGAAATTTGGTCTTAAATAACATAATACATCAACTGTACAGTATGATGTACAAATAAAGAGTGTTTTTTTCCAGGTATAGAAGTTTAAGTTGGCATTACTTTCCAAGAGGGCAACTGATTTAACAGCTTTCAAGTGTTTTTTTCTCAGTTTGGTTTGGCAATTCATCATGAATAGACTCACGCCTGAATAGATTCGTCGAATGGGCCCAAAACGAGATTGCCGTTGTTCCCAATTTTCATAAGCGAATTTTGTTTAGCGATGAAGCGCACTTCTGGTTGAATGGCTACGTCAACAAACAAAACTGCCGCATTTGGAGTGAAGCTAATCCACAAGTGTATGTTGAAACACCGTTACATCCAGAAAAACTGACTGTTTGGTGCGCTTTATGGGCTGGTGGAATCATTGGTCCGTACTTCTTCAAAAACGATGAAGGCCACAACGTTATAGTCAATGGTGATCGGTATAGAGCCATGATTACTAACTTTTTCATTCCTGAATTGAACAATCATAATGTCCAGGAGCTGTGGTTCCAACAAGACGGCGCAACATGTCACACAACTCGTGCCACAATCGATTTATTGAAAGACACGTTTGGTGACCGCCTAATTTCACGTTTTGGACTTGTGAATTGGCCTCCAAGATCTTGTGATTTAACACCACTAAACTATTTTCTTTGGGGCTATGTAAAGTCATTGGTCTATGCGGATAAGCCACAAACGCTTGACCATTTGGAAGCCAACATTCGCCGTGTTATTGCCGATATACGGCCACAAATGTTGGAAAAAGTCATCGAAAATTGGACGTCCAGATTGGGCTACATCCGAACCAGCCGTGGCAGTCATATGCCAGATATCATATTTAAAATATAATGCCACAAGAGTATCTTTCGAATAAAAAAAATTCATGTCAATCGAATAATACATCGTTGTTTTATTGCAATTTAAAGTTCTATACCTCTAAAAAAACACCCATTAGAATGTGAGTAACAAAAAAATACATACATTTAAAAAGTATCGAGAGATTACGCACTTTCTTCCTAACTACTACTTTGTTTTCACATATACGAATATCAATCTACGAATCCTGTGTGCGTGCAGTATCACTCTTATCTGTAATTGGATAGTTTTGGTCCTCCTCCTTAGATGATTCACATATTCTATCACTTCTCTTGACTATACGATGCAACTTTATATTCAAAATCTAATTAATTTCGGCCATTAGGGAGATATAAAAACAAAAACGTATATTTTTTGCTGTGTTAACGATCCCTGAACATATAGTGGAGACATTTTCTAGTAAATACCGAAAAAACGACATTTAAACTTGTAAATACTGGTATTACAAAGTTGTACAAATGGCTCAAAATACCGATATTCGGTATCCAGGTATTGCAATCCCTACTAGTGACCTCACAGTAAGAATTATAAATATGTGCAAATCAAAGATAGAAAGAAAAAAAATGTGGTGTCCGTACAGCATACGGGTAAAACGGTTGTGGACGGCTTTCGGTAGCTTCAGGTGTACGGATAAACAGTTTAATGGTTAAGAAAGATTTAAGATAAAGCAATCTAATCTTGGTGTAATTGCTTCGATGAGTAAAATTGTACTGTGCTCAGAAATAGGAAACAAAAGAACAGCCTATTCACATAACAGAGAGGGAAGACTGTTTCACTGACCTTTTTTCCCTGAAGAAGATCAGACACGATCGAAAGCTATTTTTTTGTCTACTTACTAAAAAAAGGAAATCACCCTCGTAACTTTTTGTTCACCACAATTTGTTCTTTAACCAAGCTAAAAATAAATCTGTATAATAAACCGCCTTTAATTTCATTAACTCATTAACCCCTTTAATTTCATTCAACACCACATCAATGGGAGGATGTTTGAGCCTCGACTTCATGAATGTAATTAAAGTTTACTTTACTGATAAAATTACTAATTTTTTTACTTCTTATTAGTTCTAATTTTAAATTTATGTATTTTAATTTCGTAAAATTTGATATTGTGATAAACCATTTTTTACTGTTTCATTTTTCACAAAAACTTGTTGAGAATTAGCGGCGCGGATTAGAATTGATGGCGGTTTAGATTCGAAAAAAATCATTGTTATGTCCAGTATAAATAAAAAAAAATTAAGTCGAAACTCTGTAACCAGGAGAGGTGATGAAGCAGTGGAGTCGAATCATGCATTATGCATAATATATGTATTTTTCATGTACTTGAAGAAGTTTTGAGATGAAGTGTTCCTTGGAAAAGTTAATTTGTTTTGCTACTGATAGTGCACCTACCATGACCAGTATTACTAAGGGAGTTGCAAGATTAAAAGAAACAAGCAAACAGCACGGTAATAATAATTTTAAATATTTTCATTGTATTATTCCAAAGCAAGTACTCTTTTTTGCATGTACTTGGATATATTGGACATGTTTTAAAATAGTTCGTAAAACTGTAAACTAACATGTAACATGTAGACTTTAGCATTGTTGATTTGCTTTATTTCTGGAAGACATAGAATGTGAGTTTATATATATATCAGTCAACCATATTAGAAGAAAGTTCAATGGATTTCGAATCGTAAAGCGGTAAAACGATTTTTTAAATTGTTGAATGAAATCATTATTTCTTGAAAACAGAAAAATTATACTGAATTAAAAAAAGAGAAAAAATGAAGGAAGAAAAATATGCTGAGTTACAAGAAGAACTTGCCATTTCAACTGAGAAATTCCCTGGATTTCTCAGTTGATACTACAGGTCAACTTAATATAACCTTCAAGGTAAAAATTATTTTTTGTTACAATGCTATTTAAAAATAATAACGCTTTCAAATAAAATTTATTTGAGGCAAATAATTACAAACAGAAGAGAAAACTTGTCTCTCTTTGAAAGCTTTCAAAATCTATGATTAAATCACTTAAATTAAAATTTACTGAATATTTTCACCAAATTAAATTGCTAGAAATGGAATTCGATCAAATATTTTCTGACTTTAAAAATTTTGAATTATAAATTCATTTCTTAATTTCACCTTAACTCTTAATTTATCGATATAATATCGATGAAAACTTGTAAATGTATTTAATTTAAATCTATTGTGATCATTTGCTGAGACAGAAATGTTTGAAAGTTGAATCTCTAGATTTCTATAAATATTCATCTGTAGATCGGTTTCTTAAAGTGTTATCATTTGTTACGCGTATAATGAATGGCTATGTTTGAAAAAATTTATTAATGCTAGAATTTTTTTTTCTTCAATGAAAAATAAATATTCAGGAAGGTCAAGATTAAATGGTCAACATTTATCACCATTTTTTTAAAATTACATCAGCTCAAAATGTTCAACCAAATTTTGATTACTTGCTTTGAGAAAAAAAAAACGATGTCAAATACCTTCTAAAAGTAATATTAAATTGTATTTCATATATTTTTTGACTTTTATTTATTTTTTTATAAAACAATATAAAACATATATAGTTAATAAAATAAAATGAAGTATTATACGATCATGTATGTGTATAATATATAGTACATTGAGTTTTATAAATACAGAATATGATCATTCCAAAAGTCCTATCTTATTAATTTTTTGAACATTGAAAAAATATGCTGCCCTCAATTTAATATAAAATAGTTCATGCGGCTCTTAATATCAGAGGAGTTTGACATGTCTGGCCTAAGCAAAGCTCATACGCATTGTTTATTTAACGGAGAAATATATTCGCTCAATAAATATAGACAGAATAAATGAGAGAGAGAGACAGAAATATAGATAAAGAATAAACAATATTGGTGCTGACAATTCTTAGCAAATATATGACTGCTGATTAATCTCCCAAATGAATGAAGACGAATTACCCTATAAAAAATGAGATATCTACCGTTGTAAATGCTGGATCATATTTACTTATTAAATACTTCTAGCATGTCTTATATTTTAAGAGATCTGAGGTAAGGGATTTATTGTTACAAATGCATTATAGTATTTCACTTTCAGGAAATCATCGATTCATTTAATGTAACAAATACTTAATTACGATTTCTAAAGAATGGCGAGATTAGAACAATTTAAACTCGCTTATCTCAGTAAACAATGAAAGTAATGGTTGAACGATTAATTGTTACGGGTTTGTTTCAATTCAAGGATTCTGATGAACATACAATAGACAGATAATGAGTTTCAATATTTAATTTAGTTGGTTTATTGATTTTTTTGATAACTAATGCATTTAACACTTGATACAATGATACGTTTAACAGATAATAATAACAGATATATGTTCTAAACTCAATTTGCAACAAAATTTAGGTAAAAAAGGGTAGTTGCAATTTCACTTTTAGTTGAAATTCATATTCGATTGTCCGTTAAAATTTGAAACTACGAATATATATATATGTAGTATTGAAAAACTGTCTAATTATATTTTGTTTCTTACATGTCTATTTAAAAATGCCATTGGGGTGAATGACTTGATATTTTATCAATAACACTGATGATATTAATGTTTTCGATTGTATGAAACGATCGAAATGAAAGATGACATTAGTTATATCGATAACAATGATAATTAAAAATATTATTTGTATTATCACATAGTATTTTTGACAGTTAATTCTATTATAGAAATACTTTCTGGTTAGGTTTTATTTGACTAAATAATTTATTTTCAATAAATTTAATCACGGCATTATCTCTCATATGTAGAATTCGGGTATGTTTTATAAGTTTATATATATCCCATATGGTATCAGAATTGTTTCCTTACGCATCCCGTACAATCTAGGGTGTTTAAAAAAGTTGGTTGGACTAACTTTGATATTGTATAACACGGTAACATTTTGGTATAGAAGGTGAATTTTATGCTCTGATTGAAAAGTTGCCAAAATTTGTTAGAACTACAATCAATTAATAAGATTCTAATAACCATTCAATGCACTTGTAAAAGTTGTGAAATTTTCCTACTTTTAACTAGGCGTAAAACATTTCGACCATAGGCTAGAAATGATTATTACGTATTATTTTACCTCATTCTGATGCTACCTCGTCCCCTTTCTTATGTTTGATGTGAGCGTACATTTTAAGATTAGGCATGCCTAAAACGGAAAGGAGATTTAAGAGACATTTTCTGTTTCTTTATTGAAATTGACAAATTTTCCTCTTAGAATTGCTGATATTCATTTAATAGGGTTAAATATTATTCAAATAACTTTAAGCAATTTATCAGCAGAACTTGCAATTCATTTTGATAAACTCATATTGCGCCTTACGTATAGGCGGTAGAGGGCGTTTAACGTCATTCTCCGTGGAGTATAGAACATGTAACCAAAGCTTGTTTGAGTGTGCTGAATCGTTTACAAAGAAAGAGCTGAGGTAGACATGCCATTACGCGGTTTTCAAAGACAATATGCGCAGTTTGAGAGGAGGAGAGTCATCGGCATGATGGAAGCTGCGTGATCAGCTAGGCGAGTAGCTCGACAATTAGGCCGCTCTGATTGTGTTGTGAGGAGGTGTTGGGACCAGTGGATCCGAGAGATGTCATTTACACGAAGACCAGGCTCAGGACGCCCTCGACAGACCATTCGTCGAGAAGACCGCCGCATCATAAGCCAACTGCTTCATCGGTCGCCATCCCGGCACAGGTAGCACCTTTACTAGGATCCCCCGTGTCTTCTCGAACCATATGAAGGCGCCTCGCTGAAGGACATTTGGGATCGCGGCGCCCATTGTGTGTTGCTCTTGACGCCAACCCATCAACGCCTACGTTTGGAGTGGTGCCACGAGCGAGGAAACTGAACTGCAGCGGAATGGAACCAGGTCGCCTTTAGTGACGAATCCAGATTTAATCTCAGCAGTGGTGACAATCGCGTTTGTGTGTGAACGCCTCAATCCTGTCTTTTCTTTACAGCGACACATCACTCCCACAACTAGTGTGATGGTATGAGGGGCGATTGCCCACAATACACGGTGTCCGCAAGGATTGATCCGTGGTACCATGACAGCCCAGCGGTATGTCCATGACATCCTGCAACCACATGTGTTGACACTCATGCAACGGCTTCTAGGAGCCATTTTTAAACAAGTCAATGCTCGGTATCACACGGTAAGGGTGTCTCCGCACTGATACAACTATTCCTTGACCTACCCGATCATCAGACATTTCTCCAATCTAACATATGTGGAATCATTTGGGACGGCGAGTTGGGCATCCCATGACTTTGAACGAACTAGAGGCAAGGTTACAGCAAATATGGAATGAAATGTCCCAAGACATGATACAGAACTTGTATGCCTCGATGCTCGATCGTATCGCATCGTCCTTTCGCGCTACAGGATGCTCAAAAGGGTATTAAATCCTCCGTTCTTTTGCATTTTTCACTGAAATAAATGATCTCTCTTTTCTTTTATATATTTTCTAATAATTTACTTATTTCAAAGTAGTCATTACGTACGTAAAATTTCGTTTCATTTTGAGGAATTTTGGTGCGCTAATTTTTTTGTCGATGAGTGTATAAATTTTAGGATTTGGCCTTCAACACACACACACAATTTAGTAATTTTCTTTTTAAAGTGATAACTTCTTGATTCGCATTTTTCTGAATAGTGAATCTAAATTAAGCATCAGGTTTGACTGCGTTACGGTCAGTCGGATTTTATCGGCTACTGTCGGAAATTATGCTCAGGTCGGTGAGTCGCGTGTAGTTTTGAATTGAAAACTTTTTAGACGCGTGTTTTTTAATTGAAAATTTAATGCTCAGTTTTTTCCTTGAAGATTTATTTTTTTTATTTAAATATTACTTCCATGCAATCCAATTCAACTCAACTCCAGCGAGTGAACGAGAGAAGAAAAGCCCAAACTAAAATAATTAAAAAAAAAAGATTATTCTTATGTAGCAGATCGAAGGTAAGAAGAAATGAAACTTGGGATCTATTTTAGAAACAGCATTTAAGCACAAAAAAGGGCAAAAGCAATTAAAATTCGAAATTTTAATAAATTTAATTGGTGTAAAAGTTGCCAATGTTTTTGTTTACATGAGTGATTACAATGGGATTACGAGAAAATAAAAGTATTTACAGTGAAAAAGTACGAACCGCGTCTCCTTTCGTTTACTTGCAAAATTTTTAGAAAAGTAAACGGCTCTCAGAGCATAAGTTTTCCTTGCCTTACAAAGTTATGATCTGCGTTATATAAATTATCTAAACTGTGCTTACGTATTTTCGCAACGGTATTGATCACATTACATGAAAGGAAACTCATGGTTACCAATTCACCGCGTACGACACTTGATAAATCAGGGTTGTTAACTTAGCGAGGTATCTGGAAAGTTTACATTGTTGTGATAGAACATGTCATATAAACAAATATATTATATTATATGAATCGTTTTCGCCTTGGATTGACAGCCTGACAAGAACATCTGCTTACGTACCTCAGGGTCCAAGTTCGTGTATGCTGAGTTGGGCACAGTAGACCTTGTTCATCATGGGATGTCGCGTCACTGAGTTAAGTTAAGTATTATATAAATCTAATTTGCATATATAATTAATAAATATTTTATACTTTTCCGTTTCGCTAGAGTAAGCGTTTAGTCGCCAAAAATAATACAATCGACGTCAAATGGCGTATTCACACTAGTAACTATTTACCATCATATTTTCAAAACAAGTTGTGATCTTATCTTAGAAATAAGATAATTTTCATAATACGTTAAATATGGATAAAACACTAATGAGAACTAATATTTATTAACATTTTTATGTGAGTGATGTGGCTAGTAAAGCCTGTTTGGAGAGATTGAGCCGGCGAAGCGGAAAAGTACCAAATATTTTTAAATAATTAGACTAATTGACATTTAAATTGTTTACAAATATATACGAATGCATAACTATTTAAACATTGCCTTTTACAGAAAAGGGATGAAATAAACAATTCCATCGATGAATCCACCGCACAAGAAAATGTAGTACATCCAAACAATTGCATTTTTGGGCCAGAATAAATCATAAGTTTTCACTTCTATCGTGTGGTCATAAGCAAACACACATTTTTTTCCATGCATTAATACTTCTCAATTCAAATGTAAAGAATGGGGAGTTTTTTATTATTATTAAACATATATCACAAGCGTATATACTATATACAGGGTGTACCTAAACTCTTGGGCAAAACTTTAAGGGATGATAGTACACATCAAGACAAACAACAGTAAATAGGAAATTTAGGGTCCCAAATGTCTTCCGAAGGAGATATGTGCCATTAAAGTTCAGGGTTCGAAATTTCAAATGATTATAAAAAACGGAGAAATGGGTAGATTTGTTAGCGGTTTTCGTTAAAATTATTCCTTTTGACAGTATTTTCTTGAAAAATAAATTTTAAAGATAAAGCTAAGAAAAATGTCGATAGAGGGCGCTTTAGACTTTGAAGTAATGAACAACTATTTTTTACCGTTATTTTTTGTATCACATTAAATGCTTTCAAAAGCTTAGACTTAAACTTAAATTTTGAGCTCAAAATCTGATTCTTTGGGATGGATACGTAGCGCAAATGTAAAATGTGTTCAGGAGTTGAAATTTGAAACTTCCTTCCCTCTGAACAGAGTTAAGTTTTTCCCGGTCTTGGTGACGTATACCAGGCAGCAACTACTATCTCCTACACGTAAAATAAACGAGAGAGGCATGACAAATAAAAAAAATATTCACAATAGACATGAGCAACCTCTCTGTTCAAAATAAAAATAAACAATTTGATGTATTCAAGTAGTGCGTATGAATGAAGGTTGAATGAAACATGACACGTAGAAGATGTTACACGCATGATTTTCTTGCGGAATCACAAAAACTGCTCGAAAGAGCGCCCACCAGCAAAGATGCAGGCCTCACACCACCGGTGCAGGGACTGTCAAACATTAGCAAATACCCCGGGCATCTCCCGGATATCGCCTACTACGACGGCAGTCCTCGCAACCAGGGCCTCGTCGGAGTCGATGGGGCTTGCGTAAAGAAGACTCATCATATGGCCTCAGAGGAAGACTTCTTTCTATGCAGGAGAGGTCAGGCGAGCGTGCTGACCAATTTATTAGACCACCCCGCCCAATCCATCTCCCAAGATATGCACTTCGCACATCTGCGCTGAAATGTGCTGACGCTCCGTCATATTGGAACCACATACGAGCCTTTATGTTGGCTGGAACACTTTGCAGTAGAACTTTACATCCTTACATACAGTTAAATTCGTGTACTACACTTTGCATGCAAATCTGGTGTTTTGTGGGGAGAAATTGCTCATGTCTGTTATGAATAACTTTTTTATTTAATTTTGTCATCCCTCTCTCGTTTATTTTACGTTTAGTGGGTAGTAGTTGCTGCCTAATCTACGACCGAACATCGAAGATCATGAATAGCTAAATTGTGTCCAGGGGAGGAGGTGCGTTCAAATTTTCCCTCCATAACACAGTTGACTTTACGCTACTTAACCACCCCCCAACGATACAAATTTTGAGCTCAAAATTTAAGTTTAAGTCTAAGCTTTTGAAGGTATTTAATGTGATACAAAAAATAACTATAAAAAATAGTTGCTCATTACTCTTAAAGTCTAAAGTGCCCTCTATCGTCATTTTTCTTAGCTTTATCTTTAAAATTTATTTTTCAAGAAAATACTGACAAAAAGAATAATTTTAGCGAAAGCCGCTAACAAATCTACCCATTTCTCCGTTTTTTATAATCATTTGAAATTTCGAACCCTGGACTTTAATGGCACCTTTCTCCTTCGGAAGACGTTTGGGACCGTAAGTTTCCTGTTTACTATTGTTTGTCTTGATGTGTACTATCATCCCTTAAAGTTTTGCCCAAGTGTTTAAATACACCCTGTATAATCCATGTGTGAAGAGAATTCTTTTTATTTATTATTTCATAACATCAACATAATCTTCAAATCGTAATTTTATCTACTCTGAAGTTATTTTTATTTATAAGGAATTAATTTATAAGATTTCCTTATAATTCGTTGTTTCCATGTCCAAAAATTTACAACTAACTTCAAGATGGGCAATAAGTAATTTCAATTTAATGATATGTAACTATATTTTGAAATTTAAATTTTGTTAATTACTAATTAATAAGAGTATTTTTTTATCAAAACCTAACTTTGTGATGAAACACACACAAGTGATATATAAAAAATTTTAAGCCATTTCCTACTTAGGTCAACAGAGAAAATTTTATTTTAGTTACTTTTAATTATATATGTATATATATAAATAGTTACAATTAATTTAAATATGTACACACACAGGATCAAAATATTAAGTGGCAATTAATTTTTATTAATTATCTTTAAAGTGTCGTATTGTCATCCAAAACAATCTTGTATATAAAATTTCAGTTCAACTGAATGCTTTAAAATGCAAGAAAAAAATCTTTTAAAGTATTGAGGCAAGTCGCTAAAAATGAAGCCAACAGGGTTGTATCTCTAATTCTTTAAATAATTAGTTTCAGTCAAATAATTTTAATTAATTATAAATAAATTATCTTATTGTCACCCAAAACAATAGTGCATAGAAAATTTCAGCTGAAATGAGTGCTTTAAAATGCGTGAAAAACTTTTTAAAGTTTTGACACAAGTCGGCAAAAGGGTTGCTAAGTTGCTAAAAATGATGCCAACGTGGCTGTATTTGTAATTCTTTGAATAATTAGTTTTAATAAAAATATTTTTGGTAAATATAATTAAATTACCGTATTGTCATTCAAAATTATCGTGAATATAAAATTTAAGCTCAATTGAGAGCTTTAAAATGTATAATATTAACGATTGAAAACGTGAACAAGTTATTGGGAGATTGTAAACTAATAGTAGGAATTGAAAAATAAAAATCTAAAAAGGCATGGAATAACTAATAATCTAATTACTTTTCACATCAACTAAACACTAAATTCATATTTTCTATCATCGACATTACTGCATAAAATTCCCTAGCATTGCTCAAACAATAGACACCAATGCAATTCATTTAATAAAGGGATGTCTAACTAAAAATACAATTTTAGTGCAATTAGGCACACAAAACAATGATAGGAATTCCATAGACCCGAATCAGACATCTTTTATCTGCATGTGCTATTTATATACCTTTCTATTCATCCAAAATGCAATACCTGGAATTATCATTTCAGATCCAACTAATCCAACTTCAAATATTCTGTTATGTGGTTTGAAATTAGCGTAGCCAAATTCCTAGCACTCAAAATCTTCGAAGTGGAAAGACAAGAGAAATCACAAATTGTTCACGCACTCACACATATTCACGGACAATAATAACAATTTCAAAATGCAACGAGAATTAAATTTATATATTACATGTTAAGAGCAATAAGTTGTGAATATAATGTTTGTATTTGCGCACATTATACAAATAAGAATAATTTCAAAATTGTTGAAAATAGCGTTAAGGTACTCATTTTATTCAATTCCAACTATAGTTCACTCTCTCCCCATATATATATATATATATATATATATATATATATACATATATATATATATATATATATATATACATATATATATACATATATATATATACATATACATATATATATACATACATATATATACATATATATATATACATATATATATATACATATACATATATACATATATATACATATATATACATATATATATACATATATATATATACATATATATATACATATATATATACATATATATATATATATATATATATATATATATACATATATATATACATATATATATATATATATATATACATATATATATATATATATATATATATATATATATATATATATATATATCTATATATATATCTTGCTCAAATTTTCAATCGTTAATAAAATACTTTCTATTCATCCATTCAAGTTCAAATACATTTTTTAAACTTGTAGTGGATGACACTTGATGTTAATAGAGTTTTTTCAAATAGTGATTAATGCATTAAATTAAAAAAATGAATAAATAGTAACAAACAAAAATAATAGTACAACAGTATATATAGAAAGGACTCGTTGTGTCCCAGTAGCCAATGGACAGTGCATTGGACTTCTAATCCGAAGTTCGTGGGTTCAAATCCTACCTGGAATGGTCTCATTTCTGAGAATGTAATTTCTTTTTACTATACTATTTTATTAGAATAGCTAAATTTAATCAATTAACAAATAATAGCAACAAAAAAAAAAAAAAAAAAAAAAATAGTCCAACTCCCTATATAGAAAGGAAAATGGAAAATAGGCTTGTATTTTGCATTTAATATTGTGATTCTGTCATACGTATACACATATTTATATTAATTGTAACTATTTCATAAAAATAACTAAAAAAATCGTTTTATTGACCTGAGTAGGAATTGACTTAAGGAGTATTAAAAAGCTAAATTTTTATTTTTTGACAATTTCAAATTGTACAGATTTTAACCTTTCTAAAATATCTTAATTTAACATCTAGGGTAATTAGAAGCCCTTAAAACCTATTTTTAAATAATCGTTGAAACTGGGCCATGCCCATTTCAATGGCGACAAATGTAAACAAAGTACTTCGTTTTTGCTTAAAATTTGAACGTCTGATATAAACCAAAACATGTATCTTTTATTGTAAATTGAGCATTTTATTTTTTTACCTTGCCGATTATAAGTCTCACTTTATACATTAAAATCAATTTATCTCAAAATGTAAATTTTTATGTTCGATGTACCTTTTCTGAAAAACTACTGTTCACAGGTATGTAATTATTTTAAGACATTAATGGCTAATATGTACTAAAATGAGCTTTTTGTAAAAAACTCAAAAATTCATTTTTCACAAATTTCTTTATGTGAAAAATGAGTCAAATTTCACTATGTTTGATAAAATATTTTATAAATTATAAAAAAAATTCAAAACGAGCTAAAATCTCATTTCAGTATAATGAGAAAGGTGTACTTCAATTGTATGAAAAATTTCAAACATGTACATACACCAGATTTTGAGAAAAGATACATCAAAAACAGCCAATTTAACATGTCGGTATAGAGGTTTCCTTCTCCTGTGTTAATATTTATTATATATTACTTGTTTAAGAGACTGCACACCCAACCACAGCTGTATATTCCTTCGAATTCTATCAGAAGTCAAATAAAAAGGGACTAATAAAAAGGCCGGATGGGGAATTCCTTTCTCATCCAACCATCCAAAGCATACTATGTCTTCGGATCCTTAGATACGCAGTTGAAATCTTCCTCCAAGCGTTGCTATCCACCAACGAACCACTGAACTCCAGTTGCTGAAATATTCAAAGCAGCTGGCTTTTAGTGAACTCTTTCACCATATTGTTAGGACCGTATTATAAGTCCCAATGACGCTGGTCAATTCATGAATTATGTATGTGAATCACTTGCCTTCTCGTAGAGAACTTTTTTTAAAAATATCATACTCTTGAAAGAATAATTCATCTTAAAGATATTCCGTTTAGTGAGAAAGGTAGTACATTATTTTTTTAGAAGTTGTACTTTTGTATCCTCTTGCTAATGGAAAGTTTTAGCTCGAATTTGTTTACAACATAAATGTAAGATGACATTATGACTTAAGTTTATGTAATATGGTAAAATAGTGTCTATTTAGAAGGGTTTTTTTGAACTTTGGAATTGTTTTGAAGGTTTAAATTTTTGAAGGAATCATATAAAAAACGTCCAGGAAAACTGATGAAAAATTTATATAAATTTGATGCATAACAGTGAACTTGCTTTCTTTTGAGAAATATTTTTCGCTTGTTATTGGTTTTTGCATGAATATATTGAATGAATTGCCTCAATAGTATTACTGACATAATAAAATACTGCCGATATTATAGCAAGCTGTTTTTTCTATTATCATTTTTCTTCCTATGTATTTCAAAAAATATCTCTCGCACTTATTAAATTTCAATTCCTTACGTATGTATTCCTTTTATTTATTATTATTATTATGTATTAAATTGTCAGGAGCTATTGAATGAAAATGAAGTGAACATTAACTGTAGAATTGAACATGTGAATTGTCATTAATACTGTTGGTAGAATTAATTCCTTATGAATTATGTGTTACCTTTAACTGTTATCTTTATATATCAAATTGCCATGAGCTATTGAATGAACTGAAAATGAACTATTCAAAGAACAATTTGAACATAAGCAATTCAATGAGTGAGCTGATTATTATCTGTCATGGGTACCGTTAATAGAACTAAACACTGTCAATATTATATCCTACTGATAATCTGTCTGACTCCCCCTTTTGTGTTTTGTGTGCTTCTGGACAAGTCATGGATGATTCTCATCTAGACGTGTGCTCTGCACTTGAGTGTTTGGACTGCATTGTGAAAAAGTATTGGAAAGCTCGTTGCGTCATGACTTGATGGTCAATGGTCAGACATTTGATAAATAAATAAATAAATTATATCATTCTATTTTCCTATTATCATTTTTCCTTCTAGGAATTTAAAAAAAGTATCTTTCGCAAAATTATTAAATTATGATTTCTTATGAATTATTTGTTACCTTCATTTGTAATTGTTTTTGTATATCAAATTATCAAAAGTATTTTTGATAGAATCAAACACTACCAATAGTATATCATATAGTGGTGAAAGATTTATTGTTCCATTTACAGCCACACGAAACAAGCACAACATAAAAAAACCTAACTACGATACATTAAATTTAGTTACGAACATTTTGTTTCAATACTTGCGAGAGTAACCGCCATTCTACTCCTCTCACCATATTGTACTGTTCTCTTCTCTCGATTCCGATGGCAGCCCCACCTATATCATTATTTAAGATATCCGAACACGTTCGGAGCACTTTTTAACAAAATAACATATTTAAACATTATAAAGGCTTTTTAGGACTCAATACCAATAAATACTAATATTTAACTAACAATATTTAAAATAAATTGCCCAAATTTCACAAAAATCCCAATTATAAGTGAAATTTCAGCAACATATTTCTAAAACTTCAAAGCAATTAAAAAAAAGTAATAAACTTATATTAGTAAAAAAATTACCAAAACAATCTAGATGCATTTATCTAGAGAATGTTCTAAAATTTTAATGTTTTATTAAAATTAAAACATTTTAGAGTTGATTGAGTACACATTATAAGAAAAATCACATTTTTTATGAGACCATTATTTAAATAACAAGCCCTAACTCAAAAAATATTCATACAATAAGAAATTTTTTAGTACATTCTCTAGAAAATAGCATAAATATCAGGTTAAAAAAGTTTTATAGGAATACATTTGTAATATTTTGAGTAATCAGACTCGCCATGATAGATTTCGAGTAATTTAAATACCCACTTCTGGTAGATCATAGACCCACTTCCGGTATTTCTAACTTAATAAAATTGGTTGTAGCTTGGCCTTTACGTAGAGTAGAAACAAAACAAAATATGTTCTGTAAAGCCAAAAGATAGCTCTATTCAATAAAAGAGAAAACAAAAATATCTGTCTTGACCGAATTTAGTCATTTTCAACGTGTTTGGATACCTTAACGCCAGGCGAATCTTACACTATTCTAAAACAAATAATTTTGATTTGTGCATTCGTTTATGTCTTTTTTCAATATACAGAACCACTCGTACAACCACTTTATGGACAGTTCTAGATCTTCATAAACACGTACCAGTATAACACACGTTTCTTTTGGTGTCCTGCCAAGCTTAAAACAAAACTTTAAATTGATCTTTTGTTTATCTATTTTCCTGTTCTCAGTTAAAAACCAACGAACTAAATAAGCTCTTAGTAAAACGAGTCTTACACAGAACACAAACGACGCTCAACTGAACAACAGTGGACGCAGATGGTTAATACCTGTCGCTACACATGCACATCGTTTTGTTTCTTCAGTGATGTCAGATCAGCCATTGATTCACCGAACTTTATTGTCAGAGGTTGTATAAAACACAATTCCCTGTGTAATTAAAAGACATTGGGGAAAAATCCCCTTTTTTTAGGATCAAAGACACAACAAACTATTCCAAAATAAAAACAGACAGTATTTTTATTATACTCAGAGCATATCAGAACTTAAGTATCAAAGCAAGTACTCCACAAAGGTTTTTCACAATTTTCTTGCATTTTGTAGAACAGATATAAAAAAAACAAAAAAACGTTAAAAATGAGTCATTTTTATGACTATAAAATATTTATAATTAATCCAATCTTACAGAGTAATGACTATACAGCAAAAGATTTTATTCACTAATTTTTCTACAATAAAAATAAAAGTTTACTGGGAAAATTAGAAAACTGAAATTGCACTTTATATATTTTTAAGTCATTTTTATTAAAAAAGCAATTTATTTCCCAATAAATTTGAGTTAATGGAAAATAACTTCAATAAAATATCCTCCAAAAATTGCCTGAATCTAGGAAATTTCACCTGATTCATTTCATTCAATGATAAACATTTAATGTTCTCTAAATTAATTTTTCCAATACAGAATCATTTTTTAGCTCAATAAAAACAATATTGTATAATCTAATAATTTTAAGGGGGTGTTGTCCTTTAATATTTTAGCCAGAAATGTTAATTTGGTAAACAGTACACATAATTGATTTTTATTGCTTATTTTGGAATGTTTTTAGTTATTGTTCCATTATAGTCATTAATGCTTTTTGATTTGTAGTAAATATATCTTTTCTTAGATCGGGGTTCGGGGTTTTTATGACATCAGTCTCAAAGAACAAAGCAATTCCTTAAAAGAGATGAAATTTATGATTGATAAACAGCTCTTAAAGCATAGAACATAGCAACAAAATTCTCTCAATAAATTCCGGAAGATTTTCATAACTTCTACTACGCTTAGATGCAATTATCAGTGTCTAAAAATACAAATACGTAACAATAAAGATTATCCTCAAGCAATCGCTCAATCGAAGTGAAGTCTTCAGCAGATGAAGTAATACTGACTCAGTTTCCGCAAGCAACTTCTATTTGTAGTCTACGCAGCTATCTTTCAGCGCTTTCTCGAAAAATCCATTCACGTCATAGATCGTGATGTTATAGATTTCTCTAGTAATTTCCAGATACATCCATATGGTCACCAAACCTCCAAAAACGGTTGCTAAGTCACCAAAATGGTCACCAAAGAATCAAAATAGATCTCCAAAATCCACACCAACTTGGCTGAATCGCGAGTATTTTGCCAAGTTTCCATTTAAATGTCATTACAGTGTAAGATACGGCATTTCTTGCGATTATTACAATTTTTATCATAAAATAAATTTGACAGAAATATTAACGTATTAAGAACTCAGACATAAATTATTGACACTATTTTTAGATGGAACAATAATTTCACAAGAAGATAAAGCATTAATTACACAGAATTCCTAACAATAGAAGTAAATGTTTCCTGAAAGTATATTTTCAACTAAAACATAAATCGCGTTGCAAAGTGAATAATATAGTTTTCAAAACATTACTTGCTTAGTTAAATCCCTTCAATTTCAAATAAATCTGAAACTTATTGATTTATTGCATACACACTTTATTGCTTGATCGTCGATGCAGAAGCAACATGACGGGTAAAGGAATGAGGGAGTCAATGGTAAGTAACTTCCCACTATAAAGCAACACTAACCATACTAAAGTCAGACCTTGTTACTTTGAGTCATAGTTAAGTGGCGAGGATGACGCCTGAATTGGCACCCACCTCTTAAAAACTTCCACACCATACCAACGGGAAGACATTGAATCTCGACAGATTTAACTCCTTCTCGACAGGTGTGTATGATATACGCCAGTCTCAACCTCCCTTATATCGGTCGTTCAATACCCTTTTCCATAGGGATTGGCAAACCTGTAGAAGGAATCACCCGGCCACTGGTGACATTTGGGGAGAATGCATATGGAGCACATCCGTCTCTACAGTCTTTTCGGTCATGAGTACGTCGTCATGAAAAGGTGAATATACATTAACCTTTTTGTGAAATAGGTCTTTAGTTGCCCTTAGTTCGAACTTATGTCATGCTGGTCACGAGTTCATGATCACGACCCCTTAGCTGCCACGGCCATGTTGGTGAAGGACATCATAATTGTGAGCCACGAGTGATGAATGGTAGAGTAATGAAGATGAAATCTGAGCTTTAACCCCACTTTTCAAATTCTCACACCCTTCTAATGAAAGAATGTTTAGTCTTTACAGATTTAATATGTAGCACTCTCTCTAAAAGACGTATCTACAAGGTGTTACAATTAAGTTCCCGGACTGCGAATGTTCTAGCCTTTAGGCTTGGTGTAAATTAGTGAGAATGGAATATAGTTGAGTTTGGTCTTTCCGGCGCTGGTGGTAGTATGTAGTTTACTTTCATAATACCGTATGATCCTTATTCAAATCGGATCATCTTTACTCATAATGTGGGATTCTTGATTCTTACGTCTCATTGGCTGTTAGTACCTCCTATTGAATTTCATTGGTCGGAAGAAATGTCTTCTGGCATTTCTTATGTCTACCCAGAATTTCAGTCTGACGAAGGGATATATATATATTCGAACTTAGCTTATAGTCGTTAGTTTCTCATACCTACATCTTCTTGAAAACTTCTTTAACACATGGAAAATAAAAATTAACGTGGATAAAACAATAACCGTACTCTTCATCAGGAGAAGAAAATCAGTCACAACGCCAACTCTCTATTCCACACAACTATATTGGTCTCAGAGCACGAAGTACCTAGGAGTACAAAAATTTATCATGGAAACAGCACACCTTATACGCGCGTGAAAAATTCCGGAAAGCCTTGTGCTCAATTTACCCCTTAGTTTTCCGGAATTCTCAAATGAATCTTTACAACAAAGTATTTCTCTACACTGCTGTTTTGCGGCTGATCTTAACGTACACATGCCCTGCGTGGGGCTATGCAGCTAATTCAAACATTAATCTTTTAGAAAATGTCCAAAATGCTTTATTCAGGAATATAACTAAAGCATGTAGATACACTAAAAATAGAGATATTTACAAAGCTATCAATATTTATCCTTTTAAGAAATATATTCAAAAAAATGATAATTATTTTTTTAAAAAAAATCAGACAAATTCATATAACTTAAATATCTTAAATCTTGAAAATTACAATCCCAATGTCAATACTAAGAGGCCCAAAAGAATCCTTCTGGACTCGTATAATCCCTCATAATAATTAATTACATCATTCCCCTCGTGGCGAATGACCATTTTCTAATTTGTCATTTTATACTTTCATGTTTCCTTTCTTAATTTTAAAATATTCTCAATCTGCAACCCTCACAGGCAAGCACTTTTTTCCAATTCAATTTCTGTTCCATAACTTCAAAGCAGCGAATAGAGTGTTAACTCACTGATTCCTTTAGTCCACTTATCAGGAAGCTCCCTCTCAATCCAGGCCTCTCCGCTTCAAGGCCCAAATACCTTTCGATATGGGATGGTGGAACGTTTCGCGTTTTCCCAAAGATGTCAAGCTTTTAGTTGTTAGTTGTTGAGGAAATAAAGTTTATTTTTGATATAAATCACTGTTATTTTACTTTACCACTCAACACACCGAAAATTCTATCCCTCTATCTAGTTCAACATGCACTGGGAACTCAACCAGCTTGAAGAATTGAAATGACATCTCCTTGTACGGATTTAAATATTTCATTCCCATTTAATTTGATAAAAGTTAACAAGATTTACAGCTTTCAATAGCTCACAATAGCTCAACCACTTTTACTTACAAATATGTTGATGAAATCGTAGAAAACACAACTACTGAGATGCATCATGAACTGTCTATTCTTTTGAAAACTGACAAGAGATAACGAAAAAGCAAGTTAAAACTCACTAATACTGAGCGAATGCGTACCGATTATACCATTAAAGCTTTTATGAGCGGAAACGGTGGAATCTGTGATGTTTTTATAGTATTAACATCGTTTTGCCCTGTCTTCGGAAACCGTTTTAACTTAGGAAGCTCACATTTTTATTGCACCCATTTAACTTTTCCTTGTCTTCGGATGCTGACTCCGACTAGCAAGCTGGCATTTTTATAATTAGTATCCGAGTACCCCTTCACCCTGTCGTTGTGACACCGTTCTTGATTAGGAAGATGACGCTTTTAATGTATCAACTTAGCTTTACCCTGTCTAAGGAAACTGTCTCCGATTTGGAAGCTCGTGTTTTTATTGTATTCATTATCCTGCCTATGGATACCATACCCACTTAGGAAGTTCACGTTTTTGTTGCATCTTTCAACCCTTATCCTGTCTTTAGACACAGTCTTCGCTTAGGAAGCTGCCGCTTTTATATTCTATCGACCTAGTGTTACCTTGTCTTCGGGGATACCGTTTCCACTTACGAAGCTGACGTTTTAACTATATCAGCAAATGAAAAAAAAAACACTTTTTACGCATAAGATTTTTGAAATTATACTTATATAGGGATTTCTAAAATTGATTGGACGCTTTGGAAATTTGTAAGAAAAATCTTGTAGCTGGATAACCAAAATCAAACTTACAGGGAAAAAAATCAACATTTTCCCTTATAAACCACATTTAAGTATAATTATATAATATTATTTTATTACTAATATTATTTTACTTTATTTTTCAAGTTCATTAAAAATAAAAATGTATACAAGGAGGGAAAAGAGTACCACATAAAGTTAATCTAGCTCCGAATTTTCGAATTTTGATTCTCATGCTTTAAAAAAAATTATCAAATATTAATACATTTAACAACTTTTTTATTTTTGGGTTCAGTTGATGTTTAAAGTATCGTTTGGCGTAATTTTGTTTGTTTACGTAGAAAAAATATTCTGTTTCATAAAGTAAAGAAGCAACAAATGTGTGTAATTAGATTCTTTTTTTATTTTTATAACAGTGAGAGATGACACCTGCTAAATTAGTAACTTTATCCAACTAGATTGCTTATTGTTTGTTTAAAAAGTGCTTGTGGAAGAAAAAAAAGAGAATTCATAATACACACAATAAAATTTGCCTGTTCGATAAAGTTAACTTGAAAAAAGAGATTATTTATAGTTACACGAAATGTGAAAAATCAACGTTTGAGTTTTTTATAAACTTTTCTATAAAATTCAATCCATAATTTTCCTTTTTGATTTCACCTGAAATTACTGGACAACTGGCTGGTTTAAAAGGCCATTCTGCAAGTAAATTTGTGTGAATATAATGAATAGAGAACTGTGACTTTTTTAGTTTCCCACACAAGGACAATGATAAAACAGCTAATATTTTATTGGAATCATTTGTGACGTTTGCACAAAAAAATGAGCCGATTTCCCATTTATGATTATAATAATCATACAAAAAAATGCGAAAGAAAAAATATGTTTATTCATAAAATCTTACTTGGAAGAGTGTATATCGGCATCGGTTGTAAAATGAATGAAGAATTCATTAAAAGATGTTTTAAATGATGTTGTGAAAATAATATATATATATATATATATATATATATATATATATATATATATATATATTATAAAAGCAAGGTCCAGCTGGGTGGCATGGTTGATTTGTCGTTGAAATTTCATGATGCAAAAATAGACAGCGACCACATGTCCTACGATTATGAGGCATGTAAAAATTCCCTTGAGTGTCTGTTTGGCTTGTGGGTGCTCTAGGCAAAATTAAATTTTTAGAATAAAGTTCACGTAGTCAGAGCTCAGGTCCCCCCTCTCAAGGAGGAATCGGGGCGTCAAAATTTCTTGCGGTAATTGGTATCTCCTATATGTGGTAACTCTAAAAAGTGATACCATCTCCTGGGGAATGTACTACGTCTGCAAAGGTTGACTACCAATTCTAGGAAAGGGATTAGATTATATCTGTTGTATTATAAGTAGAATTATCCAAAAAACTTAGAGCCATGTTTTTACATTCGGAGTTCAGATTGACTTTAAATGTAGGAAGTCATAACAATGTGCTATAATTATGCAATGAAATATTGTTGCGAAGTTTGTCTTATATAGCATACTTGATTGGTGTTCTAAATGAAGTAGATGCACTAAATGTATATATTATAAAAAATAGAGAATAAATGAATGAATTGGCTTTAAGAATTAATAGCAATTTGTACCTTAAACCGGAAGAGGAGCAATGTTTCGAATAACTAGCGAATTTTCAATAAATTAAGTTAAATGAAAATGAATCGAATTTAAAATGCAGTGTTAAAACGTACATAACAGGTCCCAATTCTTTAGTCAAAAAATATTAGACAATATTTTCCAGAAGAGAACTATGATAAATCATAAGGCTTGCCAGCGAAGGAGAGGAAACAACTTAGCAACAGATTCGATGAAAATCTAAATTTAAATAAGAACAACTACTACCCCCCTTTTGGTATACAGAAGGTTCTCACAAAGAAACATTTAAATGTCATTCGGAGCAAATCCGTACGTAAAAAGGCTTTTTCAACGCATACGGCATTAAAAACAAAATCTAGAATCCAATTAAATGCAGAGTAAAAAATGCGACTACAAGTCACTTGAACAGAGTTAGACTTTGACATTTTGTACTAAAAATACAAGCATACGTATACATAAATATATCTATATCTGAAGATAGTATGCAAGGGAAGGTGATACCTTAAAATTCTTTAGTAAGAAATAATGTAATTTTATTTTACTGCATTAATATAAAATGCATATAACATGTTGACGTATTTTAAGTATTTTTGAAGATATATTCTTCTAAGTGTGGGATAGGGCTCCTCTTTAAAACACCTAATAGGGTCTAAGGGTTCCACGATTTGATAAAGTTTGAAGATCACTGGTTTAAACTACATGCTCAATGTTTAACCCTTTCGTGGCCCTCTTGGGAAAATTACTTCTCATCTACATAATCTTACAAAATACACCTATGAGAAGCACAAAACCCATTATAATACATTGGCCTTGCTATTATAACGATAGGAAGACTAATAACCACTTCAGTTCTATGCTACTGCACATAATCCAGCGATTATGATATTTGTCAATCGGACAAACAGAGTTGGTACTACAGAAGAAATACCTTGTCCAAAAGCTGTCGCTGTATACTCGTATAACGGTGCCATGAGGTTGATCGCTTCGATCAAAGAAAAGAAAGATACACAACAAGAAGATCTGTAAAAGGGTGGAGTGGCATCTTTAATTTTCGTATTGAACTTGTCATCATAAATAGTTTCATACTGTAGCAAGTGAACAAAAGAACCAGACGAGCTAATATTCCGTACAGCATTAGCTCGTCAGTTAATAGACAGCATATTCTTCAAGAAAAAGGAAAGGACACCCTACTACAGGGATGGGGAACCTTTTTGGATCAACGTGCCATTTTTTCTAAGGAAGTGTTTAATGTGGTACAGATGTGCCGTCCAATAAATTGGACTTCTGATTATTGGGAAAATTAATAGAGCTAAATACTAACAACACAAAACTCTATTCACTTCGAAAAAATACCTTTTGCACTGTAAAATTATAAATGTTTCATATGTAATTCACATTAAAAGAACATTAGTGTGACTACTGTTGTTGCAGATTGTGTTGATGACAAATAACTTATATTAGGGTTGTAAGATGTTATTTTTTGTTGAATACACATGCTGAACTTGATTAATATGCCAAAAGCGCGGTTTCTAAGCAATTAATTTTGCTGTGGATCTCTGTTTTGACAAGAGTATTCGTGATGTTTCAAAATGCCATTTTACAGACGATGTTCTGCATACCACAATTCCACAACATAAAACACACACCGCTCTTTCGTATCATGCCATGTTTATCGGTCCACTAAATTTGAAATTCTCTGTTACACTTATATCTTGCACTTTTTGTTCTTTTGCTGAACTATAGGCATGTTAAGTAATAGTTAAAAATCGTAGATATAACACAGATAAATTTTAAAACACAGTTGTGTCAATGAAATTCACTATGCTATGCGTGGACAAAATTTACATCATAAGCAATTGTAGTCTGCAACGTAACTAAGGCAAGACAATAACAAACGAGTGTGCTCCGCGACTGATCATTGGTGTTTATTTATTATTCTTCACAAAGAACTTTGAAATAAAATGGAAATCATTTTGATCACTGGCGTGCCAAAAATATTGTGTCGCGTGCCATCAATGGCACGCGTGCCACTGGTTCGCCATCCCTGCCCTACTAGGTTCCAAGCAACGAAGTGTGTTGTTCCGGATGATGCGAGCTTAGCCAGTGTGGGGAAGTGTGATGCCCCGATTTGATTTGCAACATGCTTCTCATTTTTTCATGGCAAATAACCACCATTAAATTTAATTTTCTTATGATGGTGAATAGTTCATTGGGAAGTTCTCTTCTCACCACTAAAATTTAAATGTCAACATAAAATTCAGCAAAATAAAATATATTTCTTTGAATTCTATTGTTTAATTGTTTAAAAAAGATAAAAAAAAACTACGAGAAATTCAAAAGAGAAATAAATGTCTCATGAAAGGGTTAAAGTTTATATTGTATAAAAAAATACTTTATATAAATACAGATTTGAAAAAAAAGGCTATTCTGTAAGTGTAATGCAACTCAAACACTTATTCCACAGTATTATTCTCCGCTGTTCTGTCGTTCAATAAAGTACTGTTTAGATTATTGGTTGCACTGTGGTCATTTGAAACATCTACAGTGCTGTTAATAGTTAAGCAATCTAAAGTACTTTTGTTAACCAAACTATCAAGAATACTATTCATATTGCCAAGAAGAAAAAGAAGTACCTGTGCTGCAGCTGATTTCGCATTATTCGATGAAAACACTTATGCTATTGATTATCCATTGAGATATCTGTATAAGAATCGGCAATCGAGTACTGATTTTTTTTTTAAAAAAACTTTATTTCAACTCATTAAAAAAGAAAATGCATTCAATAGTTCAAAATACTGGCTACAAATAGTTTTCAATTCAGGTACAAATATTTTTTTTCTTAAAAAAATTACCATTATCATCCTCATTAAAGAAAGAAGTTACTCGTGAATCTCATGAGAAAGTTTTAATTCTATTTGACTTCTTTGTGAACAAAATTTGAAAGGGGAGAAAACCCCTTACAAAATACATAAGAATTAGTATTCAAATTTTGTAGAGTTTTTTGTTTTTAAAGAATTTTTCCTCGGTTAATGGAAATTTAAAGTATGGATAATTAAGCATTTCGAAGTTCTAGTATATAATTAACAGTTCCTAAATATACAATAGCTAGTAATATATATTTAATAATGTTTAGTTTAGAAACAAAAACCGATTTACCTGCTGGGTGTCGTGGTTGGTTTGTCGCTGGCCTTCTGCACCTAAGGTTGCGGGTTCAATCCCGGCCCAAGTCGATGGATTTTTATGATGCAGAAAATCTACAGTGGCCATGTCGTATGATTATGCGGCATGTAAAAGATCACTAGAGTATCTGTTTTTCTTGGGTGCCCTTGGCAAAATCAAATCCTAGTACAGGTTCGCATCGTCAGAGCTCAGGTGCCTCCCTCTAGGGAGGAAACAGGGCGCCAAAATTACCTGCGGCGATTGGTATCCACCTAAATGGTGCCGCACTAAAAAGAGATATAAGCCTCCGGGAATGTACTAGGTCTGTAATTGTAAAACTCCAATCCGCAGCCCATTAGAAATAAAAATAACGGTTAGAAAAAATACAGACAGTTTTTAATGGTTTAAATTTTATTAACTATTGTTTAGAATATGATTATACTTAATTTTTTTTATAATTATAATTCTTATATATTTTGTATTACTAAAACTTACTTTCATATTTTTATTTTAGTATTAGATTGCATATTTAATTTTCTTTAATACAGAGTGTTTTTTTTCCAGGTATAGAAGTTTAAGTTGGCATTACTTTCCAAGATGGTGGACGATTTAACAGCTGTCAAGGAATTTATTCTCAGTTTGGTTTGGCAATTCATCATGAATAGACTCACGCCTGAACAACGCTTTCAAATTGTGCAATTTTATTTCGAAAATAATGGTCGATTTTCATAAGCGAATTTTGTTTAGCGATGAAGCGCGCACATCTGGTTGAATGGCTACGTCAACAAACAAAACTGCCGCATTTGGAGTGAAGTTATTCCACAAGTGTACGTCAAAACACCGTTACATCCAGAAAAACTGACTGTTTGGTGCGTTTTATGTGCTGGTGGAATCCTTCTACAAAAACGATGAAGGCCACAACGTTACAGTCAATGGTGATCGGTATAGAGCCATGATTACTAACTTTTTCATTCCTGAATTGAACAATCATGATGTCCAGGAGCTGTGGTTCCAACAAGACGGCGCAACATGTCACACAGCTCGTGCCAAAATCGATTGATTGAAAGACACGTTTGGTGACCGCCTAATTTCCCGTTTTTAACCTGTGAATTGGCCTCCAAGATCTTGTGATTTAACACCGCTAGACTATTTTCTGTGGGGCTATGTAAAGTCATTGGTCTATGCGGATAAGCCACAAACGCTTGACTATTTGGAAGACAACATTCGCCGTGTTATTGCCGATATACGGCCACAAATGTTGGAAAAAGTCATCGAAAATTGGACGTCCAGATTGGACTACATCCGAGCCAGCCGTGGCAGTCCTATGCCAGAACTCATATTTAAAATGTAATGCCACAAGATTATCTTTCGAATAAAAAAAAATTCATGTCAATCGAATAATACATCGTTGTTTTATTTCAATTTAAATTGCATCTTATACCTCTCAAAAAAACACCCTTTACTTTTCTTATAAGTTCAATATTGACTTTTGAAAATTTTATTTTACTTTCATTTTTATTTTTTATTTCACCATTAATTCACAGGATGACGCAGCAGGTTATATATATATATATTTTTTTTTGGTAATTTTTATTTTCATATTGGATTTCATTGAATTTTCTTTCCAATACATATTTTTTTCTTAAAAATGTTGCGTTTTTCATTGTTTAAATTATAATTTGTTTCAAAGCCTTTTATCAATTTTTCCACACGGGTGATACCGTTTTGATTTATCCAGAGATTTATCTCATTTTTCACTTTCCGGTATATTGAATTGTTTTTCTTGAAAAAAAATATATATTTATTGAGATTTTTTTGTTTTCTGACTTGAATATAGGTTCATGTTTTTACACAGCATTTTGTACTGGAAGCTATCTTATAGTATTTTGAGTATTAATCAGTTAGTATTACGTCTTTTATCTTCCTATATTTTTAGAAATTCACCAATTCCGTTTTCTCTTACTTCCAACCCAGTTGTATAAACAAAAATAGAGGAAGGTTGGCTTACTTTAAAACTGTGTTTAACTAGAACTGCAATCTTATTTCATAAGGCTAAAAGTTTGCTATGAAAAACCGTAACCATCCTATTTTAACCTATATTTATTATATTTCTCTTTATTGCTTAGCTTTAAGGCAATTTTGTATGCATGTATATATATATTAAGACTTGGATAAATGGAAAGTTTTGCCATTAATCAAATGGTAGTTAATTTCAATGCTTCAGCAAATCGTTCTGCACCTGAAGCCATGAAAAGAGACGAGTACTCTTTCAGCTTCGATCAGGAGTGAATGTGTAGTTTGTTCACGTGTGTTTTTAGTAAGTCCGCCGAAGTAGAAGTCAAAGTACTTACGCGAGGGGTGGGTTGAGTTGTCCTGGTAGGAAGTTTACCCCAGCTGAAATATAAAGGGCTGTGGATTCATCACATATATATACTACCGGCCATTAAAATTACTACACCAAGAAGAAATGTCGATAAAAAAATGGTATTTGTTAGAAAACTATATTATATAAGAAGTAACAAGTGATTAAATTTTCAAAAAATTTGGGCGCATAGGTCCTGAAAAATCAGTACGCAAAACAACTATCTTTGGTAGTAATGAAAGCACTTACACGCCTGGATATTGAGTCAAACAGTGATTGGATGGCATGTGCAGGTACAAATGCCCATGCAGCTTCAACACAACGTCACAGCTCATCTTCTGCAGTGACTGGCGTATGGCCTAAGGGCAGTGGGGGGGGTCCTGGAGGTCCGGATCCCCCCACTGCCCTTGATTTTTTTCCGATTGATTATAATTCTAAGTATATAGTACGTAAACTTTCAACCCCGGAACCCCCCCTCTTGAAAAATTCCTGTGTGCGCCACTGCCTAAGACGTATGGTAAACCTAAGATAATTATAGTGAAAATCACATAGCCGGTACTTCAGGCGTGGTCACTTAGCTAAGACCTAAAAGTGTGAGGTCAGTCTATGACTTTTTTTGAGATAAGCCTGTACTTTTTCCATTTACTCACGCATAGTTTATAATTATTCTCCTTTAAGATGAACCTCATTTACGGAAAGTGCAGATTTGTTCAACGCGATCGAACACATGTGCGCTTTGTTCTTTTCATTTGTAGTATTTCTAAGTTTTTTGTTTGTTTTTTAATTTTTTAAAAAATTTAAAAACAAACTTTTATTTTGATAAAATACCGATGATGCTGAACAGCATTGTAACTAACTTTTTTTATGTATCTCGTACTGTTTTTGAGATTAAAACGCTAACTCTAAATATATCCGCCTGGTGGCGGATATATTGCTAAACATCTTTATGGAACATATTAAGTATATATGATTGTTATTCAAATCAATAATTTTTATACATATATCACTACATCTTCAGTTTAATAGAAGAGAAGTTAAAAAAAGTAAAATAGTTATAAAAATATTTAACAACTCTTAGTTGTACAAAATGCACTATTTTTTTAAAAGTAGTTAAAGAGAATGAAAAATAGTACGCATTGTCAAAAAAATATAATAAAGACAGACGTGGAAGGAAGAGAGCATTCTGTGCCTTTTTTAGTAAAAGTTTCACTTGCACTTCTTAACAGAAAAAAAAAATGTTTTTGTGCTGTAAAATCCCAATTCCCAAAATTTTTAATGACATTTCTGAAAATCACATAAATTCTATTTCTGCTCGTTTTCTGTACAGGGAAAAAAACAATATACTTATTATTGTTTAATTTATTTCTATTTTAATGGAATTGTATTTATACCGATAACAGTGATTACTCTTCCTTTTTTATAGTATTTAGGCATATACAGTCTGTCAAAAGTTAGCCTTTATATTTAGGAAAAAACAGAATTAAAACTTTGTTTCTAACAACTTTACATAACTACAATAAAAACTTTTTAAAGTAATTTTCTCTTCCAATCTCTCTTCACTTTCTCTCCCTTCTCTCACCCTTTTTCGAAAGCATTTACAAATTAGTTTTGAACGAAAAAAAGTCACGAAGCTCTCCAAGCTGTGCGAATACGAATTAAACCCAGATTTTCATAGTATATATGATTGTAAACAGGGTACCCAGTAAACAAGAAAAAAAAACGTATTGAATGAAGATACGTATCATGGTAAGAAACGTATTGAGTTGCGTGTGTAGCTTTGAAATAGAGGCTTTTTGCAATGCTGGAACTGAAATTGAAGTGGAATTTCAATTAGAATATATTGAATGTGAATTTTTTTCTTCTTATGCTGATGCCTTTTATTGGAGTAGAAAGCACTCGATCACGTTTCCAGACATCCATATTTTTCTTGTGAGTACTCTAAGTATCTGAATCATGAAAATTACGAATCTAATTTATAAGTCGATTTGAATTCTAAGGCATTCCTCACTGGCATTTAATTTGTTCTGAATATTGAAAAACTTTTTTTTCTTTAATCATGATTAAATGGACGTTCATATTTCAAAACGAATTGAACTAAGTTAATGAAATAGATAACTTAAAATACTCGCATATATAATTCAAAACGTTACTCTTTTCTTAAAAAGTAGATGTTTCTTTTCATGTTTACCATCTTCTGCACAGGATCAATCCTAGAGTAACGGCCACTCGCGTGCAACCTCCTAATGCGGGGCTCCACAAACTTTTATTTGTGACCCAATATTCAATCATAATTTTCATCGTGCCCTCCCCCCTCCATACAATAACAATGTATTGAATTCAGTAATGCTCCATTTTAACGCTAAAGCTGCAATACGACTTTAACAAGTGCCTCTGGTGTATATAAACGTCTCTCTCAGCCAAAACATTAATTGCTCGGACGTATATAAGCGTCTTTTTGAAGTACAATTTTCTTCTATGCCCTGCAATCCCTGAAATTATTCCAAAGGCTTTGGAATGCAATAAAAAGACATTGGCAGTATTTGCGAAGGATTTACTTATTTCAGAGGATTTGCTTATTTATTTTTTCTCTCCCCCCTACGTGGTAAACGGTGGCATTGGGGAGAGAATTGCATAATCTTTAATTGGCGGCTAAAGTATTAATTATAAAGTGTACAAATTATTATGATAAGTGTTAATTTTTGTACATAATTTTATATATGACAAGCCCATGGTGTCGATGGTAATTATTAAACGTGTTCTTAACTTAGTGTTGTTAAATTAATTATAAAATATATCGTGCAGTACTGATATATTTTTAAGTGTATTTTATCAGTGTAAATGTATATTTTATTTTTATTATGTCAGAATATTTGTGTTTGTTTGCTTTCAGTAAATTAATAATTTTTTTAGCTGATGTTTTGTTTTCGACTTTTCAATATGCCCCCCTTATCACGCCCTTCTAGGAGGCGCGCCTCGCAGATTCAGAAACGCTGACCTAATATGCCGCCCTCCCCTCAAGAATTTTTCATATTTTGACTAATAAACGTTGATGTAACAAACACATCTACTTGTATTAGAGTAAAAAGTAAAACGTTTAATAAAAATGCAAATAAGAAAAATCACTTCTATCCAATAGCGTGACGTACACCCCTGCTTTGTGGAAGGGGGGAGCTGTGGGGCTGTAGGGCTGTAGGGAGCCCAAATCTTGACAGACGCTAAGTATGTATTTGGGCTTGGGGACCAAAACCTGTTTTCAGGGGAGCCCAAATATTCTCCGTTACGCAACTGCTTCTATCCTCTATTTTGTTTTCCTAAATTGTAAGGCTATTATTCAATTGAAAACGTTAAAAATTTCCTCAAATCCCTATTGAATTTAAACATTCCTATGTCTTAGATAATATTAACCATATTAGATGTTCCGAACTTTTGCAAAAATTATTTTTGAGACTCCTTTGTTAACCCTTCAAGTGCCGCGGTCGTGTATGCACGTCCTGCTGAGCTGGTGTTTTTAGAGCCCCGGACGTGTGTACTCGTCCTTCCAAAGGAGGACATTTGCATTGTGTTGCTCTGTTCAAAACTAGTCCTATGGCTTTGGAATATAATAACATAGCATTGACAGTGCTTCTAAAGAAATTACTTATTTCGAAGAAGAGGCGGGGAAGGAATTTGGAAGGATATATTCCAGGAACGGTGAAACTCATAGCTGGGCCATTTTTTTTTTTCATTTGAGTGTGCTCTCTTTTCTGTTATTCATTTGCTGTCGTTGTCGCTTATCGTGTGTAATAGGAGCTTTTTAATTTTTTGTACAAATGCACTGAATGTGATACTGGTTTATTTGTTCAATCATATTTTAGGATGTATCACAGAACAGATCAATAAAAATTATCATTAACTATTATTTTTCATTTTATTCTAACTCTCTACAGATTAAATTTTTTATTTTTTTATTTTATTATTTCATCCTTTTCCTTTCTTTCTTTTTTTAGAGTGAAAGTAAACAATTTTTACATAGAAAACCATGTCTTTTATTTTTCCCAAAAAATCTGCTTAACCACGCATGCCTGTGTGGGAAAACGGTGGCACTGGGGGGGGGAGATGAATTTCGCAACATTTCCACAGCAGTTTAAGGGTTAAGTATCGATCCCCAATGCGCATCAAATAATGCTGATAAGCAAAAAAAACTTCTGTTTTTGTGGTATTGCCGGCTTTGCCACGAATTTTGTAATCAAATGAGGGATGTGTGTAAAGCGAGGAAATTAATGGACAGTGGACCAATGTGCGCTAATATTCTACTTTCTTAAAATTATGCTATGCATTGGGAAATAGGAACTTATTTTGATTTTTCACAAACCATTGACAATTCAGCAATTTATTCGACTTATTATTTTATTTTGAGAAATTCGTAAAAAAAATGCATGATTGATAGAACTAAAGGTGTAGAACTTTAAATTGCAATAAAACAACGATGTATTATTCGATTGACATGAATTTTTTTTATTCGAAAGATAATCTTGTGGCATTACATTTAAAATATGCTTTCTGGCATATGACTGCCACGGCTGACTCGGATGTAGTCCAATTTTCGATGATTTTTTCCAACATTTGTGGCCGTATATCGGCAATAACACGGCGAATGTTGTCTTCCAAATGGTTAAGCGTTTGTGGCTTATCCGCATAGACCAATGACTTTACATAGTCCCACAGAAAATAGTCTAGCGGTGTTAAATCACAAGATCTTGGAGGCCAATTCACAGGTCCAAAACGTGAAATTAAGCGGTCCATAAACGTGTCTTTCAATCAATCGATTGTGGCACGAGCTGTGTGACATGTTGCGCCATCTTGTTGGAACCACAGCTCCTGGACATCATTATTGTTCAATTCAGGAATGAAAAAGTTAGTAATCATGGCTCTATACCAATCACCATTGACTGTAACGTTGTGGCCTTCATCGTTTTTGAAGAAGTACGGACCAATGATTCCACCAGCCCATAAAGTGCACCAAACAGTCAGTTTTTCTGGATGTAACGGTGTTTCGACATACACTTGGGGAATAGCTTCACTCCAAATGCGGCAGTTTTGTTTGTTGACGTAGCCATTCAACCAGAAGTGCGCTTCATCGCTAAACAAAATTCGCTTATTAAAATCGGGAACAACGGCAATCTCGTTTTGGGCCCATTCGACGAATCTACGCCTTGCTTGATGATCGTTTTGATGAATTGCCAAACCAAACTGAGAATAAATCACTTGACAGCTGTTAAATCGGTCGCCATCTTGGAAAGTAATGCCAACTTAAGCTTCTATACCTGGAAAAAATAAACTCTTTATAAAATTGTTTTAGGACATTTTCACAAATAAAAATTATTTAAATACAATATTTCGGCAAAAAATTAACTTAGAATATTCTTTTTTCAAAATGTTCTCCTTTTCTGAAAAATGCTTCTATTATAATAATATTTTACCTGTATATAGCTCAGACTTCTGTACTGAGGCTCAAATATGATTTTTGAAAAATTCATATTATTTTTAGAGTTATAACCCATTGAAATAATTATCAGCATTTTTTTCTTAAAATTTCTTCCCTCTGTTGTCGTAAAACATGGATATATATAAACCCACTTGTAAATTATATATTTCAAAAATTCTAATTGAGTCTCTGTACAGAGGTCTGAACTATATACAGGCGAAATATTATTAAAATAGAATGTTTCACAAAAGGAGAATATTTTGAAAATGGGTCATTCTATACTCATTTTTTGTGTCAAAATATTGTTCTTCAATAATTTTTTATTGTAATACTATTCTTAAAACAATTTTATATCCATTTTCTAATCTAAGTGACACCAAATATCATAAATATTATCCATTTATAAGCGGTTTCAAAATCACAGTTCCGAACGTAGTCGGATACCTTAACCGATCACTCCAGTTGGGAGTACTGCGTCATTGAGGGAACACATGCATTTACATAATGCCGGGAAAATATCGAATCAACATCAAAATTCTTGTGAAACTCAAGAAATCAGTCACGAAAACATTTCAAATTTTGACCAAGGAAATGAAACTTCGTCTCGTGCACTTGTGTTTGAATGTCATCAGTGGTTCTCGGGGGAAAGGGACAGTAAAGAAGCTGATGAACGTGCTGGGCACCCGAGGTTACGTATTATAACCAAAACATTGCCAGAATTCGTGATATGAGTGGGTTACCACCCACATCAATGTCAGACTGTTAATCTACATTTTGAAGTTCTAAAAAGACTTTGTAAAGAATTAGGACAAAAAGTCCAGCATTGGGGATTGATGGATGGATGTTGCACTAAGACAATATATCCACTCACATAGTTATGTCCTGTTTTCCAAGCTGTTTCTGACCAGCAAAAACATTACTGTGATGATGCATCCTCTTTTTTTCACCTGATTTGGGCCCATGCGACTTTTTTTTATTTCGTACAGTTAAGTCCTGCTGAAAGGGATCCCCTTTTCCCTCAGTTAAAGAGGTCCAGGCGAAAACAGAAAATCTCCTAAAGGGACTTTCAAACACCTCGTTTCAGAACTGTTACCAGCAATGGCAGCATGGAATGCAGAAATGTGTAAGTGCTTAAAGGAACTACTTTGAAGATGATAGTGCCCAAAGAACTGATTCTGTAAGTACAATCATTTATTAGACCAGTCTCGTTTTTTGTGTCACACCTCGTACTTAGTCAATGAAAATGTTTACCTTTCGTAAGTGAAATAAAGCTATCGAAATTTACGTGCAACAAATGCAAAGAAACACTGCGCTAAATTATATGTGAAAAAATGCTTGAATTATACACTGCGGCCAACCAAAAATGCAACATCCCGATTCCAGTTTGGACAACTCATATGTAAATTAGAAAAGCCCAAACTCTGAAATGCCACGATCAAGAGGAAAAATCAGTATTTCCCAGTTTTTTGAAGCTACTAGTTTCGTTTTTCCTTTCGCAAGTGCTTAATCAAACTCAATTAATTAATTTTACAGAAGTGCTACATTAAGAGTGCCTCCAGTGGCGTAACGTACACCCCCGCAACGCGGAAAGGCCCAGGACTCTAGGGGGCGCAAAGCTGGACCGACACCAAGGGCGTAATCATTTATAATATCGGGCTTAGAGCCAAAAATCTGACTTTGCAGGGAGGACGTAGCTGATATTCTCTGTTAAACCACTAAGTGCATCATAGGTTTAAGATGTACCGCGCTTTAGTTTTAATATGTTTACTATGAAATATTTTCTCCCCATATTTAATACTATATTGTACTATTTATCATGGACTTATAATATATATATATATATATATATATATATATATATATATATATATATATATACTAGCCGTTACCCACACGCTTCACTGGGTATTTCACGATGTTGCATATATGTATACTGTTTACATATATATTAATTATTGATATCTAGCATTAAGAATTCGATTGTATTGAAAAATATATTTATAGCTGTTACACTCTGACCCCTTGATATAAAAAGAACATAAATTATAATATCTCATTTCTATTTATGTCTAAAATCGAAGTAGAAAGACTTTTTTCGCTCACTTACCTAATAATCAAGTGGATTTACACCACAGCAACTTTCAATGGATGTCTACTCCATAAAATAAACATGCGTGCTGAATTTCAAGTCTAAATCTAACAGAGCAAAAACGGAATTTTTATCAGCAATACCTCGTTGACAGCATTCTTAGCGGATTCCAATTCAACAAAAGAGACATGCAAACCAAATTTTATTATTATAGTCTTAGCAGTTCAAAAACGGGAATTTTGTCTATCAATACGACCCAATAACTTTCCTCGCTTCCCCCTGGAGTTGATTTCCGTAAAATCCATTCTTAGTGGAACTCTATTCAACTAAAGAAAAAAAAGTGCTCAACAAATTTCAAGTAAGTGAGTTAAATTCAAAAACAGGAATTTTTCTATAACATGCCTTAATCCCTCGCAAACCCAGTCCTTTGGGGGTCCGTTTTCGCAAAAATCTTTGTAAAAGGAACTTTATTCCATGAACGGAACATACCTTCTAATTTTCAAGCAGGTGGTTCTATTAGTTGAAACGCGGAAATATTTATCTATTATACGCCCCTTAATCCCCCTCAGTGACCCTTGGGGATCAATTTTCCCCAAAACTATTTTGTAGCGGATCTCTACACCATGAAAGGAATTAGCCTACCAAATTTTAAGACTGAACGTCTAATAGTTTAAAAATGGAAATAATTATCTATAACGCCCCTTAAGTCCCCGCAACGCCACGTAGGAAACGATTTACACAAAACCCATCTTATGACAGATCACTACTCAGTGAATGGAATCTGCTAACTCAATTTCAAGATTTTACGTCTAATAGTTTAAAAAAGGAGTTAATTGCCTATAACGCCCCTTAATTCTCCACAACGCCACTTGGGGTCGATTTTCACAAAACCCATTTTGCAGCGGATCTGTACTCTATGAAAAGAATCCGCTTACCAAATTTCAAGACTGTACGTCTAATAGTTTAAAAATGGAAATAATTATGTATAACGTCCCTTAAAGCCCTCGCAACGCCACTTAGGAAACGATTTTCACAAAACCCATCTTATAGGGGATCTCTACTCAATGAATGGAATCAGCTTACGAAATTTCGAGATTTTACGTCAAATAGTTTAAAAAAGGAGTTAATTGCCTATAACGCCACTTAATTCTCTACAACGCCACTTGGAAGTCGATTTTCACAAAACCCATTCTGTAGGGGATCTGTACTCTATGAAAGGAATCCGCTCACCAAATTTCAAGACTGTACGTCTAATAGTTTAAAAATGGAAATAATTATGTATAACGCCCCTTAAGCGCCCTCAACGCCCATTCGAGGTCGATTTTTGTAAAAATCATTATGTAGGGAATCTCTACTTTATGAAAGAAATCTGTTTACCAAGTTTCATGACTCTCACGAATTAACATCTAATAGTTTAGTAAAGGAAATAATTATCTCTAACGCCCCTTAAACCCTCGTAACGCCCCTTGGGGTTCGTACTTTGCAAAATACGTTTTTAGCTGACGTCTACACCATAAAGGAAACCTACCTACCAAATTTCAAGTTTGTAGGTTTAATAGTTCCGGAGATATCGTGATTAGTCAGTGAGTGAGTGAGTGTGAGTCGCTTTTCTCCTTTATATATATAGATCAGGCTTCAAAATAACTATTTAAGCGTCTGAAGCAAGACCTCCAGTGTTTAATTCCGCAAGTAAGCTTGGTACTCATTTATCGATTCACTGCACTAGTGATGAAAGACTGAGTTGACTTTAACCAGCCCGAGAACAGAACCCGGACCTGTGATGTAGAAGCATGATACGCTACCACTCAACCACTGGGCCTTAAAATAACTATTTATAGTTTAACTTATTTCACTATAAAATTTTTAAGTATACACACACATATATGTATGAATATGTACACAATCGTCTTTTATAAATTTTACAATTTTAACTTTTCCTCCACTTTTTTATTACTATGATGAGTTTTATTTCTGTGTTTAGCATATTTTTCTTAGATAAACTTTACAGGTTAAGGCACTAAAACAGGTCCCCCTATATATAATGTTTATATTTTTTCCACACAAATTTAAAGTCAATGTCTAAATATCTTCCGTAATTTTTCGCAGCGGTTGAAATATTCAAAGCATCTGGCTTATCGTGAACTGTGCGGAAATCTTCCTATTTCTAGGTCTACCGACCGTATCATCACTCTCAATGATGTTTTCCGTGCTTATGCATTATTAATGAAACGTTTACTTGCAAGACTGCAACATCTCCTGGCCGTGAATGATTAACTGAACTTAAAAATATGGATTAAGTGGAGAAACTCAGACTCTCATTTACATACTCTTTCACTTTTTTTCGTTTCTTCGTGATAAAAAGTAATTTAAAATGTCGTCTTGCTCTTTATGCAATGAAATTGACTGTTTGAGAATTATCTTGTAGATAATTTAGAGGAGCTTTGTGTAGGATAAAAAATATTCATTAGTTATGTGTGTTAGTATGAAATTGGAGATAGATGCATAGATTTGAAAGATTTTATGAATAACATTGATGTATCAAAATTCATTTATTCAGAGATTATTGCAGTAGGGTATAATCGTTTTAGATATAGCAAACTTTACTAATGAACTAAGAGAAAAATAAATTGTATTGCTAATCCGAATGCAATCATAACAAGTAATATTAAAAAAAATTAAGTCAATTCTCCTATTTAGGTCAGCAAAGAAAAACTTTTTATTTTAGTTACTTTTCATTAAATAGTAATTACAATTAATATAAATATGTATATACATATGACGGAATCACATAATTCAGTGACAAAATAGAAAGCGATTTTCCTTGCAATTTTCCATTTTCCTTTCCATATAGGGTGTTGGACTATTTTTTGTTTGTTTTTATTACTATTTATTTATTCATTAAATTTAATTATTCTAATAAAACGGTATAGTAAAAAATAAATCCCGTTTTCAGAAATTAGGCTATCCCAGGTGGGATTCGAAGCAACGACCTTTAAATTAGAAATCCAAAGCACTATCCATTGCGCTGCAGGGACACAATGAGCGATTTTCCTTTCTATACATACTGCTGGACTATTATTTTTGTTTGTTACTATTTATTCATTTTTTAATTTAATGAATGAGTGAATATTTGAAAAAACTGTATTAACATCAAGCGTTTACCATTACAAGTTTAAAAAATTGTATTTGAACGAGATATATACATATATATACATATACGGGGAGAGAGTGAACTAATAGTAGGAATTTTAAAGGTATCATAAGAAAATTTCTTATTCATATTTGGTTCTTCATAAGTATGCACTGGATAAGGGGAAAATCCAGTTATAAAATGACGAAGTTGTTTATTTGCGAAGTTTTGATTCATTGATATTAATTATGAAACATTGGAGAAACACGAATAAGAAGTCCTCTTACACGTATGTTAATATTGAATTTCGAATTCATTCTCAAAATGTTGCTAAAGAGATTGATTAATTTTTTAGTAATGCCTTACTCTCAAGCAACTCAATGATTATCGGTGATACTCCCCGTTATTTTGAACCACAGTTAATTAACGAGATTGGTATCTTAGTTAACAGTCCAATTTTATATAAAATTTCCCACCGTGCCAACATGAAACCTACTGGCGAAAGAAGAAAGAAACGATTTCCCAGGCCCGCAGGTTCCGAAAATATACGCACCGCATGGAACCGGGCGAATTTCTCTGCTAAATCTAATTTCATTTAAAAATTCGCATAAATACTTTAATACAATGAAATACGCTAAAACTTACATTTCACTATCATTGATAATATCTGAATGTGCTGAACAAAAATTTTCGCTACATTAAAAAAAAAGAAATGCGAATTTTAATGAAATTATTTTCATTTTAATAAACAAAATACTCTTTCTGCTATAATAATTAAAATCAAATAGACACAAAACTTACTAAATACTATCTAGCAAATCCCAAACGATAAATTTACTCTCACACAAACTTCCGTCTTGAACTGTGATACAAATATTTTAAAGAACAGCTATTATATATATTTTTTTATTTTTAACTAATCCTTATAGCTTCATTATTATCACATTAGTATTATATTTTTTCTTCTTATGGTTATGACAATTCTGGTTGAGATAACAACGAAAAATAATAGTTTGTTTATACTGTATGAAAATGAATCAGTAAGAGCAAACGATTCTTTTTCATTAAAAATGAGTGTGATCATGATTATTTTATAAATATCTGCTTCTTAGAGCTATCTGCGTTTTTGAAATCAAAAATTATTGTTGTTATACTGAACAAAATAAAAAAAAAAATAATTACTGAAACTATTATTTTGAATGTCTGATACCCAATAAACTGATAAGCTTTCAAAGTCAAAATATAAACAAAAATCCAGAGCGTAATAAATCACGAACCTTTAAAGGTCCGATTCTCCCGAAAAAGTTAAACATTTGTGCAATTGCTTACATTCATACATATTCCGGACCAAATTAAAAAAAAACTGGAAAACGAAAGCAGGTTGTTGTTACCGTGTGTTTTTATCCTGGAGATACATAGGAAATACAAGTGAAGAGCAGAAACCATACAATACAAGCAGAAGAATATAGACATTTATTACGAATGATGATCCCAGCATATATAACAGTAGGGGTGAGCTGTTCTACATTCGAGACGGGAATCCAATACATGTAAAAGTCCGACTTCTTTTCCCGAAGAAAATACAACCATGCCCTACTCGGGATTGAAACCCGAACACACTTGGTTACAGGTCGAAGGTCATATCCACCATACTGGCTGGGCGGCATCGAAAGCAGGTATTGAAGTTTAAAGTTTTGTGAAACTTTATTCGAAAAAAAAAAAAAAAACCAGATTTTTAACTGTCATCTAGGGCCTTGTAAAAATTAATATAACAACGTTTCAAACTCAAATCACACCATTGTGATCATGAGCCTGAGAGTAGGGAAAGCTCAAACCCGGCAGCAGTCACTGTCACTAACCAATGTACCGAATGGGTCGTTAAACATATTTATTAAAATAGAAAATAGAAAACACACATTAAATAAAAGTACTTCCGTTCATCATATTTAAATAAACATTTTAATACGAACTTAGTGCTTGCATCGCTCTATTTTCATATTACAAAATTAAGGGTATAGTTTGTGACATCCAACTTTAGACGATTTTGAGCATTCAGTTGTTAAAAAATTTCTATGTGAACTCGAAATATTTATCACATGAGAAAATATTTTTTACTTAGATATGCAAAACCAAAGCGGGAAGCAAATTGCATGCAATTTTCTCTATTAAAACAATTAAATCTTTCCAGAAATGACATTCAATAATTTACAAAATAGCTGTTAGTTTATGTATAGAATAATCTTTCAGATATTTTCGCAATTCTATAAATGTCCATAATTCTGAAGATGTTTGTCAAATAAGGTCCATTGCAAATTTATCAGCTTCTATTTACTCAAAATTGACAAAGTTTTAGAGTAGTGTAGAGTGCCACATGTGGCACGCGTTGCCATAGGTTGCAGACCTCTGTTGTACACTTTCACTATTGTTATAGAATACTTCCCAGCTATACTAAAAAATGAAACAATACTTCTCCTTCTAAAAGAATATTAATTTGATGTTAAAATAATTTTTTCACTAACATCCAACACTATGACGAAAGAACGGGCTATAAGTTCATTTCGAATCCTTCAAGACATTCATATTTGGCCCACCCAGCTTTTTTAAGCGGCCCGGTCACGATCCATTGCTCTGAGAAATTTAGTGTTTTAAGAACATTATAATAAAAATTTGGTGGGAAAGTCTTTGACCAGAAATCAAATATATCAGTTTTGCGTTTTGCTGTTGGTCTCGTATAGGTACGAATTGATATTCTTTTTCAATTTGAAATGGTTACAGTTAGTGATATCAGACAACAGTGGAGTAGCAACGGTTTTATGGGTGGAACTAATTTTTAACTATCTTTCGTATCTTGCAAGCAAAAAATATTTGAATAAAATATATCGTTTCAAGACGATTCGGAGGTTGACTATTTTGTAGTGAAAAACAAATATGGATCAGTAATTGTTTGATTTGTTATGAAAGTGCTGTATTTAAAAAATACCAATGAATCGGAATCCCATTCAATGACACTTTTAATCGAAGATCATTTTCAAGAGGTGACATGAGTCTTTGCAACAGCAACAAAGTGTTTTGTCAGTGGCTATATCACAGTGGTAACAAAGACATCCTATGCAGTTTTTTTGTTATTGGTAATCATATGAAACCGTGTTTACTGATGCATATATTGTGAAGGAGTGTTTCTCAAATGTTTCTAATTTAGTGTTAGTGACAAAAATAAAAAATAAAAAAAAATAATAAAAAAAGCAAAACAGAAATTACAATATTTTGACCAATTTTTTACATTTTAAATTACCAAAATGATCTTGGTGTAACAGCATTCCCCCTCTCCACCATTTATCCTAATGTGGTGGCCAGCGTGAAATAACTAACATACGTATGCGGCCCCCGTGAAATAGGTGACATATGTATGCTGCAAAGCGGAAAAAAAGGTTTAGTATCCCTACTTTAGACTGACGAAATACAATACTTTTATTTTAGGTTATTATTACTGAATGTGACCTTAAAGTACGAAATGAACATATTATACTCGCTTTCTACGACAAGACACAATGGAAAAAGGAACCTCAGGTTAGAGAAAGAAGCATGCAGTGGGTGCAGGTGCTACTCTGGTTTTTACTGTACATGCTTCCTAATACTCTGACGTGGCTGTACAAATTCATATGTATCTCCGAAAATATTTATCAGATTGGCTTCAAATTTTCAGAGAATATACTTAAATATATGCACTTTCCGAAAATGCAAAAATGTAAAAAAAAATCGTTTTTTTAAAAAAAATTCTAATTGCGTATAACCCCTTAAGGGGACTTGGCACCCTTTAAGCAAACTTCTTTATTTACGTATTTAAAAATTATATTTTAGCATTTTATACAATGTTTCTATTCAAGAAAATGTTACCAGATGAAAATTTTCATATACTATTCGCACAATTTTAAAAATTTTAATTTTTTGAAGAAAATTGGAAAACTTTTAAAATCCTACTCCTTTTGTAAAAATTAATTTTTTGAACTGAAATTTTTTTATAATACTCTTATGGATGATCTAAACAACTTTAGGGATAGATTTTAGAATAACTTCACTCGTTTTCGAGAAAAAAAATAAAATGTTGATATACAGGCTAAAAATCAACGAAAAAGCCAACATGTCTTACATTTTATTTTTTTAAAAAAAAAGTATTCAGTTTATAGCAAAACGGATCCCTAATTTTATTACATGCTTTATTTTCAACACGCAAGAAAAAAATTGAAGTGATTGGTAAATAATTGTCGAAGGAGTAGCATTTTGAATGCACTAAGGTTTCGAAAAACACAAACTGAGAAAACCACTTTAAAGTTTATAATTCTGAAAAATAATTATTATAAGCTTAATTAAACTTAAAATACCACTTTAAGATATTACTTATACGTTTTCTTTAAAATAATTGCATTTTTCATATGTTTTCAACCCACACATTTTTATAAATGATCAACTTTTAGAGAGTACTAATTGCCCATGAAAATTCAAGAAAATGTTAAAAATTTTTTTCTGTCACGACAGAAATTTTAGCTGTTTTTCTTCTTATAATATTAAAGTATTACATTTGTATGAAAAAATATATCAGGAAGAAGAACTGAAATTATAAAATTATTAATATAAAATGCCTTAATTTAAAAATTTTACATGCACACATTTCACAAGGAAGAAAAATTACATTATTGTATTGCCTCGGAAATATTCTGCTTTTAATACTACACATTATTTTTATAGTTATTATATATATTTCTAAAATAGATTTTTTTTTATCATAAAGCCTTTTTTAGCTTTTTTTTCTAAAAATGGGGTGTGGCTGAATTGCCTAATTTGTTTTCAAATGAAGTTTTAGTCAACTTCTAACTTTCCGACATGCACAAGTGATAAATCAATCGAAAGATAATAATGCAAAGAATAAGATTAAATGAAAAAAAAAAAAAAACGATAGGTTTGTGATTTTTAGGGTACCAAGTCATCTTAACTTTTGATTAAAAGTTGCGTGGTTCGCTCCTTCATGTCCCCGTTTTCCTCGTAGGCTCACGTATGTGGTGTATTGGGAGGGAGTGAAGTGAATGTAAATTTTAATGGCGCAAGGGCTTACTTTGGCCAAGCTGCACCAAATACTTGTTAAAAGAAAAAGTTATATATTTTTAAGAAAAAAAATATATAAAAGTAAATGCACACATGTATATGCATGCATACATACATAAAATATATTAAAAATACAAAGAAACACACAAATCAAATCAAATATAAAAATCGAACTTTTAAAAGGAAGGTAAATAGATTTTGGTGGGGAGATTCCCCCACTAAGTCAGATAAGATTAAAACAGATGTATGAAAGAAGGTGATGCGATGATGGTTAAAAACGGGACAGCCTATTGAAATGTGATAAACAGAATATGGGACTTTACAGGAAGGGCATTCTGGGGCATTTTCATTCAACAAAAAGTTCCTGTGCGTAAAACGAGTATGACCAGTGCGAAGTCGAGTCAAGTGGACATCATGTGTGTTGGGGGAGGGGATGAAAAGGAATAACCCCGTAAAACGTTCTCTGAAGTAAGTAAATCCTTCGCAAACTTTGTCAAGGTCCTTTTATTGCATTCCAAAGCCTTCGGAATATATTTATAGATAGCAGAGCACAGAAAAAACCGAACTTCGAAAGACATATATATACGTCTGGGGCAATTGACATTTTGGGTGAGCGAAATATTTATTTAAGCCAATGGCACTTAAAGGCGTATTGTAACTTCAGCACCAAGGTATAGAATTTATGAATTCAATACATTGTTATTGTACGGAGGGGAGGGGCTAAAAATTATGATTGAACATTGGGTTGCAACTATTGAAAGTTTGAGAAGCACTGATGAAGCGAGCAGAGAACATACGTGAACCGATGAATCTGAAACCGAATTATGTATTCACATTAGTCCACGGCCGGTTCCCGTGCCATCACGGGGCCTGACATCAACTCGAGAACACAATCCCGTTGAAGCGCTGAGTGTGGTATAATGTCTCAATAGCCAATCGCGTGCTATCGTGGATAGAGCTGATAATGAACATTATTCTCCGCTTGAGTTGGCTTGTGGGAAAAATTTATTTCTACGGCTGGCATTAAATTGATCGCTTTCTTCTCCTACAGTGCCAGTGAACGTGCTATGTGTCATCGTTCGCTTCTAATGAAGGTACATGTGTCAGCTACACATTCATCGAATCGCTTGCATCATTTGTGAAAACTCGATGCTTCAGTTTAGCTGGCTTCGGTGTTCCATAAATATGTTTCTATTAGTATAAGTGTCTTAAGTCTTAGTTAAGGCGGTGACCCCCAAATGTATTTGCGATCGACTTAGATCCCTCTCCCTCTCTGCTTTAGATATTTGAGAGAAAACCAATATGGTTGATACATAAAATGTATTTTGTATTAAATAGACGATTTGAAGATCATATATAATCCTCCTCACTTGAATGGGGTTCAGAAGGATGAAATTCATGTTTCTTTTGGTGAAACATCACTAAAATAATAAATTTCCGGTAAAAAATATGAAAGTATACGTAGGCTGTTCAGTAAGTAATAAGACAAATTTTACAGCCGCAAAAACCACTCATCAGAATGTTAATTTCTGTGGCATAAGAAAATTTTGTTGTCTGCATAAACAAAAGCTACCGATAAATGGCGTGTACAGACTCGTGTTCTTGCGTATCACGTGATCGAACTGAAGCGTATTTGTGGGCGCCCACGAGACACGCTCAGTTGTCGAAATGGAAGTGAAAATCAGCATCGGAGACCTTTGATATGATACGATATGATTAAACAATGGAACAAGAAGGCAACAATACCTTAAAATGCTTTATTACAGTAGACGAAGCTTGGTTGTATTATTATGATCCAACCATAAAACAACAAAGCAGTGAATGGAAACATCCATCTTCACCTACTCTCAAGAAAGCAAAAACTGTGAAATCAACTGGTAAAGTTATGACCATAATTTTTTTCATTATGAAGGAATTGTGTATCAACACGCTGTCGATCCTGGTACTACCGAAAACGACTCGTACTACACGAATATCTTGCAAACAATGGTACAGCAGGTTAAAAGGAAACGTCTATTGCTTCGAAATGGCTTCCTATTGCACTATGACAATGCCTGACCATATATTGCTCGTTGCATACTAGATCTTTCGCAGCAGAACTACGTAGAGATTTTACCCCACCCTCCATACAGTCCTGATGTCACTCCTTGCGATTTCTGGTTGTTTCCTCATCTTAAGGAACCATTTCGAGACAAACGCTTTGCAAGCAACAAAGCATGAGTAAAGGCTGCGTAGGCGGTTTTGAAACAGCTCTCACAAAACGGACTTTTACATGATTTTAAGGAGTTGACAGAACTTCGGTATAAATGCATTAAGTGCCACGGAAGTTATCTTGAAAAAAAAACATGTAAATGATGACGTATAAAGGTATTCTGCTTTTTTTTATAATTTTAGTCCTATTACTTATTGGACAGCCCTCGTATAAGTAATTGTAAAATTATTTAAAAACAATTAAAACTATTCCTAAATTTATTCTAGAAATTACTGAAATAGATGAATAAGGTAAAGGAATTTGAATAGTACCAAAATGATTTAAAACCCGCTTTACGGACCATAATTAATATTTTATATTCATTTCATTATTTTATGAAAAATTATTAGAAAAAGTTTGATGCATAACGGAACTTAAAATAAAATGAAGGATTCAAACAACTCCTAAAAATAAAAATCATTCAAAGAATAATTCAAACTTAAATGGACGCTCAGACTATTAAACTGCTGCTAAATTCATTCTGAAAGAAACTGTAATTATAGTTTGAATACATTTTATGGGAAACGAGTTATATATAACAATAGTTGAAAGAAGTTAAAATGATAGATGTTTTAATGCGCGCAATTGTTTGAAATTTGTTTCATTTAACCATCAAAATAATTTTCCTCAAGTAAAACTTTTCTGTTACCTTACACTGATTGTCAAATGGAATTGGCTAAAAAATGACATTAATTTTATAAAATTTTTCTAATATTAATCTTAAGGTATCCGACGAAAAGTTGTAAGAACTTTTTTTAAAAAAAAATATAGATCTTATAGCTCTTTATATTAGTTATTATATAAAATTGCTTAAAAAAGCAGTTATTATATTCATATAAGGAACTGTAAATTTTGTAATAAATCAGTGATTGATAAATCTGAGGATTAAAACACTTCAAAGAGATTACACAGAACATATACAAAAAATTTCAGCTAATTATTTTCAAAACTTTTTGAGTAATCGCCGTTCCCGTTTGAGTTTTTCGAAAAAAAAAGCACATTTCAATTTAAACGCATTTTAAAGTTTGACACCTCGTTAAAAGTTATGGCATCTGCTTTAGTAAAGCAATTGTAACCTTTGCTCTAGTGAATGGAAAATACAATGTTTGGTATTTTTACAAAGCTCATAAGACAGCCTATAAAATAAAATCATAAAAAAATTGATAATTTTTTTTAAAAAACATGATTACAGGGTAGTCGGATACCTTAAAAACTATAAATACTCATTCACTTACTATTCATGCATGAACCTTACCTTCAACTGTAAGACATTCATAAGCAGAAGATGCAGTTCGAATTCTAAACTCACCAAAGTTAAATCAAACCATCCATTCTCCTTTCTGTAATGTTTAAAAAAGCAGAAGCAGCTATTTGAAGAAAAGAGTGCCACATCTTTCCCGAAGCAGAAAGAAACGGAAATCGGTATCACATGTTTGCCAGAAACGCAAATCTTGCTAAAAGAGAACCATTTGTTTTAGCTGGATACTTCACTCATCATGCTTTTGATGATCTTGTTGTTTTCATCAAAGAGTGACGAATCTGGGAGATGTTAGGTGCATTTTGTTTGCTATCGTTGTGGCTTCAGAGAAACAAAACAAAAACATATTTGAACACAAAATGTTCTGTATTCGATTCAGACAGGAATAGTTTAAGAACTATCTGTGATGGATGATAAGTGATAAAACCTCTTTCGATCTTTTTTTATTTGTAAAACAGAATTATGAATGGGAAGTCAAAAATGGTAAATTCCAAAGGTTTTTTATTGTACGGGCCTCAAAAAAATTATGTCAATTCTAAGCGATTCAATATAATCACCATATTCTTTTTATTTCCAATAATTAACTTTTAAGCCATGTTTTAAGTTGGTGATAAGTGGAGGAAAAAATTAACTGAAAACATGAATTCAAGCATTTTTGAAGAGAAGGTTTATTACGTTAGTATAATCATTATTGGTGGTATAAGGAATGGTTCGAAAATTTCTTACCTGACTTGTTGTTCTCTTAATCTCCAATAGGAAACGCCATCTATTGCTGCACCTGAACTCAGTCACTAATTTCTTGGATAATTTGAACTTGTCTGAAAAGGAATTGTACCTCGATAGCAAAAGACGGCCATACACGAACGAATTTGAACACGCACTGTTTATTTACTCAAAGGAATATTACAATGGAAGGCGCAGCGTGCCATCTGTGTACCACTGTAAGATGAAACAATTATTACACAGCAAAAATTTAATCTGAAAAAAATTGAAAGTTTGATTTTGATACAGGCATACTAATAAGACATTCTTAATCCAACGAAGTGGGAATTCAAAATTTTAATGCATATTGAAATATGCCAGGTATGTTTTTTTTATCCTTGCAACATTACTCTCCTTGTGCGAAAATTGAGTTTTACTCACCAAGTTCGCTTCCCAGCATGAATTTGATAAATTCGATAAAAGCAACTCTAGAAGAGGCTTACTAGATTGGCGACAAATGATGTCACCAAGTTACCATCGAGAAGTCTATGGGATAAACCCTTCTAGAAATTTCCATGTCCTTATGAAGGATCTTTAAGACGAAGGTATAGTCTAATTAGATCAGGATGTGCTTTCGCAATGTTTGTGATTAGAAAGAGAGAGATAAAAAATCTCTATGAGTTCTTGTTATAGTGAAACCATGTGTTATAGTATTTCTGTTTGTACATACATCGATTTTGTCTTCGTGTAGTTTTGTTCAACCCTGTTCATTAATAAATTCGTTATTATTCAGATAGTTGGATTCGTCTGTTTTTTCTCCATGCAAATTTGTAATAATATTGAGAAGTAAGAACATTTTTGCAATGTGTTAATGTAGTAGATGGCGCTGTTTTCAACTGCGGTGTTGTGTTAGTGTATCCCCAAGAGGGTGGGGAGTTATGTGTATGATGGGAGAGTCTGAGAGAAGAGTTTGTGTGTTTATGAGGTAAACATAGTGGCCAAATGTCTTGTGAAGGAAGAGATCCTCTCTCTTGCCCATATAGAGATGTGGGAAAAAGGGAAAGAACAATAGCCATATTCAAAAACAATATATTTATTTATCTCACAAAGAGCAACACTGATTCAAGTAATTTCAACGAGAAGAGATGTTCTCATTATAAACAATATGTGGATTAACAGTGAGATGCACGAATTATGAGAAGACTAAAAGTATCGATTCTCTTATTTAAGCATAAAATCTATTATCCCAATTATCTGAACACTAATTAAACCCTAGTGATCAATTGTCACTTTCATTCTTTCTTCTGTCCAATATTTGAAATAAGACTATAAACTTGAATAATACCTGATCAGTAGCAATTTTTCCGATCTCCTCACTATCTCTCTCTCCTTCTCATTCTAGCTGGAAAACCTAGACTGTATAGAAGACGTAATTTGAATAATCAGATTTTCTTCTTCAGAGGGTTAGCTTTGAATAGACACGACTTGATAGACCAAAGATTTTCCAAGAGGATAAATGAAAGTACACGGATAGATCCGTCACAGACTTGTCACTCTTCTACTTTTTTATATTTTTATTCTTTCTTAAATTGCAAGTATAGGAAATCATTAACATCTTAGAAAAATTACTTGTCAAAGTAATCGAATCTATTAAAGTTAAGAAGGGGTAAAAATCTATATCTTGCCACAGCGTTTGCATCAGCAACTGTGATGGTGGTACAAGGTTGGCCATTGTCTCTGGATTCTTTGGCGATAGAATCAGCACACTCATTTCCTTCGATATTTATACGTGCAGGTATCCATTCCATCACACAAGATCTCCCCCAGTAATTCATCTGCTGGAGTAAATAATTTATGGATGAGGTGATGTTAATTTCTTCGTTTATGATGGCCTCTAAAGCAGATTTAGAATCTGAAAGGATTATCAATTCTTCTGTGGTATACATAGCGTATTAATTCTTTATTGGTGGAATAGATCGATTGATTCTTTGCTTTTTAACATCAAATGTTGAAGCTACACGAAGGCTATTGATGATGGACTTAGTGGTTTGGAACCAGGTGTTGTTATTACACGTCCCCATTGACCAGCAGTGCAAGGCCAGGTACACATGACATCGTACACTCTCAAATAATCCAACACCAACAAGAGATCATCAGCTAAATCCTGCTTGGGGACCCCAAGGTATTTGATGATGTGAGCAGGTGCGGACGGCTCAGAAGAACAGTCGGTACACATTTCTAAGCTCTAGGATCCTTTGCAAAATGTCATTGATTTAATGTGACCACTTCGAAAGCGGGTTAGAATAGTTTGTTCCTGTCTATTGAAACCATGAGCCAGAGAGCCTACATGGCGAGAACATTGAGACTAATGCTGCTCTGGGGGGACAACCCAAGCGGTCTTATTCTGGTGTATATTGGAATTATGTTCACACACACAGGTGACAAGATTGATACTTCTTCTAATAGACCACTATCCAACTGTCGACATCACGTTAACATGAGGACATGGAACCTGAACATGTTTAACGTGCATCAGCCCCTTTTTGCAATAAGTCTTTAGTGGCACCTACACTGAAATTCCTGATTTAACAAAACAAGACTGGCCATGAAAACATACTTATTATGAAACGATGGGACATTTCTGCAAGAAACTGTCCCTGCTCCTCAATGAATACATCCCAGAAGTGGCTGAAAGAGAAAGAGCTGGATTTCATACAAACTGATTCAAAATTAGTGTGACCAATTTTCAAACTATATAACTATTTATGTAAATTTCAATCGCTTTACTGCCAGTTGTATTTTAAAAAGGAAATGTTTAAATTACCAATCAAACTATTTTTAATAGTGGGAGTAAATTATGGCTCCGAAATTTGTTAATAAAACCCGAAATGAAATTTCAAATCTTTTGAAGGAAGTTTGCTCAAATTATGTTATAAATAAATCATTTAAAAATCATATGACATTTTCTAATGGATTACTATCTAAAATTCGAAAAGAAATAAAATTTGGCTGACAATCAAAATTTTCAAGAAAAAAATGGGGACAAAAGGAAGTTTATGGTAAAAAAGAAAAAAAAAGAAGCGGAAAAAACTTAATTTTATAGAAATTCTATTGCCTTAAAGAACTTTAGCAAAGAAACTACAGGTATCGAAATGAACAATTTGCTATCAGATAATGAAAATTTGCTGTAGATAATAGAATAAACCAATCATTCACATCAAATGTTTGCAAACCGTAGAAAAGCGAAGAAAATCTTCTTGACTTATGTATTTAAAGTTAAGCAAAAGTAAATACAATGGATAACTTCGAACGAAGGTACAATATCTTTAATGCCAAAAAACGTTGAAAAAGTGCAGCTGTTTTGCAAAATGAAAGTTGGCCATCAGGTGTTATGGTATGGACTTATCAAAACTATTTTCTGTAGAACTAAAGGCTATAACAGATTCTAAATGCTATCAGAATAAAGTTTTGAGAACGTGATCAAAGAAAATAAAAGTCTTTACCCACATCACTAAGATTCTGCACCAAGTCATACTACAAAATCACTATAAAATGAGTGAAAGATAAAAAAAAATTGTCTTCCTTCTGAGGAATGGCCACCACCATTTCCTGACTGTGCTCTTAGCAATTTATTTTTATTGAAATACTTAAAAGAAAAATTAAACAGACGTTCAATGGCTTCAAAAACAATCAAAGAGAAAAGGTGGAAAAAATACTTCCAAAAATGGTCTAGAAAGCTCTTTTGGCTGAAACGTTTTTGGTTGCCTAAACGTTTACGTAAAATATAAAAGACTAAAGAAAACCACATTTAAAATATAATGTAAATAACTTAACTCAATAAACATTTATGATAGTCTGAAATTGGTTACATCATTTTTGAATCTGAAGACTGGCGTTCCAGAAGTCCATATTAAAATCAATTAAACAATAAATTTATAGTTCACTATTGCGTCTAATGCTGCAATTCTTGCCTTCAATAATGCAATATTTGCCTCTAATCCAGCAATTCTTGCCTCCAATACCGTTGCAATCCTTGCCTCCAATACTGTTGCAAACTTTGTCTGCAATACTGATGAAATTCTTGCCTATAATGCACATCCCAGTTTGAACAGTCTTTAAAGTTCTTTAAGGAAATCAGCGGTGGTAATTTCCATGGAGGTAATGATTTCATGGACTGACTTTGGTCAAAGAGACGTAAAACCTGTGTTAAGACAAAAGACTATAAATCTGAACAAAAGGTTGTAATAAGTTAAATGTAAATGTAAAATAAAATTTTAAGAAGATTTAGTTTTTTTTAAAGAAAAGCAAAACTCCGTTATAATTGTATCAGAACTTACGGAATGATTAATCAAATAATTAAAGTAATGTTCGATATTTCTATAATATTTATCCTTTCTAAAGTCCCACAATCTTTAACAGCAAGTCACAACTAAAGAAAACTAAGGCATTTCGTTACTTTTCTTTTTTTTCTTCTTTGTTCAAAACTCCTTTATTTTCACTGCAATATCTTCGAAAAATGAAAGTTTGTGGATATTTATAACTATGCTACCCTTGAAATCGTTTCAAATATCGCAAACATTCCTGTTTCTGAGCTATTCAGAGAATCTGAATGAGTTGTGAACTCCGAGGCTATCCTCAATTATTTCTCGGGCCGTATCAAGAAGCCTGACGATGTTCACCGACTCATGAATTATGAATGAGGTCCTTGGAGTCTCTCCTGATCTTAAGTGAGTAATTCGACTCCAAGATGCCTGTTTAGGAGCGAAAACGATGTTTGTCAGCAAACACTCGTTTCTTACCTCTTCACTAATGCAAAACCTTAGCTTCATAACCGGTTTTTTTTATTGCGGGATTCCATAAAGTACTTAATATTTTATTTAAGTACTTTTCTGAAATTTTTAGTGCATTATTCTCGAGATAATGTTTTTTGAAAGAGTTATGAGATTTTAGTATTTGAGTGGTAAAGGGTAAGTTAATAATGGTGAAAATTTTATTGAGGAAAGATGTCTGATTTTGTTACATTTTTCAAATGCAAATTTCACTTTTCTTTATTTTATAGAGCATCTAATAAATGTGATTGCACCTAAGCAATTGTAACGGTACCATTTGTTCCAATTTGATGAGAAATATACAAAAACAGTTCTTTTGTTATGGGTTTTGAAATCGATTTTTCACGCTTTCTGAATTCTTTGTTTACCTGCCAGAAACAAACGGAGCCGGCGTGGGAAGGTTCTGTAGGCTGTTTAACGGCTCATTGGGTGTGGAAAGGAACGCCACCAACTACGATGGTGAGGTATTGGCTGTCTGTGAAGCTACAATGCATTTACTATCTGCTGGCCTAGCTCCTGCAAAAGTTACCTTCATAGACTTCCAAGCTGGAACTTTAGCTTTAAGCAGTAATACACCAACTGGCTGCCTTAACACAATTCAGTTCCTAACTAAAATTGCAGAGCTCATCTCATATGGCTGGACTACGACATTACAGGTCCCAAGTCATGTTGGGATCCCCGGCAATGAAAGAGCCGACCAAAAAGCCAAGCAGGGAGTGGAGTCGACTCAACCAGAAGTACCTTTGACCCTCAAAAGAGCAAAGATTATCATCTCCACACACATTGACAAATATACTGCCATGACCCAAAAAACGAATAGTTTTGGAAAGCCTTGGAAAACTCTGGCCACTGTGAGCCCAATCCCGAGGCACCTGGAGAGAGCAGAGGCTGTTGTCCGCTTGACTGCTAACGAGGCCTGTCCACTCTGCGGACATGCCAGAATGGATCTGCTCTAATGCACTGGACTCGTTGAATACCTGGCTGATGACATCGTCAGTCGGTACTGGGAGGGTCGGCGTCAAATGCTCAAAACCAAGCACGGGCGTGCTGGACAAATAAAAAATAAGTAATGAATTCTTTTGAAATTAAGGTATCCACGTAAATACGTTAAAAATATCATTTTCTCTATCCAAAATCCAAATCAATTCTCTATCCAATATCATTTCACTGTTTTAAAATTCAAATAATTAGTTATTAAATATTTTAATAATTAATATACACTAACATGCCTTTGGTTTAATTGCGTATTTGAATTAAAAATGGAACAGCTGTTTTACACAGAGAAACATTAGGTAAAATCTTATATCTGAAAACCATATTTTTGTGCAGTTGATAATATCTCAAATAGGTACTTTTCTTCTCATCCACGCAGATCACGTCAAGTTGGCGTTGTTGCACATAAAAAATATTAATAAATATCATCTCTCATTGGTTTTCATCCATTTTTCAATGCCTACTGTTAGGTCACACTCTCTATGTACTTATTTATTTTTGTGGGGTTTTCAATCGTTAATAAAATACATTTTAAAGCACTCTATTCAGCTGAAATTTTATATACATGATTATTTTGGATGACAATACAGTAATTTAATTATAATTAATGAAAATTAATTGATTAAAACTAATTATTTAAAGAATCACAAATCTAGTTACGTTGGTATTATTTTTGGTGATTTACCGACCATTTTGGTGATTTGTGTCAAAACTTTAGAAGGCTTTTTTTTCTTACGTTTTAAAGCCTTCTTTTGAACTGAAGTTTTATACACACGATTGTTTTGGATGACAATACAATACTTTAATGATAATTAATAAATATTAATTACCACTTAATGTAGTGATTTTGCAATATGTATATACATATTTATACTAACTGTAACAATATTAGCTAAAAAATTTTCATTGATCTAAGTAGAAATTGACTTAAAAAAATATTTTTTCATATAGAGCTTGTTGATTATTTTGAAAAAACCTTACTGAGATAAGAAAAGACTTACGACTTGTATGAAAATGCTGTGGCATAAGAATACCAGCGGAAATATTCTGTTTGGTGTCGGTTGTACCATTTTTGGCGACATCTTCGCCTACGCAGTGGAAACTGAAAAGTACCCTCAAATCTAATAGTCATGGAACCAGTTGAGATATTTGCATAGCATTTTCCGAAAATATATTTAATGGTATTATTAAGAGAACTGTGTGTGTGTGATTAAAATCTATGATTTCGTGGAATCTGTAAAGATGTGTTTTCCTCTAAATGTATTGATAAATAGTCGAAAATATATTCATAGAGTGATCTGTAGCTTTTCACTTAATACAAATAATATAATTGAAAGTCTATTCTATTCACTAGAAATACATTTAAAAATATGTTGGATAATCTATTACTTTTGAAAAACATACAAAATTTTTTTTCATGTTTCATTTGAAAAATACCAAAATTTGATTAAAATTTCTTTAATATTTAAAATATTTTAAAATATCTAAGTATACACATAAAATTTTATACTACATTAGACACCACATTTCAAATTCAAACTTCAATCATTTAAATGATAAATACAAGAATGATTTAATTGCTTACAAAACGATTAATCTTAAAGAAAATGGATAAATTATTAAAGTAATTTTATTGAAATAGCATCATGATTCGAATAAATTAAATATATTTCATTCTAAAAGATAATCTTCATTTAGAAGTTACCTCAAAATAAAAATTCAAAATCCAATAATCAAAAGACTACACATAGTTCTTCTGTATGAAATAACGGCTTAGGCAATTTGATTATCATTTTGATTGTTGCCTATAGTTGCGGTCTTTAAAGTTTGTATTTTTAAAAAAATATGCTCCTGATGGTACATAGCAAAGAGAAGAAAATCGTTTTTTAATGAATAACAATTTCAGTTGTATTTCAATATTTATTTTACTGTAAAGCGTCTTTATATATTCACCATTTATTATTCGATATTTTCTTTTTTCAAAGAATTTTAAGGATCCTTTAACACAAGCATTTCTTTTCTTTATTTGTGTGTCATTTTAAAAGAGAAATAATCTTTTTGCCAATTAAAGAAAAAAGTCAAATATTTTCCAAAAATTATTTATATTAATTTTATGTAATAGATTTATAACTTTTTTAAAGTATATTCCATAATCAAGCCTTATACAATATGAATATGGATCATTTGAATTCAAAAAGCTAATTTAAAAGAAAATATTCTGCATGAAATGCGAAATAAAATGCAAACAATTAGATATATATTTTTCTGCATATATTAAATGTATTCTGAATTTTCTTTTATAATAAAAAGGTAAAAATTGATGAGATAGATAAGCCTATTCCTAGTTTTCCGAATTTTCAGTTATTATTCCTTAGAAGTAACGAAAAAGTAAAACAAAACTTCTAATTTTCTTTTAATAATTTTCCTTAATTATTATTAATGAATTCTTTGAGACGTGTCTAAAACGAATCTTAGAAATACAATACGTTTCACGTAGATTGCTTCTCTTCTTTAAGAATCACTGATATATAATCCATTTATTATGGCTGCTGTCATAAACAACATTTTGAAAAGTTAAGAGTATTTAAAATTTCGGTGCAAAATAAAAAGCATTATTTTTTTTCTTGTAAAAGTTTAATCCCCCCTCTCTCTTCTTCTACCACGAAACTTAAAAAATAAAAAAATAATAAGTCGATTGCAATCTTTTTAAAAACAGTGCTTGAATATTACTTTACAACTTAATTTTTTCAAGCAAGATTCATTAACTTGAAGTTTCGTCGCAGAAGAGCTATTTGATTTTATAAAAAAAAGTGATGCTTTTTTTAATTTGAATCAAAATTTTAAATGCTGCGTTTTGTGATAACTTAAGAATTTCAGAACGGAAAACAAGTATTATAAAAAAAATTGAAGTCAATTCTTACTTAGAAGAACAAAGAAAATTTTGATTTTAGCTAATCTTTATTAAATAGTTACAGTTGATATAAATATGTATAACACGTATATACATAAGGCAGAATCACAGCATTAAGTGGTCATTAATTTTTATCAATTATCCTTAAAGTATCATATTATCATTCCAAACAATCGTGTATATAAAATTTCTGTTCAACTGAATGCTTTAAAACGTGAGAAAAAAAATCTTTTTAAGTTTTCACCCAAGTCGCTAAAAATGAAACCAATTTGGCTGTATCTGTAATTCTTTAAATAATTAGTTTCAGTCAATTAATTTTAATTCATAAAAATTAAATTATTATATTTTTACCCAAATCAATAGTGTATTGAAAATTTCAGCTCAAATGAGCGCTTTAAGATGCGAGAAAAAAAACCTTTTCAAGTTTTGACACAGGTCGCCAAAATGGTCACTAAGTCACCAAAAATGATGCCAACATGGATGTATTTGTAATTCTTTCAATAATTAGTTTTAGTTAATTGATTTTTATTAATTATAATTAAATTATTGTATTGTCATCCAAAATAATCATGTAGATAAAATTTCAGCTTGAGCGCTATGAGATACATTTTATTAACGATTAAAAATTCCACCAAGATAAATAAATATATAGAGTGTGAGCTAATAGTAGAAATTAAAAGATGCCTCAATTTTTTTAAAAAATATGATATTGTAACTCATGTATTTGTTTATAATACAATGCTTTTAAAATTTCAAAATATTTCAGAAATAATCAGTTTTTCTGTTCAACATGTACATACCGTAACTCATTTAGCATTACGGTGTAGGAGAAAAAATTCGAAACACATTTCATAAAAAAAATGTATCAACTCTGATAAAAATGAGCAGTATGATGAAATATGTGATTCTTAAATGCAAGCAGGCACGCGTGCCATCAATGACACGCGACACAATATTTTGGGCACGTCAGTGATCAAAATGGTTTGCGTTTTATTTCAAAGTAACAAAGTTCACTTTGAAATATTACGAACAAACGCCAGTGATCGGTCGTGGGACGGCGTGACGCACAATCATTTTTTATTGTCTCTTAGTTATTGCTTTAGTTACGTCTTGGATATAGTTGCTTATGGTGCAATGTTTGTCTACTCATAGCATAGTCAATTTCGTCGGGACAATTGTATTTTAAAGTCTATTTGTATTATATTTACGATTTTTAACTGTTATTTAACATGGCTAGTTCAGCAAAAGAACAAAAAGTGCAAGGTAGTAAGTGTAACAGAAAAATTCAAGCATGGTGAATGTAGAAATGCGGCATGTGATTAGTAAAGGCAACATAGCGGTGTGAGTTTTATGTTCTGGAACAGTGGTATGCAGAACATCGTCCAAAAAACGACCTTTTGAGACAAATTGCAAATCCTCTTATCTAAAAAGTGAACCACAGCAAAAATAATTCATTGCTTGGAAACCATTTGGCAGATGACTCCAATTCAGTATGCATTCTACTAAAAGTAACATCTTACAATCCTAATATAAGTTATTTACCATCCAATCTGCAACAACACATGCCACACTAACGTTGATTTAATTTGAATGATATGTATAACTAAAACATTTACTACTAAACAGTTCAAAAGGGAATTTTTTGTAGTAAATAAAGAGTTTTGAGTTGTTAGTGTTAAATTTTACTATTTTTCAATAATCATAAGTCAAAATTATTTAATGGCACGTCTATACCTCATTAAACACTTCTTTAAAAAAATGGTGTGTTTATTCACACATAAAGATTCTCCACCCCTGTTCTACAGGATAGTGAAGCCAGAATATAATATTAATGTTTGAGTTCTTTTATATTTGAAAAAATATTGCGAATGTGGATCCTATTCTCCAATATTAGCCGAAGACAGCCTTAATATATATGTTAAAAATTCTGCATTAAGAACCGTTTTTGGAGAGAAATAATTAAAGTAAAAATATTCGAATACAGCCAACATGATAGGAACAATTATACGCGTATTTTCAAACTTTTAACGAAATTTTCTTACTAAACCTTTAAAACCTCAATGAATGCTATTTTACTGGTTATTTAGTTCTAAAATTTATGTGATAAATATACCTCTCATTTGCATTTTTTTCTTAGAACCCGAATTTTGCAGATGCAAGAATTATAGATGTAAATATTTTTGCAATTAAAACACCACCAACAGAAGTTCGATTTTAAGAGGAAGTAATCCGCGTTACTATATAAGTAAAAAAACATGGGAGATATTCTTTCTATACAGACAAAAACGGAAATCGGTATCGTATTTTTCAACAAAACGTGCATCAAGTTGGAAAAAGAGCAATTTGTCTTCTTCTAGAAACTTCATTCAGCATATTTCTGTTTATTTTGTTCTTCTTATCAAGAAATAAGAGGAAACTCCTTTCGGTCCAAATGGAAAAGCCCATTTGGATCCAGAGAATACAAGAACAAGTATTTCGATTAGTCTCTTCTTCGAAATAAGAAAGAAAAATAAATTTCCAACACGCAATATTCATGGGAAACTATACTCGATTCGAAGAGAAATATTTTAAAAACCATTTGTTTCTCTTGATAGATGACGATAAATTGTTTACAAAGCTTCGTTTTTGCATCGACGTCACGAGAATCCGAATGGAACGTTGAGACAAACTATTCTACATAAATCTGTTTCCTTTTGAAGGAATTCTAATGGTTATTTAATGTTGTATAATTAAAATATTAATAATAAAATCAGTTAGCAGTTCAATATTTTTGCTGATAATAAATTCCTATTTAAATATTTATTTTATTTTGTATATATTTTATGATGCAAATGATATTTGATGAGAATGATTTTAAGTGTATAGTTATTTATGTATGGATGCAGACGATATTTATTAAAAGTTATTACAAATATATTGTTTTTTTAATATCATTGTGGTAGAATGGCAACAAAAATGATTTCTCTTGCTTTCTAATATTATATTTATTTTAGTACTCTCTTCCAAAAAGGCTAGAAGCAATTGGAGTTTAGAGAATACTTGAATATGTTCTACTCCTAATTCGGTTTTATAACCTTGTACTCCTGCTTCTTTAGTGAAGTCATGTTTACTACGTCCTTAAAATTTGAATATGAAGTCTATTGTGTTTATTTATTGCATCATTGAATAATTTTTACAACTTACCATCTTCTCAAATATGTAAAAAAAAGACGTAAATTTACAGTTTTATTGCTGCAAAGTTCAACTAAAAGGATTTAAGTATAATGAAAATAAATCCTTATTTTATAACACAAAAAATCATACACTTTTGAACATTTTAAAGATACATTTCAACCGTGTAAGGAAAAACAATTAGGTTTATTTTTTATAAAACGATAGTATAATAGGAAAAATTGATAAAAAAGTGATTATGGCATTCTTAAAAAACTGCTTGTATATACTCTCGTTATATTACTAATGTTTAAAAATGTTGGTTTTAGTATTCAAAGGAAAGAGATATTTTCGTAATAAATTAATCTACAAGAAGTTCTTTAATAAAAAGCAAAAAAATTACACCACAAGTTTGAAGAAACCATTAATAAAAGCTCCCCAATAAGTTTTTTTAAAAAGTTGTAACATATTGCCAAACACTGTTAAGAACTTTTAAAACTTATAAGTTATTCACATAATGCAACACAAAGAAAAGAAGACCTTTCATTATATCTAGTGAGGAAAAAAACTAATTATTTTTCCTTTCCATCCGTGAGAGTAATTAGCAGAATTTAGTTTTATTTAACACATTAGTTCAGTTTGTTTCATTTTAAAAAGCATACAGCAGCAAGAAAAAATTTCCTTATATATTTTTTTCACCTCTATTTTCTCTTTCACTAATAAGCACTTGGAAATTAGTTTCCAGAATAAAAAGTTTCAAATTCCTCCAAGCTGTATAAAGAAAAACGCAACTTAAGTGTTTTTCTGAAATATTCATATAATTTTAACATATAGCAAGAGAAATGCTTAAAATTAAGTACAAATGCTTATTTTAATAAAATAATATCATTTGCCGATGATAAAGTTCTGACTCAAAATGAATTCCATAAGAAAATGGCAACCAAGTTGAACGATTTTTTTTCCCTTTTAGTAATTCCTTTCAGTGAATGGCAATGTTTCCTTGGTCACGTTTCCTTACATTGATTTGTTTTCTTTATACTCTTACTTCAATGAGCAGTAAAATGGAATTTGTAAATGTATACGAAAATTAAAGAGCTCTTATCCAAAGTAGAACAAAGTATCTTTTCATACATCATGATTTTGAAAAGATATACATTTGATTTGAGAAGTTTAATATGATTTATGTAGAAAACTCGATAAAAGGCCCTTACATTTACAAACCGAAAAAAATTCACACTCTTATTCTGAGCTAGAATTTTCTTTTAAGTATTTTTAACTTTAATCAGTGGTAAGTCTTTTGTAGAACTCTTTGGTTTTCTATTATCAAGCTTTTCTCCCTACTTATTGGTATTGTAACCACTCTTTTATGATAGCTGTTAAAGGTGAACGTGTGTTGTATGCTATGGCCCCCATATCATCACTGCAGTTGTGGAAGTGGTGTGTCACTGAACATCGAAGGCAGGATTGAGACGTTAACCACAAGGCTTCCACATATGTACACGATTGTCATCACTGCCCAAATCCATCTGGATTCATCGCTGAAGACGATCTGATTCAGTGGCGTAACGGAGAATATTAGGGCTCCCCTGCAAACTCAGGTTTTGGGTCCAAGCCAAAATACATACCTAGCGTCATTCAAGCTTTCGGTAACAACCTCAAATACGTACTTAGCGTCAGTCAAAATTTGGGCCCCCTAAAGTCTCTGTGCTCCCCCCATGCAGGGATGTACGTTACGCCACTGACATGATTCCATTCGGCTGCAGTCGAATCCTTTCGATAGCTACACCACTTCAAAGGTAGGGAGCAATGAGTAGTTATGAAAGATAGCACACGTAATGGGTGCCGCGATAGCAACTGTCCTTCAGAGCAGGCGCCTTCCAGTGGTACCGATTGATATAGAAACCCTTAGTGAAGGTCCAGCCTGTGTATGGATGGCGTATAATGAGACAGGTGGTGCTGTGTGAGCGTGTCGTATGATGTGGCGGTCTTCTCGACTTTTGATCTATCGAGGGCATCCTGAGCATAGTCGTCGTGTGGCAGACCACGCTCTTATTGAAGGGTACCAACTCCTTCTCTCAGTAAAGTCAGAACTGCCTAGGCGGCGAGTTGTTTGCAGAGCTGACCACCCAGTTTCGATCAACTTTATGATTCTGCCTCTCTCGAACTCTGACAGTTGCTTATATTGTCTCCAATGGTGGATTAAATAAACCATTAGTTAAAACGAGTCTCTATGGAACAGAGTAAATACACGCAAACAAGCTCTCCTTACCTATTTTATAATCCAAGGAGAACAAAGTGTAGTGTCTCTGGTGGCGTTACGCAATGCTAATCAAGCAGGATTTCTAATCATTTACATGTCTGTCTGATATGTACTTTCATACAAAGCTTCGAAACAATCTCACTTATAACTTCTTGGCGTGTCAAATTTTATGGCAATGCGTGTACATTCCTGACTCTCAGAATTTCCTTCTCCATTTATTTCAGAGCATAATTTGCTAATTTTAATTTCTTCCTTTAAATTGATATTCAGAGGCAAAATTTTGAATTTGTGTGCCTGAATAATCCACTAATAATAAAATACAAAAAATACTACTAAAATTACAATTTTTATTAATTTATTACCCAACATATGCAGCATATTCTTATTATTCAGTAGAATTGACTACGCAGCAAATATTTTGTCACGTTACTTTCTCTCACCGCTCTGTACCGGGTTAAAACAAACTGCAACTAAACACAATCAGATGATATTCTTGTTTGATGATGGACTTGGAAGTCTGAAATTTAAATCCATATAACTTTACAAAATTTCATAAATTTTCCGACGGTCAAAACCCCACTTACGTTACATAATTGTTTACACATGATTATTAGAAAAAACGAAAGAAAAAGAGACATATATTGATAAATTAAGTATCTATGTATTATTTCTAAAAAAAGTAGTGCAGTAAAAAAACCCGGATTTTATCAATTTTGATTATTTTCAAAAGTGGTAGGCACACTATGGTAGACTTAATTAGGAGGTCTTAAGTATATAAAAATTCTAATTTACATTTCACGGTTTCTTCACAAAGTGAGTTTCTCAAATCAATCAAACCACCAAATATACTATCTTCAGTCATTAATGAAAAAAGCGTGAGGACTAGTAAACTTTTTGTTAAACGAAATATTTTCTGTAGGCAAAAAACAAAAAAAAAATTTAAAAATTATTTTTCTGCTCTTAATTCCATAAAAGATAAACAAAAATGCATTCGAATTTTACGAAACGAATTTTTTATATGAATCATCAATGAGGACCTGAAATGGGTTATTTAGAACAATATTGTTTCGAATTTGGTGCGAAATAGTGTAAATATTTTGTATTTGGATGTGTAATACTTTTATATTGCGATAAAATCTTTACTTCAAATAAAAAATGAGTAAATTCAGTTTTTTTTTCGGGTAAGATCGGGGTATTTTGTGTGAAGAGTTGTACTACTGCCAGAAGGATGGTGAAAAGTATTTAATCAAATTTGAGGTTATGCAATCCTATAAAATATTTATACTCTGTAAGAAAATCTTCCATTTTCTCCGAAAAAAAAAGAGTTTCCCTATAAACCCCCAAAACAAGCACAATAAAAACAAAGAACAACATATTAAAAGTATCTGGCATTACCGTTGTATTTTATTGTCTTGTAATCTGCTTCTACAATAAGGAAAATTAAAGATACGTCAGGATAAAGAATTCTAATTATTAGTAACCTTTGAAAATTTTTCGGAATTTTCTTAAAAAGTCAAAGCACTAGAATGTCTCAAGGCTTACATTGAAAGCAGTTCAAAAATTAGAAACCTTGCATGTTCAGAAACTCCCAACCTTGTCTTCCTCAGTCAATTTCAAGAAACCAGTATGAAAAAGATTTCAATGGTAATCCAAAACTCTGCATTAACCAGCCGACAAACAAGATATTCAGAAAAAGTAACAAGTCTACCTTTCTTTCCATATTTTAACCGATGTCTTTAAGTTTTGTCACTCTTTTCAAAGTAGAATAGAGAGGTTCTTAACATATAAATAAAAATATATTTGACAATCACCAAAGAGATTGAAATCTTGTAAGTTCTTTAACCCAATCAAAACTAAGAATGTGAGAGGTTGAATAAATGAGTTACTCTTTAACTATTCCGCAAAAGGTAAAGTCTCTAGAAAATTTCCACGCGATTGATTTGAAGGGAAGCAGAACTGGAATTTTCGTTAACTTAATTGCTTAAAATACACTACTCAAAAAACAAAAGAAATACAAAAAAAAATTTTAAGTCAATTCCTACTTAGATCAACAAAGAAAAATTTTGTTTTACCTACTTTTTATAAAATAGTTACAAGTAATATAAATAGGCATATTATATAAAAGAATCACAACATTAAGTGATAATTAATTTATATTAATTATCATTAAAGTATCTTATTGTCATCCAAAACAATCGTGTATATAAAATTTCAGTTCAACTGAATACTTTAAAACGTGAGAGAAAAAAAAAATGTTTTCAAGTTTTGATCCAAGTCGCTAAAAATGAAACCAACGTGGTTGTATCTGTAATTATTTAAATAATTAGTTTCAGTGAATTAATTTTAATTATAATTAATTTATCGTATTTTTACCCAAAGCAATAGTGTATAGAAAATTGCAGCTCAAACCAGCACTTTAAAATGCGAGAAAAAAAACCTTTTCATTTTTTGACACAAGTCGCCAAAAATGATGCCAACGTGGTTATTTGAATAATTAGTTTTAATCCATTAATTTTTATTAATTAAAATTAAATTACTGTATTGTCATTCAAAATAATCATGCATATAAAATTTCAGCTCAATTGAGGGCTTTAAAATGTATTTTATTAACGATTGGAAATTCCACGAAGATAAATAAATAAATATATAGAGTTGTGAGCTAATAGAAGAATTGAAGTTAGGGGAGCACATGGATTTAACGAAATTACATAAATATTTCTTCCGATAACTAAAGTAAAATAAGGTATCCATAGTCTAAAGTAGGGGTACTCAACCTTTTTTTTTTTTTTTTGGCAGGCCGCAGAGATAAGAGAACTATCACGCGGAACGCATACATGTGATAGCTATCTCACGCGGTCCGCAACATGAAGATTGCAAAAGGGGAAGGGGTAGCTACTTTAAGGTAACATAGGTAATTTAAAATGATGCAAATTGATCAAAATATTGAAACTCATACTTTGCTTTTTTTAATTATTATATATATTTTTTAAGTTTTGTGTGACAATGAATTTATCAAACACTAAACTGGAATCATTTAAGAGACACTCCTCTTCACAATGTCTGCATCAGTAAACGATTTTACATGATAACCAATAATATAACAAATTTCATAGAAAACCTTTCTTATCACCGTGACATTACCGCTGACAAACACTTTGTTGCTGTTGCAAAGATTACTCAAGAAAGCCTACTTGTCGCCTCTTGAAAGTGATTTTCCAGGAAAAGTGTCATGAAACGATTCGTTTTCATTGGTATTTTTTAAATGTGATACTTTCGCAACAAACCAAACATATACGAACCCATGTTTATTTTTCACTACAAAACAGTCAACTTCACAATCATCTCTGAAAAGCCTATTTTCTTCGAATGCTTTTTGTTTACAAGACACGAGGGATATTCAAAAATAAGTTTCACACATAAAGTAGTCACTACTCCACTGTTGTTTGTTAAAACAAACCGTCGACATCGACAGTTAAAGGCGAAGTTGAAATGTTTGATGTCCTGATTGAGGGAATACCCCGTTAAAAAGTTATAAAACATTGTTCTTAAGTAAATTAATTTCTTAGAGGATTGAACCATGACTTGCCTTTTACAAAGACCCGATGGGCCGCAGGGTGAGAACGCTATTCTAAAGTGTAGACCAGAAGACTGGAATCCGTGCAAACACAAAAACTGTAGTAGACACTGTTGGAGTGGTAAGAAGTATCATTGCAAGACTGTGGAATCAATTTATAAAAAATAGGGCCCGTTCGACGTTGACCAGGCCAATGTCGTCCACATGCTAACAAAGCAAATAATGTCCAATTAGGAATTGCAATATCGGACCAAAAGTTCAATACCGCGCCGCGCGAGGTTTTCGGTATTTTATGTCGGAATACCGGTTTTAATACCGGTAGTAGAAATTTTAGAGAAAAAAAAAAACACACAGGTGTTTTTATTTTATTTCCAGTTTTATTAGAGAGAGTAAATATTTTTTTTTCCAAAATAATTTAAAACCTCTGATGGCTTGGGCTTAGAAACTGTGCTTAAATCTGAATCTTAATCGCAATTAGATTCTTTCCTCTTTGACAAATTTGTATCATGTTTCGTTTTTGACTGTGTACGGAGTCCGCTTGTACTTCCTCCATTCACTTTAATAACTCTTGAACATTTTTTTTATACATTGTGCCCACCATATTCTTTTGATCATATAATAATGAAACCAAGCCGAAATATTATCAACTGATTTTTTGTGTTTTTAAAGATATATTCTTATTTATTATTTCATTATTTTTGAGTATATATAAAGAGTGTTTTTTTCCAGGTATGGAAGTTTAAGTTGGCATTACTTTCCAATATGGCGACCGATTTAACAGCTGTCAAGTGATTTATTTTCAGTTTGGTTTGGCAATTCATCAAAACGATCATCAAGCAAGGCGTAGATTCGTCGAATGGGCCCAAAACGAGATTGCCGTTGTTCCCGATTTTCATAAGCGAATTTTGTTTAGCGATGAAGCGCACTTCTGTTTGAATGGCTATGTCAACAAACAAAACTTCCGCATTTGGAGTGAAGCTATTCCACAAGTGTATGTCGAAACACCGTTACATCCAGAAAAACTGACTGTTTGGTGCGCTTTATGGGCTGGTGGAATCCTTCTTCAAAAACGATGAAGGCCACAACGTTACAGTCAATGGTGATCGGTATAGAGCCATGATTACTAACTTTTTCATTCCTGAATTGAACAATCATGATGTCCAGGAGCTGTGGTTCCAACAAGAAGGCGCAACATGTCACACAGCTCGTGCCACAATCGATTGATTGAAAGACAGGTTTGGTTACCGCCTAATTTCACGTTTTGGACCTGTGAATTGGCCTCCAAGATCTTGTGATTTAACACCGCTAGACTATTTTCTGTGGGGCTATGTAAAGTCATTGGTCTATGCGGAAAAGCCACAAACGCTTGACCATTTGGAAGCCAACATTCGCCGTGTTATTGCCGATATACGGTCACAAATGTTGGAAAAAGTCATCGAAAATTGGACGTCCAGATTGGACTACATCCGAGCCAGCCGTGGCAGTCATATGCCAGAAATCATATTTAAAATGTAATGACACAAGATTTTCTTTCGAATAAAAAAAAATTCATGTCAATCGAATAATACATCGTTGTTTTATTGCAATTTAAAGTTCTATACCTAAAAAAAAACACCCTTTATAATGAATCTGAAAAATACTCAGAACCATAACGTATGATATGCAAACACAATGTCAATAACAAACTCACCAATTAAAAAAATATATCGGAATATTACGCATTTTCTTCACAACTACAGCCTTTTTTTCACAGATACGAATATCAGACTACGAATCCTGCGCTTGTGCAGTATCACGAGCTGTAATGGATAGTTTTGGCACGCCTCCTTGGATGATTGACACATTTTTTCACTTCTTTTGATTGTACGATGCAACGTTTTATTCACAATTTAATTAATTTCGCCCGTTAGAGAGGCATAAAAACAAAAACGCATACTATTTTGTTATGTTGGCGATCACTGAACATAGAGTGGAAACAATTTAGAAAAATTCTAGTAAATACCGAAAAAACGGTATTTAAAGTTATGAATACCGATATTACAAAATTGTACGGATGACTCAAAATACCTGTATTCGGTATCCCGGTATTACAATCCATTTGTCCAAAATATTCTGTTAACAGCTCATTGAGACGAAACAGGGAATGTAAACATATTCAAAGATAGTTTTTTCTGGTACCAGAACAAATTATTTCAAACCAAACATTTTAAAATAGGCTTCAACTGGGTGCTCGTATTAATAGATATCCACACTCACCTCCTGCAATCAGAAACCGTACTACCGTACGTTGTTCCGATCTGGGTACATCCTTATATGGTACGACTTTACTTGCCATTAATTCCCTCTACTATTAAATCGTTTAACTGTTAAATATCGTATACGGTGTACACTTCTTAACGTCCTTCGTATCCCTGTTATGGGGCTCTGCTTGTGTTTCCAGCTAATTGGCTCCAGCTCTTCGTTGTTGCCAACTTTTTCTCTTTGCAGAAACTAACTTTAAAAGTACACATGTATACAAATTGCATTTCATTTAAAAGTGTATGCCTAAAATAAGGATTTTTTTCAGTTTTAAAAAATCCTTTTGAAGAAATGTTTTTCACTAACATTTAAACATCTTTACTAAAATAGGAAATTTGAAATTTTAGCTAAATTTCACAAATAGAACAACAAGTACAATTAGTTTGATGTCTGTTTTGAATTCAATGAAGAACACGTGTTTGTCATTATCATATGTGATCGTCATGCATTGAGCTCATACATGGAAATAACCACAAGTGTGAAAATGAGTTAAATTTCCTAATTTTTTTACTAAGTTGCTTTCAATTCCAATGTGTTTGTTCACATGATTTCCGAATTAATATTTCTTGTCATTTAAGAACCATATCCTTAAAAAGTTATTAATTCAACGTGTATAAATAATTTACATATGTTGTTTTTTTTTTTTTTGCTACATTGAGAAAACAAAAGGGGAAAAAATTCATACCAGAAAAAAAAACAATCTAGAACACTGTAAATTCAACAGGAAGTACTGTACATGGAGAAAATGGTTTATTCTTCTCTCTCGGCCTTTTTTCGTGGAGTTCTACTTGAATAGCGATTACATCATCAGTAAAAGACATCAGTCTGGAGACACAAGCAAGTATACGCCAATAAACCTATGCATTCTTGCTGAAATATAAATTGAATTAGTTTTTCTTCCTCAAGATCAGGGTTCGGCCACCTATGGCATGCGTGGTACATGTGGCGTGCGGTACAGTTTTCAGTGGCACTCTGCACTATTCTACAAATTTGTCTATTTTTCAATGGATGGACGTTGTGACGGATCTTTACGCGACTAATTATCTTAAAGAATCTTTGGGCTGGCATTCACATTTATTTCACAGCGAACCCTCTCAAGAAGAAACTTTGAAAGGTAAATTAGTTAGTTTACATTAAGTTAGAGTTTAATAATCATAGGTAAGAAGAACGGAGTATCTTATCAATCTTATCTGGGTCTTATCAATCTCTTGATTGTTTTCTTAAGAATTCAGCTAAAATTCCTGCAGATAATTTACTGAGAATTGTTCTTCTGAAGAATCATTTGTTAGTGCATCACTGCTTTCAGATAGTAGGTTCTATAATAAACCCAAAACCTCTGGATGTCTGAGTTTCTTTTTTCCAGACAATTCCCAGAAGAGAGGGGGGTGGGAGGAGAATTACATCATCTTGAAAACCTCCTTTATTGTTAAATCTTAGTGTTACACACAAAAAATTAAAATCTTAATTTTTGAATACAGAATAGTTATTTCCTTTATTTTGTGTGCCAAAAAAAAGAAAGCCCAGATCCAAATTTTAAAATTTTTTGAGAAAGTTAAATAAACAATAAAAAGGAAAAATATTTAATTTATACTAAAAAGAAATGCAAAAAAAAGCATAACTCCATATCATGTTAGTAATCACGATACAACACAAAGAAAAAGAATAATAAACTGCACGGATGAAAAATAAACATTATAAGTTCTTTCTCTAACATCTAGTGAATGGCTGTACTTATATAAGTACCACAAAAAGTTATTCTCTTTCTATCTTTCTCAACTATAAAATCATTTATATACACTATTCACAATAAATAAACTGTCAAATAGTTTTCTAATGTCTTAACTAATATATAAAACACACACACAAGGAATATTAAAAAAATAAGTCAATATATATATATATATATAATTCTACTTAGATCAACACAACTTTTTTTTTATTTTGGCTGCTTTTTTATTAAATAGTTACAATTAATATAAATATGTATATACATGACAGAATCACAACATTAAGTGGTTATTCATTTTTATTCATTATCATTAAAGTATCGTATTTTCATCCAAAAAAAATCGTGTATATAAAATTTCAATTCAACTGAAAGCTTTAAAACGTGAGGAAAAAAAATCTTTTAAGGTTTTGACCCAAGTCGCTAAAAACGAAACCAAGTGGCTGTATCTGTAATTCTTTAAATAATTAGTTTCAGTCAATTAATTTTAATTTATTATAATTAAACATCGTATTTTTGCCCAAAGCAACCGTGTATAGAAAATTTCAGCTCAAATGAGCACTTTGAAATGTGAGAAAAATACCTTTTCAAGTTTTGACACAAGTCGCCAAAATGGTCATTAAGTCACCAAAAAGGATGCCAACATGGATGTATCTGTAATTCGTTAAATAATAAGTTTTAATCGATTAATTTTTATTAATTATAATTAATTTACCGTATTGTCATCTAAAATAATCGTTTACATAAAATTTCAGCTCAATTCAGCATTTTAAAATCTATTTTATTAACGATTGAAAATTTCACCAAGATAAATATGTAGAGAGTGCGAACTAATAATAGGAATTGAAAAATAACACAGTTACCTTTTTACTTAAGCTACTTCTGCGTAACAAAAATGACAAGCTTGGCAATCCCAAAAATGACAGCTGAAAACGCAACTTCAATTTTCAACCAATCAACCTCTTCCCGCTAAAATACTCATCATGGAACCCGTTCTAAAATCTATCCTGTAAGAGAGGGAATAAAAGAAGTGTTCCTGCTAAGTGCCATCAGAATATTCGTAAAAGTGGGTGGTACATATAAGTATCGTAAGTAAATAGGGTTAAATATACCATAAATACCCTTAGTTTATTTTATAAAACATCCTAGTGATTCGGTTCCGGATTTTATTCTTTTTTTCTCAGAATGTAATTAATAATTTTAAAAAACTGGTTGCCACAAAAGTGGCGTGGCACTGTAATTAAGAATCACTGTTATAGATAAATAATAATTTTTTTTTGAAGGAAATCTTGATTTCTACTCGCTGCTAGTTTTAAAGTATTTCTTAAAAAAGATACAAAATAAAAATATACAAGACGAGGAAGCGTTGGGATAAAGTTTTCTTCCTGATATGCGTTTTTCATAAATACGGAAAAAGTTCAGTACCCAAAGTTTTCTAATTACATATTCATTAAAAAAGAAAGCTTTTTTCAATCATTCGTTTATTTTTCCGAAGACGGATACAATATCAATCTCCATGCAAATTGAAGTATTTTTTTGGCTCAATTTACGAAACCGATTATAGAGGAGAAAAACAACTGCAGTATATTGATACTTCTTAAGCTTATTATACTTCATAAGAGATTTAAAATCAGGTGATCAGCAAAAAGGCTTTTTTCTTTTCTTAAAATAGCTTTAATTAATTTTTTTCTAAGTTTGAAAAAATTATATTGATCCAATAACGCAATGTGATTTTGGATATGAGAAAACAACAGTCGTTTTCTAGCGAAAATCAATTATTACACTTTCAATTTTTTAAAATATATATATGCATTTTATTTATCAATAACTGCATCATTATGAAATATAAACTTTTCTTCTCCATTTTCTTGTTTTGTTGTACCTCATCTCCATGTCTAGCCAAGCTGGACCAAGTCCATTATCTAATTTACTCTCAAAAAGTCCAAAATGATTAGAAGGTCTTCATAAAGATCTTGATTTGAAAGTCGCAGACAAGTCCCCATTTTTTAAAAGCTATACTGTCGCAAACCATGACTCTCCGAGAATCCAGATTGTAGTTATACAAGTGGAACAAACACACAGACACGCACATACACTCACATACTCACACACTATATCAATATGGGAATTAAAGATCCTACTTTTGGAAAAATGGGCTTTGTAGCCACAAATACTTATTGACACCCTCGTAAACAGCATGACAACTCATTGTAAGGCTTGTACAGCAGTTCACAGTGGTCGCAATCATATTAAGGTATTCGACTACGTTCTGAACCGGGATTTTGCAAAAGCGTATAACTGGATAATATTTATGATATTTAGAGTCACTTAGATTAGAAAATGTATATAAAATTGTTTTAAGAATAGTATTACATTAAAAAAGGATTTAAGTACAATATTTTGACAAAAAACGAACATAGAATGTTCAATTTTCACAATATTCTCCTTTTGGGAAAAATGCTTCTATTATAATAATATTTTGCATGTATATAGCTCAGACCTCTGTACAGAGGCTCAACTAGAATTTTTGAAATATATAACTTAGAAATCGGTTTATCCGTGTTTTACGACAACAGAGGGGAGAAATTTTAAGGAAAAAACGCCGATAATTATTTTTAACTCTGAAAATAATGGAAATTTTCAAAAATCATAGTTGAGCCTCTGTACAGAGGTTTGAGCTATATGCAGGCAAAATATTATTATAATAGAAGCATTTTTTACAAAAAGAGATCATTTTGAAAAAAGATCATTCTAAGTTAATTTTTTGCCGAAATATTGTATTTAAATAATTTTTTTGTAAAAGTGTCCTTAAAACAATTTTATACATATTTTATAATCTAAGTGACACTAAATATCATGAAAATTATCCATTTATGCACTTTTTTAAAATCACGGTTCCGAACGTATTCGGTTACCTTAAACAGACTTGTCTCGAGGTAAATACTTTATCATTTATTCATGATTTCACACTTTTTGATATGACTTGTTTCTTAATTCACAATTAAAATCTTTTCCACATTGTTATGTTGCTATATTCTTTAAGACATTGTAATACGTCTCTATAAAATGTTTTGTGTCAAAACTGTGAATAATTCATCAGTTTTTACAGATTTTATATTTGTGATCTTAATTTTGAGCATGAATGTAACTCCATACATTTAAGGCGTTAATTTTTTCATGATTTGTTTTTAGTTTTAGATGTTTCCTATAACATTTTAACCTTTTTTAACAAATAATCATATACACTTTGTTTATAGAGAAAAAAATATTAAATGTATATTTCATGTAATTATGAAAATCATATTTTCATTTTTCTATATTTAAATAGTTGATATAAAATTATTAGAATTATTTACCCATTTGTCCATCACTAAAATTAAAGTAAATAAATGTAAAATCCTTTAGATCTCTTTAACATATTTTATCAAATTCTTTGCAATATGAGTAAATTTTTTTAGATGAAATTGAATTAAAAACATTTAAACTTTATTCGAAAACAATGTTTAACGCACTTCGTTTCATTTTACATACGATTATTCAGAAACAAAAACAAACATATTACTTGAGAAGTGTAGCCAAGTTTTGCATGCTTGGATAAGTCTGGCAATTTTAATGACCTATGAAATCCTACACTTACTTCTGTAAACTGCTGAGACGCAACTGAATTATTTGAATTTCTTCTGGAAACCTCTCTAACGATGTAAATGAATCTCGTATTTCCCCGGGAATAACGATTAGTATTGCAGCTCGTCTTAATGAAGTACTGTCTTCTTGGAAAAGGTCAAGTTTTTTATACGTTTATAAGAGAGTACGTATATATCTGTGGCGAATTTCATCGATAATTTCTTATTCTTGTGTTTTCCTTATTAAAACACACGTGTTGCTATTATTTTAAGGTATCCAACTACCCTAAAATCACGATTTTTTTCAAAAATTGACCAATTTTTTTATGATTTTATTTTATAGGCCATCTTATTAGCTTAATAAAAATACCAAACTTTTTATTTTCCATTCACTAGAAAAAGAACTACAATTGTTTTAATAAAAGAAGATGCCATAACTTTACACGTGATGTCAAACTTTAAAATGCGTTTTACTCGAAATGTGTTTTATTCGAAAAACTCAAAGGGAAACAGTGATTGCTAAAAGAGTTTTGAAAGTAATTTGCTGAAATTTTTTGTGAATGTTTTATTACAACAGAAGAGTTTTGATCTTCAGATTTGTCAGCCACTGTTTTATTTCAAAATTTACAGTCTTTACGTGAATATAATCACTGTTTCTTTAAGCAATTTCATATACTAACTAAGACAGAGTGCTCTAGTTTTTGTAAAAATGAAAATATCTCTTATCCTGAAGGTCATTTCTAACATTAATAACAAAGTAACACATTAAAATTGAAAAATTGAGAATTTATTTAAAAAGTTTTGTACAGAGCGGGCCCCGTTTATGTAATTTTAGTACTTTTTCTAGTTTTTACCCCTTTTAATAATAATATTTTTTTTCTGTTTTTAACTTTATGATTTTTTCTTTAAAATATACTAAATAAATCTAAAAATCACAAAAAATCCCCATATCCCCATTTTTACAAAAAAAAAAGTTGTCGCAAGTAGTCGGATACTTTAAGCAAAAATGCTAATTTACTCCATACACAGAAACTAAAAGAACCAAGAAAGATTTTAAGAAAAGTTTTAAAAAGACAGGAAAGTAAAATGCATAAAATTTGCAATAAAACAGTACAGATGATCAGTTTAAGAAAACATTCATTTCTTATCATAATAAGCAAGTAATATAAAAAAAGATTGTCAATTCCTACTTAGGTCAACAAAGAAAAATTTTATTTTAGTTACTTTTCTAAAATAATTTCAATTAATATTAATATGAATATACATATGGCACAATCATAATATTAAGGGAGGAAACAGGAAGCGATTTTTCATTTTCTTTTCCATGTATAGTGTTGGACTATTTTTATGCTTTTTGTGTGTGTGTGGTTACTATTTATTCATTAATTTAATTTAATTATTATAACAAAAAAGTATGGTAAAAAGAAATCACATTCTGAGAAATTGGGCCATCTCAGGTGTTATTCAAACTCACGACTATTGGATTAGGAGTCCAACGTGCTACCCATTGCACTGCCGGGGCACAAAGAACGATTTTCCCTTTCATATATGCTGTTGGACAATTATTTTTGTTTTGCTACTTATTTATTTTTTAATATAATTAATGAATTAATACTTGAAAAAACTGTAATAACATCAAATGTCATCCACTATAAGTTTAAAAAATTGTATTTGAACGATATATATATATATATATATATATATATATCTGTGTGTGTGTTCTCTACAAGCAAGGGATAACATCCAACAATATCACATTCTAAAAACACAAAGACAGTAGGAAAATCACACAATGAAAGACACATGAGCAACAGAGATTAAAAATTATAAAATGGATGCTGCAGTATTATAAAAATTGCTGACTTAGGACAGCAATATATAAAATAATTTATATAAAAGTGGGGTTGAATATGTTTTTTAGCCAGCGACCTTCCCCATAATGTAAATAATACTGAACAAAAACATTTTGAAAGTAATAGATAGTAATATCTAAATCCATTACAAGATAGAGAGAACTTACCTAAAAATTGCACTTAAAAATGCAAAGCCCGCGCTAAATCTGAGAGCAATGAAAAAGTTATTGCCACAGATTCTGGATCCTAATGCAGATTTAAATCATGTGAATGCCTCAAAAGTAGTACTTAACAAAAGTGTAAAAAGAATGGAAATAAAAATTAATAAGAGAGTTACAAATTACCAGAACTTTAGTAACATTAGACTATATAAGAATAAAATAATAATAAGTAAATTTGTCCAATATTAGAATATGGAGGTAACTATAATAATGAAATATGTAAGTTTATAGTAATAAACTATTAACAATCTCAAAATTTTTAATCATTACTATTTTGAAAAGCTTTATTCATATAACTATTAATAAAATTAATTGGGTATTTCTGATTTAAGCAATATTTAGTAATATGTTTATAGTTATTATATATACATACGTATATATATATATATATATATATATATATATATATATATATGTATATATATATATATATATATTTTGATACTATCTATTCTGAACTTTGTTCTTAATTTTATTTAAAACTTCTTTTGTTTTGTTTAATTATATAACTTTGTGGTTAGTTTAATTCCAAAATAACTATCCAGATGGCGTCACGGTTTTTTCTTTCTTGTGTTGGTGTTTCAATCTTTTACGCCATTTCATGTTGGATTTCATCGCAATAGGTTGTATTTTTTGAGTTCAGGATTTGTGCTTTACAAGTAAGTTTTTCCTAATATTTTCTATAAAAAATATTTTTTTTATTATTCCTCTCCTTGAGAGATTCATTATTGTTCTCTTTTCTCAATTTCTTTTTACGACTTTAATAGGTTCTTTATCCACGTGTTGTATTATATTTAACTTTTCAACTTGGCTTTTTTCCTTCTCTATTATGTTGAAAATTCCTAATGTACGGGGAAGGTTGGATCCACAAAGCATTGCTTAACCCTAATTCGTTGGCCTAATTCAGCGGCAGCTTTAGAAATCAGAATAGGTCTCTATTTTAGTTCAATGACTTTTTTGTATCTACAATTGCTGTGTCTGTTGAATTCCAATTTCTTACTTCTTTAGCACTGTAGGTTCTAGTATTTTTTCACTTTTATTTTATTATATATATATATATATATAGAGAGAGAGAGAGAGAGAGAGAAGTAATGGTCGTTTTTTTACATTTACATTTATGACAGCAATAAAAAAAATCTGTAAATCTCTTTTAATATTATTTTAATACAACAAAAAACATATAATTTGCCTTCTATTTTAATCGACAATGAAGCGTATTTACACTCAGAACAGAAAAGATGTTCAATAATAATTATACTATGGTAAATAGTATAATTAGCGATGTATTCCAATGTTAAATAAGTGTTGTTATTTCCCAAGTAGCGCGTGTTTACTAACGGCACATTGTAATGAAACACGAAGACTGCTGGCAACGGACCTCGAAATCTTGAACCTGGGTCAGTTGACTAAAATGATGCCTAGTCTTGCTCCCTCCTCTTCTATATTTACCACAACATACCAAAATAAGCAATATAAAATTAATACAAGTAATGTTCTATAGTTTTAACAAAAGTAAAAAATATTTAAAAAAATTAAGTCAATCCCTACTTAGATTAACAAAGAAAAATTTTATTTTAGCTACTTTTTATTAAATAGTTACAATTAATATAAATATGTATATACATATGACAGATTTATAACATTAAGTGGTAATTAATTTTTATTAATTATCATTAAAGTATCGTATTGTCATCCAAAACAATCGTGCATTTAAAATTTCAGTCCAACTGAATGCTTTAAAATGTGAGAAGAAAACTTTTTCAAGTTTTGACACAAGTCACCAAAAGGGTCACTGTGTCGCCAAAAATGATGTCAATGTGGCCGTATTTGTTTTTTTTAAATAATTAGTTTTAATCAATTAATTTTCATTAATTATATATAAATGATTGTATTGCATCTAAAATAATCATGTATATAGAATTTCAGCTCAATGGAGCGCTTTAAAATGTATTTTATTAACGATTGAAAATTCCACCAAAATAAATAAATAAATCTAAAGAGAGTGTGAGCTAATGGTAGGAATTGAAAAAGGACTTGAATTTACCACTAATTTAACTTGATTCAGCCACTATACTCTATAGGCACACAGTGGAACATAAGCTTGAACTCATGACACGCCGGCCTTGAGTTCGTGACCTTGACCACTAAGCTATCGCAGCTACTTTCTCTTCTTAGAGATTTACCGCGTAAAGCAGTGCTTTCCAGAATTTTATCGCCGCGGACTGGTCAACGTGTGAAAACTTTACAGGAGGGGAGGGGGTGATTGATTTTTTTCTGTTTTAGATTAGTTAGATTCTATTTTAGAATGTGATTGTAAAAAACTGCAGCAGAGTTTGCCTGAATACTCTTAGCAAATCGTCTTGCAGTGGATCCTTGGACACTGCGGTGTGACTGGTAATCACTGTATGGACCACCTAGCAAAAAAGGGAGCTTTCATTCTACAGATAACAAGGAAAGCTGTTTCTTTTTCTTTTGCCTAGCATTTCATTTAGAAAAAGTTGAATTATTTCTCTCCAAGACAGTACGCTGAAAGAAATTTCAATAAAATCTGGTGGAATAATCTTAAAGATCTTCTCAAGTAGCCCAGACGTAAAGCAGTTGCCGAGTTTCGTCAGGCCACTGGACACGACTATCTCCTCGAACATCTACATATAATTTACGTTGCATAAGCTCCTTTCTGCACTCTCTGTTTTTTTCGGAAGGGCATGGATACTGACCACATTCACCCCTCCCCAGCTCTAAAGGGCTCCTCTTTGTGCAACCTTAATTGGCAAGCTAGGGACTTATTGGGTTCATAGACTTTTCTCGCCATTTTTTTCCTTACTTGGTTTATTTTGTGTTCTTTTTCCTACCCTTTTATGGTACAGTGGTCTTTGATAACTCTGGCCATTGGTTTAAAAAAAAATTCTATTTTAGATTTAAATTATTTTTGATTAAATAATTTCAATTTAAACTGAACTCAGTGGCGCACACCCCATGAGGTCCAAGGCTTACTGCTCCCAACTCAGTTTCCGTGACCTTGGGCGCTGATGTGCATCCGAAGATGTTAAGATCAGGAGGTATTTTAATTTAATTATACGTAGTAGGATTCAAAAGTTCCCGGACAGGGAAAATATTACCAATTAAATTGCGGAAACACATTCGCTTTCGAAATAAGACCCTTGAACAACAACACACCTTTGCCATTGCTTGTAAAGGTCATCGAAACATTTCTGAAGCCATGTCATTTAATTCCATCTACGATGTTATTTAAAGTTCATCTATAGATTGGTTTTCGTTTAACATGGGGGGAATGATATGTTGACACACCCTATGCATATTAAGGTACTTAATCAGTATCTACTGACATGTGGCCGAGGATATCCCGTCTGATTCTGCTGTTTTTTGAAACCTGTTCTTACGTACCGTCGCAGAAATCTTTTCGAAATTTTCATTGGTGTGGGAAGTCTGCAAACGTCCGGAAAGTTTGCCGTCTTTGACACTTTCCTTGCCTTCTCTGAAACCTCGCGTCATTCAAAAGCTTGCGTACGTTATAATGTATCCCACCCTTACACATGCTTCCAAGTTTCGTTTGTCTCCGTAGCCCTTGTTTCCCAAACGAACACAAAAATTAATATCCAATTATCCGCTTAACAAATTCAATTTCTTTCAATCGCCGATAACTAAATGAAACCGCCAACAAAATAAGACATCATAGCAACCCACCAACCACGTTATTTGGAACAAACTTTTTTAGAAAAAGGGAAAGAACGCTGTAACACATAAATGTTATCGTTGTCGCTCTACTGCAAAAATTTTCCATGGTTTAGGCTCAGTTTGAGAACTCTTGAATTCTACTAGTATTTAAATATGCTTCCAATACCAACAACTGAATATAAAGGAATTTAACTTGAAATATAAAGTGACTTCCAATAAAAGTAGCACAAAACCGAGAGAAGTACGTTATAAATAGCATGGAAATAATTTTATATTCCTTGGGTGGCCCGGTAACGTTTGCTCCACGAACTGGCCCTGTCCGCGGCCCAGGGGTTCGCACCACTTGTGGTAAAAGAGTTGATACACGTTTGAATCTATCGAAGTTTAAAGTTCCAACTTTGGTATGGTGTGGAAGTTTGGAGAGAGGGGATGACAGCTCAGGATTAAATCTCGTGATCAATAGCCCTTTTGTAGCTTTAAGGTATCCGACTACTTGCGACAATTTTTTTTTTAAAAAAAATGAATATATGGGGATATTTTTTGCGGTTTTTAGATTTATTTAGTACATTTTAAGAAAAATAGGCTCAAGTTAAGAAGAGGAATATATATATAAATTATTATTACAAAAATGGGAAGAAATGGGTAAAAATATACAAAAAATTACATAAACGGGCCCCATTTCGTACAAAAAGTTTATGAACAAATTTTCAATTTTTTTAAAATTTTGATGTGTTGCTTTGCTATTCATTTTTGAAATGACCTTCAGGATGAGAGATATTTTAATTTTTACAAAAACTAGAGCACTTTATCTCAGCTTTTATACGAAATTGCTGAAAAAACTGTGATTATATTTGCATAAGAGATAGTAAATTTTGTATTAAAACATTGATTGATAAATCTGAAAGTTAAAAACACATCTACTACTATACAGAAGATACACAAAAAATTTCAGTTAATAATTTTCAAACCGTTTGGAGAAATTGCTGTCCCCGTTCGAGTATTTACAAAAAAAAAACACTTTTCGAGCAAAACGTATTTTAAAATATAACATCTTACTGATAGAAGCGGCATCTGCTTTTACTAAAACATTTGTAGTTTTTGTTCTAGTGAACGGAAAGTAACAAACTACTTGTATTTTTATAAATCTTTTAAAATAGTCTATAAAATAAAATCATAAAAAAGGTGTCAATTTTTGGCAAAATTCACAATTGTAGGGTAGTCCGATACCTTAAAGTGCAACGCTAAGAATCAATAAAAAAATCAATCAATTTCTGACAGGCTTAGTTACACACCCACTTTCCATTCATTTCAATTGGATTAGAAATACACGTATTATTATCTATAAGTTATTGATTTAAATCTTTAAGTATTTTTTTAAAATTTTTTTAAAAAAATTCTATGATTTATTCTTTAACATGCAGATTAAAAAACAGAATTGATTTTATTTCCCATCATAAAGGAGAAAAATATTTTCAAATACGATTCTAGATAAGATTTCTATTTATTAACCTACTCTAAAAATTTCTGATGGGAACATATTTTTTTTTGTTACTTCGCTTAGAAGAGCAAACAAAATAGAACTTTCCCCTCTCTTTTGATCTTCATTTGATACAGTAATACAGAAAAAAATCTGTTTAGTACTTATTTTATTAAATTCTCCATCTCTCTCTCTCAAAATCCCCACATTCCTGTAAAAAATGTAATTGATTTTTGACGCTACATATATCATATATACTTATGAAAAAAAACTCAATAAAAGCAACGATGGTTGCTTTCTCAAACGTATTGAAGCCATGGCTTTGATAATTGAATTTTCATTTATGTATTTTAGATATGAAAGCAAAGATTCATACTTTACTCGCAAATAAAATACTAAGGGTAACCCTTAATATCTTATTTATGCCAAAGTTAAGCAAATAAGTAAATATAATCTGAGACAAAGTTATAGCTACTTTTTTATGTGTTTTTATCAGCAAATATAAAGCAAAAGATCTTGGATTTGACTTCTGTAACGAAAAAGAAAGATGAAATTTTGATTTATTTATCATCTCTCTACATACATAAAAAAAGTTTTCCGTAATGCTGTAATAAATTTATTTATATATAAGGTTTAGTTCGATGCTTCTCTCAAACTTACAATGTTTGCGACATAATTTTCGTCACACCCCCCACACTTCATACAATAACAATTATTGAATGCAATAACAATTCATCGAATGTAATAATAATGTACTTTAAATATAAAGCTACAATACGACCTTAATTATAAGCCCTACAAATTATCAAGATACAAATATCATTTTATATATGTTACTATTAAATAATAGATATTTTAAGTAAGTGTTACAGTAAATTAATATTTTCTTAAATAACCTTTTATTTCCGGCTTTTCGATATGTTCACGCCCCTCTCACAGGATTATCATATTCCCATAGGGAGCACCCCACAATTTCAGAAACGCTGGTGTAGTTAGTAAAAATGGATCGTAAAAAGTTGAATGTAACTGAAGAGAAACGCCAAGAAATAATTGTATAGGAGGTCCCCCAAACTTCTACAGTTTTCTCGAAAACTCCACTTACGTCACAGATCGTGATGTTATAGATTTCTACAGTAATTTCCAGAATCATACCTATGGTCGCCAAGCCACCAAAAATAGCAGCCAACATGGTCGCCAAATTTGGCCGTCAAAAAGGATGCATACTTGGTGAGTAGGAACATTGTATTTGAAGATTCACTCACACACACATTGAAGTACGAATTAGAATTTAATAATGCATGTAAATTACAATTTTATAATTGGAGCAATGAGAATGAACAGTTATATAATTTGTACAATGAAGGTTGGTCCACCGTTAGGTGGACAGGAAGTACCAACTCCCTAGTTTGTGTTGTTTTTTTAAATAAATTAAATGTGTACACTTTTTGTGTGGTATTTCGAGCAAAAATCATAATTAACGTACTGCATGCATATATATTACAAGTAAACAATTTATAAAAACCTTAAGATCAAAGATATTTATCTTTCATACTAAAGCTTCCTTTTAAAATAGTTAGAAGGCTTTATTTTAGCTTGTGAAAAAATTTCGAAAATCACGCACCAACATTTACAATACACAACATTTAAATAAAAGATATGAAATGGAACAATCAAAGTAAGGTTCAAACTACGCTCATGTCCATTAATTAAGAATGATGCAAGTTCAGGCAAAGAAAGAGTCAGAAGCAAAAAAAATGTGACTTATTTGTAAAGCCGTTTTATTAAACAAAAGGTAAAGAGCCAAGAGGATGCTATATGTTTGATATAATTAATAAAAATTTCGATTATTGCCCACTGGAGCAAATAACAAAAAAAACTATTTACAAAAACCAATATTACAGGCTTGGTATGATGGTTAAGGGGACTTGGCACCCTTTGAGCAAACTTCTTTATTTACGTATTTAAAAATTATATTTTAACATTTTATACAATGTTTCTATTCAAGAAAATGTTACCAGATGAAAATTTTTATATATTATTCACACAATTTTAAAAATTTAAATTTTTTGAAAAAAATTGGGAAAATTTTAAAATCCTACTCCTTTTGTAAAAATTAATTTTTTGACCTGAAATTTTTTTATAATATTCTTATGGATGTTCTTAACAACTTTAGGGATCGATTTTAGAATAACTTCATTCGTTTTTGAGTCAAAAAAATTAAATGTTGATATACAGGCTAAAAATCAACGAAAAAGCCAACATGTCTTACATTTTATTTTTTTTTAAAAAAGTATTCAGTTTATAGCAAAAAAGATCCCTAATTTTTTACATGCTTTATTTTTAACACGCAGGAAAAAAATTGAAGTGATTGGTAAGTAATTGTCGAAGGAGTAGCATTTTGAATGCAATAAGGTTTCGAAAAACACAAACTGAGAAAAACCACTTTAAAGTTTATAATTCTGAAAAAATAATTATTATAAGCTTAATTAAACTTAAAATACCACTTTAAGATAATAGTTATACGTTTTTCTTTAAAATAATTGCATTTTCATATGTTTTCAACCCACTCATTTTTATAAATGATCAACTTTTAGAGAGTACTAATTGCACAAGAAAACTCAAGAAAAACTTTAAAAAAATTTTTTTTCTGTCACGACAGAAATTTTAGCTGTTTTTCTTCTTATAGTATTAAAGTATTACATTTGTATGAAAAATATATCAGGAAGAAGAACTGAAATTATAAAATTATTAATATAAAATGCCTTAATTTAAAAATTTTACATGCACACATTTCACAAGGAAGAAAAATTACATTATTGTATTGCCTCGGAAATATTCTTATTTTAATACTACACATTCTTTTTTATAGTTATTATTTCTATTTCTAAAATAGATTTTTTTTCATCATAAAGCATTTTTTAGCTTTTTTTTCTAAAAAGGGGGTGTGGCTGAATTGCCTAATTTGTTTTCAAATGAAGTTTTAGTCAACTTCTAACTTTCCGATATGCACAAGTGATATATGAATCCAAAGATAATAATGCAAAGAATAAGATTAAATGAAAATAAAAAAAAAAACGATAGGTTTGTGATTTTTAGGGTACCAAGTCTCCTTAATACGTAGTAAGTCTCCCAGCCTATGCAATATCCTCCGTACAATGACTAGACTTGCTGAGTGTGAAAATGTCGAGTTGATCTTGGAGAGTATTACACCACTTATCAAGCAATGCTCTCCGAAGTTCCTGTAGACATGTAGGAGGTGATAGATGGGCTTTACCTTAAGCATGTCACACATATTCTCTACTGGATTCAAGTCCGAGGGGAATGCTAGCCAGTCCGCACTGGTGAGATTCTCCGATTGAAGACATTCGCTTACGATATTTTAACAGTGAGGATGGGCGTTGTCATCTATAAGAACAAATTCTGCGCCCATAGCACCCCAAAACAAACGTACATGTTGATTCAGAATGATGACCCGATAGATTTGGCATGTCATGGTTTCAAGTCAAACAGGAAGGCCAGTTCTGGAATTCAGAACAACCCCCTCTCTCCCCCAAAACGAGCAATCCTGCAACTCAGAAACGGTACCATTCAATGATGTTCTCTTGGTGGTAACGGGTACCTGGTGCTCTCCACATGAAAGTCCGGTGAAAATCAGACAGAAAGCAAAACCTGGACTCTTCGGAAGGCATCACACAAGTCTACTGCTGCGGCGTCCCCCAATACATGCTCTCTACTCCAGGTTAACCGGGGGTGACAGAGAGTTGCAATAAGTAGAACACATCTGACAGGTCTACGAGCTTATAGACCAATCTGCTCTAAGTGTCTGTACACGGTCTGCTTTGAAACTGTCGTACTAATGGCTGAAGAAAGCTGAAGAGACAGGTCTGATGCCATGCTCTGTCTGTTTCTTTAGGCAGTAACTGCAAAAAAATCGGTCCTCATTCGACGTTGTAGCTCAGGGGTGATCTGGGCCATAACGTCTAATCACATCACTATCATCTTGGAATCGTTGCCAAAGCCTGGAGATGGCACTATGGGTGATTCCAAGTTCGTCGGATACTTTCCGTTGGGTACTCCCTCATTCCAGATGGCCAATAATTTTACCATGCAAAACATCATCTAAATGCGCCATTTGTGATATAACTATACGGTTATTGCACTGAAAGGCTTATAAAGCGCCTGTGAACAATTTTACTTCTTTACATTGTGAGTATTCTTTATATATTCCCCTCTTAAACTCTCGTCATTATGATATGTTATCGGTGTCATCTGGTGGCTTCCTGCAATTTGATATGTTTATAAATATATTATATAGTTCATTTGTCACGTGACTCTGAATTAGCCTTAATTTATGGACATGAAGGTATATTTCATCCAACTTTGTGTGTTTCATTCAATTTTCATCAATTTGATTGTGTGTGTGGGTTTCCTGCTTCTTTTATGTCAAGAAGTAATACAAACAAGTTGCTGAGAACAAGTTCTTGTCATTTTTCCTGTATTAAATAGTTAAATCTACTTAGAACTTCTATATTTCTATTTTAGTGAAATAAATAGGTAAAAAGAAAAGACGTGAATAAGAAAAATGCATTCGATTGAAAGATATCAGCAAACGAAGAGAAAGACTCCATTTAAGAATTCAAAATTTTTCTCTGAGATCTTTACTCAAATCACAATTCCTTCATTAGCCAGAGTTGAATATCCATCTTTAGGTTTTTTTAATCTCTCGTCTCTCTGTCTTTTCTCGTCTTATATCAATAACAAAGAAAAAAATTCAAAAGGGCTTGCTCCTTTTTTGTTATTTAGCTTCAAAACTCCTATGAATTTTTATTCAAATTTTTTTTCTGACAAGAAAGAAGGAACTACATACACAAAAGAAATTTTTCTTGCTGTCTCCAAACTTTTTATAAACAAGAACGAGCCAAAGCACGAAGTCTAACTATTACTTTTTGTTCAGTAATTATTCATTGGACGAATGAAAGATTTCGAGTTGTTAGTTAGTTCGCTTTTTTTCTGAAGGGACAGAATTTCTGCACGAATGAAAGCGCAAATTTTAATTTGTATTCACCAGCCTAAGTAATTAATATTTTTTTAAGAATCAGAAATGGCAATGATAGTATTATTTGCATTCTAAAGCTTTTTGAGAAATTGGAATTCTTTATTTTATAGCATGAACTGAATTATATTTTTTAAAAGTTTAAAAATGTTCGCTAAGTATAAAGGCCTGCGATAATTTTTCCCCTTCGATATTTGAGATCGTATATTTTTCATTCGATACAGGAAAAATAAATCACGTATTCCAAAGTTGTACCATTATCGCATTTTTTTTTCATGTACCTTTTTGTCAGAATTGCTATAGTATAACTATATGGGATCAAGAAGCATGCTACTATGTGTTTATAATAAATTTTTGTATAGAATTATAATTAAATGATTTGATAATTCATTACTAAATAACCTATTTTTTAGATTGATTCCTTGCTTTTCATCATGACACCCAATAGCAATACAAGAACTATATTAATCTTGAAGAAATTTAAGTTTGTGTCTTACGACCGAAATTACATGAGAACATTTTTTAGTTCATATGCTATTAAATTCTCAAATAAATAAAAAAATCATGATATCAAAGTATTTTCTATATTTATATATAAATGATGCTTACTTTTATTTATATCTATAACTGAAAATATCCCATATTTGATATATTCGAATATAACATTACAGTTTTATTACATTTTCTATTCCTTAAAAATAAAAAAAAATATCCGTATGTTTTGATACCTGTCAATACCTATCGTTGTACCTATGCATACCTGTCAGCAGTAACGGCACATATCAGGGGCGTAACAGAGTATATTAGTCCCTCCCTACAAAGCCACGTTTCAGACCTCAGCTGGATCTTATAAAGTATTGCAAAACCATATCTTTTTGCCCCTAGAGCCCTGCCCCCCTCTCCGTTGCGGAAGTGTACGTTACGCCACTGGCACAAGTCACTGTTTCTCTTTCTTAATTTTCCTTGTAAAATAAAGAGCTGATGGTAAAAGACACTTTAAAGTCATACAACATTACAATTTTTAGCGAATGCAAGTGGCATCTGCTCACAAAAGTGCTCATTATTTGAAATTCACATGCAGTTCTTGGAACATCATAATGATGGTCATATTAAACCTCATTTGTAAGTAACAATCATGTTTTTTTAATAACATTGCTTGTACTGTGTCATTTGGCGTTTAATTCTTCATCATTCACCGTGAAATACTTTTGCCGAGCCCACATTTTCCCTGGTGGTGATTTTTTTATACTGATTTTTCCTTTAAAGGTTAATGTCCCCTGTTCAACTACACTGACGGAAGAAAAATCCTAACACCAAGAAAGACTAAAGTTAAATCAGTGCTTCTCATACTTTCAATACTCGCGACCCAATATTCAATCATCCTTTTCATCTCCCCCCACCCCTCCATACAATAACACTGTATTGAATTTAATAATGCTATACTTTTACACTAAAGCTACAGTGTGTGTGTGCGTTGTGTGTGTGTAGTAGTGTGTTGTGTGTGTGTGTTTGTGTGTGTACGACTTTAACCTCTGATGTACCACCGACGTATATAAAGGTCTCGCTCAGCCAAAGCATTAATCTTCTGGACGTATATATACGTCTTTACGAAGTACGATCTTTCTGCGCACTGCTATTCATAAAGTTATTCCTAAGCCTTTGGAATACAACAAAAGAACCTTGACAGTCTTTCCAAAGGATTTACTTATTTCAGAGGATTTTGCTTATTTATTCCTTTCTCCTCCCCCCCGAAAAAACCCATCAAAATACGCGCGTCTACGTGGAAAACCGTGGCATTGGGGACCTAACCGCGTAACTTTTAATCGGCAGTTAATGAATTAATTATAAACCGTACAAATCATCAAGATATGTGTTAATACAAGCCCATGGAATCACTGGTAATTGTCAAACTTGTCCTTAACTTAGTATCGTTAAATTAATAATTAAATACATTGTACAGTACAGGTACTTTTATAAGTGTATTATATCAGTGTAAATGTGTATTTTGTATTTTATTATGTCAGAAAGTATTTTGTTTGCTCACTTTTAGTAAATTAATAATGTTTTGAATAATCTTTAGTTTTCAACTTTTCAATATGCTCACGCTTCCCTTGTAGAGTTATCACGCCCCTCAAGGGGGGTGCGCCCCACAGTTTGAGAAACGCTGAGTTAGATACACGAAATTTTGTAGGTGTGTTTGTGCATCTAAAAGATGACATCAATTCATATTTCAAGCTATTTTTTCAGTTGAATATCATTAAATAATTAATGAGATCTAACTAATTAAATTTTTCAAACTTGAGTATTTTGTTTACGTATATCCCTTAATTTTCAATGTAGTGATTCAACAAAAATATATTTCACAAAAAACACTGCAGTAAATCGTAACGCGGTAGATAAAGGGTTAAGAAGACGAATAAGCCATTATCAACATCTCACCCTGTGAACAATTTGCACCCGAAGTTTCTCTCCCATCGTCTTGCCTCACTAAGGGTGTGGGAGGAATGAAAGCAGAACCAGAGAATTCCATAATCACAATTATTTATTTAGCCAAACAAACTAACTGACAACAATCTATTTTCTAAGGGAATGTCAAATGATTAGCATGGTGAAAGCAATGATTATTAAACAAATATGTGCAATCAACTTATTTAACTCAACCTAATCTCTCTATCGTTGATTACTAACCTCAAATCTATTAATTCAACACCGTGGCAAAACACCACTCTTAATCTTTACATGTGAAAGTAAACCTTCTTCAATCTTACCTGCGTAGTGAATATAGCTGCTCCAGAATTACAAAACTATGACTTTATATAGTCGGACTAATTTGAATATTACGGTTTCTTCTTGAGAGGAATGGCTATGAATTAATCACGAATACTAGCCCAAAACTTTCCCAAGAGGATTAGTGAGAGGACGCGTATAGATTCGTCACAACCAGTTTGAACGAGGTCGTGCAATAGGGATACTAGAAGGTGGATTTTCTTTGCTCGATATTGTAGAAAGACTCTGACGGAATATATCCACTGTACATTATTGTTGGGAGCAGTGGTCAAGAAATGGTACTGTTTCAAGGAGACCGTGTTCCGGGTGGCTACGTGGCACTACTGATAGGGAACTATTCGGCGTACACGCAGATATTCGAGCTGCAGTTGGTACAACAGAGATACAACGAACTGTTAGAAATCGGTTACATCAAGGACAGCTCCAATCCAGGCGCTATGTAGCGTGTATTCCCCTGACTCCAAGCCATTGCTGTTTGCGACACCAGTGGTTTCAAGCCAGAGCTCCTTGAAGGACGTAGTGAAGATTTTTTGCATATTTTGATGAAAGCAGGTTCTGCTTTGGTACCAGTGATGAACATGTGTAGGTTAGAAAGAGGCCTCGAGAACGCCTACAACCAAACTGTCTGCGGTCCAGACACACTGGATCTACACTTGAAGTCATGGTCTGGGGAGCAATTTTCTACGACAGCAAGAGCACTCTTAGGGTTATCCCAAACACACGGACTGCAACTTTGTACGTCAGTCTGGTAATTCAACCCATAGCACTGTCATTCATGAACAGCTTTCAAGGGGGAATTCTCAACTGGATAAAGCTCACCCTCACACCGCTATTGTAATACAACGTACTATACAAACTGTTAACATGTTACTTTGACCTACGAGGCATACGGTTACTTTGACCTTCACCACATCTGTCTCCAATTGAGTACGTATGGAATTTCAATGTACGACAACTCTAGAGTCATCCTCAGCTAGCACTGACCATCCCAGTATTGACATAATAAGTACAACAAGAACATGTATAACCCAATGGATGCGAGCTTATAGGCCTGCATTCGAATTTTTGAAGTTTCTCCGGCTATTGATGTAACAGCATTTCACATTTGAAATGCATGTTCTTGAGCTTTAATTAACCTTCGATGCTGAAAATTTAATCAATTAAACGTGTTTAGAGAATTGTATTGTATTGTCCAAATTTCATTACTCTACAATATTTCTTTCTTGGTGAGATGAACTTTTTCCTGTCAGTGTATTTACACCCTTCAAATTTGGTTATATTTCGTCCAATACTTTATTCAACAAATGGTTCTGAATGCATACTGTTATTTCATGCTCACACTATGCATTGAATTCTCTCTCTTTCTCTTGGAGTTAGTAATCTTTTTTTTCCCTGAAAACAAAGTTATTATGATTGAAATATCTAAGGGGTGAGACTGTTCACATAGGTTGCTGATTACGGAATTTTTTTTTTTGTTATTCTTTATCGATTAGACGAATTACTCTTTCTTTTGTTTTTAATAATCATGAAGAGAATATTCATCGCACACATGCACAGTTATTCAAACGATATTTCTCTGAAGCCGATTTAATTATTTCCTTCCTTATGAGGAATATTACCACAATTCAACATGAGGCGTTTTCCAAGTAAGACTGAGAATTAATAATGATTTGTTAATTGACTGCTGCTGTTTGAGAATCTTCTAGTAATGTTTAGTTTGCGTTTCATTTCAGTGAATATAAAACATACATGCTGAACATTCTAAGTTCAAATATTTAAAAATATTTTACATTTTTGTTGAGATTTCTGATGCCACCCTATCGAAGGTGTTAGACAGAGGTCCACGAAATTCATCGAGGCTAGGGTCTAGTTTATGTCTGCCATCAGTTGCAGGTGGCAGTACATTTTAGCTCCATTCCACCCCTATTTTGATGGAAGACACTCTGGAGGTGATCGAGGGACCTTCCACCAACCTTTTAAGAGAATTTTCAACTCGATGAATATTTTGATTACCCCCATGCCGCAAAGGTAATATGTATTTATAAACATCCATGCCTTCTCTGGGATTCGAACCCAGGCCGAATGGCACAGCATTCAGTGTAACTAACCATTATACCGTCTGGGTTGTTGTTAATATATAATATAATTGTTATATTTGTTACACGTAAATAAAAATATTAAAAAGCCTTTCACTCTTTGAACGTACTCTAAGAAAAGGATTTTTTTGTTTGATACTTTCTCTACGCGAGATAATTGAATTAAGATTCCCCCTTTTAACTCAAGAATATATTGAAAAGTAGTTTATTCTAGATTTATTGTAATAAACAGTATTAAAATAATTATTTTAAACTAAATCTTAATTGCATTTTACTTTTCGCAACACGTTTTAGCGTATTTTAATAAATGGGCTCAATTCATGTGACATCATATTCACATGATAATGATAACCACGTGATTTAGCCAATCAGTTTAAAATATTATGTGATGTTACAGTCCCACGTATGCATTTCCGTTAGTTCAAGTGCTTCGTTGTTGCCAACTTTTGATCTTTTCAGAAACTTTCTCTAAAAAAATACAATTTTGTAAACAACAATAATGCACATATAAGTAGACAAAATGTATTTTACTTAAAGGTGCATACATAAAATAAGATTTTTTTCTTGATTTTAAAATATTTTGAAGAAATTTATTTTTTATAATATTTGAACATTTTTACCCAATCATAAAATTTGAAACTTTACCCAAATTTTACAAATAGAACAACAAGTACAAATAATTTGATGTCTGTTTTGAATTCAATGGAGAACACGTGTTTGTCTGTATCATGTGATCTCTATGAATTGAGCCCAATGAGTGTGCTGCGTGTCTGGGAAAAATGTATTTTAGAAATATGTAGCGAAAATAAACTTCGATAAAAGTAATATCTAAGCGTCGGAGAGGCATACAGTTTGTAGATTCCTATTCGCATTGGCTTGGGATTTTGCCTAACATGAATGAAAGGTTAGTATAAAGTGTTGACAACAAAGGAAGGAGCTACGACACTTCTACCAGAAGTAGAGAGAATAATTACAAAGTGGTAATTAATTCAAAATTAAATATTTTGTTCAATATGTTATAGTTACTAATGCTCAACATTCTGACTGCAGACACAAACGCTAAACAGCATGGGACAGCATATTAATCGGAAAGGCTGCTAATTTTCAGCCTTATGGCAACCTCCAGTGCTCATGAAAACTAAGTATTTACTCTACAATACAAATCATTTAAACTTCTTCATAGCGAAAAGTTACAGGTTGTGAGATATGGTGATCAGAAAGGCTGTTCATGTTTGCAATGATTGTTCAGTAGGCGACCAGTGCATCATAGTGTAACGAATACGATCCTATCCAATTCACTGTAGTCCTGCAGGTCTGTCGCAAACCCAGGAGGTTTCAGGTATAGTTTGGGACACCGAATCATCAGGCATTGTTATGAAAGTAATTACTTTTATTTCAGACTAATCAACTTACGATTAATTTAAGTTTATTAATTGTGGGAGCAATCCAAATTAGTTTCCTACTTTAAGCTTATAAGACAATGAATTTAACCCATATCCGCTTTTGATCCGTTGATAGAGCAATTATAAGATCTCTCCTAGGATTGGGCTAATGTAATGTTCTCTAACCTCTACCAATGGTGAACTCTAGTTCATTTACTTACTTATAAACCCGGCATGACTCGCACGAAAAAAAACGACTGAAAGCTCTCGCGCAGGGTGTCTCATACCCAAGGGTATTTACATTCTGTTTTTACCGTAAAATTTGTTTACAGAAGTTAAAAAGGAAGAAAAGTGGGAAATTTGTTTACAGAAGTTAAAAAGGAAGAAAGTGGGAAATACAACATGTTTATAACATGTTTTGCACGCAAATTTAGTGTTTCTGTTCTTTTTATAAGGGCTTTCAGTACATTATTTATACACTCCTTTAATTTCGTCATGAGTGAATGCGATGTTTTCAATGTTCTTTAAATTCAAAAATTTTCGAATTTCTTTTTTATTTTCTCTTATTGTTCTCCAGCAACAGTTTTTTTTTCCTTCAAAAGTTCATCTGAAAGTGAATAAGATGTGTGTACCAGTTGTCTCCATTAAAATTACGTTCTTCCCAAATATTTCTGTGAATCTACATATAAAGCATTTATTTTCAAAAGTGTCTCCCTCTTCTAAATCTGAATCGATTTTAGTGGAGGAATCATACTTGCTGTTATACTCTTCATCATTTGACTCTTCCTAATCATAGCCGCGAAGAGAATTTCTTCATCCGAAAACAGTGTTGTATTATATCTATTAAACTCTGTATCTATTAAATTACTTAAATATAATATTTCTTCATCATAATACGCCATAGCCCAAGGAATATTTAAAACGTGCTCATGCATTCAGAACTGTAACGGTGATTCACGCGCAGGGTATGACATACCCGAAAAGGCGGTATCCAAAAATATACGTTAAAATTCGCCTACAAGCTAGGGCTCCTCAAAGCATATGACCTCAGGATCACGAGAAATTATACATTTTCCAAAAAAGGTTTAGAAGAAGCGTTGAAAAAATTTAGACGGTGGGCATGAGACATACCCTGCATGAGAAGTGCCGGGTTAAAAGTTAACGCGTAATATCCTGTAATCCCCCTTAGATTTGATTTGCTAGAATGATTGATAAGTAATTTAGTGTTTGGTTCTTCATTAAGTTTAATAGTATAAAGACCTGTTTCTGCTGCGTTAAAAAGAATTTCGGTTTTATCCTGCTTTTCATCTTAAACTATAAACATTTTTTTTTAAATCTATTTAAAAATTTGCGTTTCAACCTGATACCACAGCTGAGGCAACTAGAGGAATGAATATTTTTTAAAACATTTTTTCTCAATATATCTTTTTCTGACACTTGAGTGTATGTATTTTACAAGACACTTTTATATATTTTAATAAATTAAAGTATAGAACAAGGGGCCTCTTAGCGATGTCAAATTTTGGCAACCGGAATCGGTCGCCAAGCAACTTGACTTAACGATGGGTGTTTTTGGTGACCGAAATAGATTGCCAAGAAATATAATTTAGCAATAGGTGTTCCAAGAATTTATAAATTGTAATTTTGCAATAAAAATAAGGAAATATTAATGTAAAATAAAAAAATATTCTTGAGCTATCAGTAACTCGTAAAAAAAAATTAAATTTTTTTAATTAAAAGGAAATCGCAAAATAAAATTTTAAAGAAAAAAAAAACTTACCATAGCTTTGGAAAGTTCTTTTAAAAGGAGGATACATTTCACTCTCTCTCTCTCTTTCACACACATTACCATGCATTCCTCTCTGCAAATACTCATCTAAATCTTAACTGTTTTCTTCGAAACATTAAGTTCAAAAGAAATGAAGTAACGGTTTGACTTTCACACTCACAGGTTCGTCAACATCAGAATCTCAAGCATACTCAGCTTACTTTCTTCGAACCAGCAATTCTACCTTGTACATATTTTTATACGATGCGCATCCGCTCCTTTCTTTCGGCATTCCCAAATATATCCGTCATTCGAATCATTTTCAAGCAAACTCGTAGCTTTCTTTCAAACCGAACATTCAGTATCTGCAGCAATCAATCTTTTCTCATGCACCACTGTGCTACAGGTAATTTTATTTCCCCTTTCGTTCCAAATCATAAAAAAACCCGCAGATTATACAGTTCAAAGTTGAAGAAACAAATGAAAAAGAGAAAAATTGAATACAGTAGAACGTCGTTTATCCGAATCAATTGGGAGCGGACACCGTTCGGACACGCGATTGTTCGGATAACCGAAAACCGATTGCAATCCATACAGTATATGAAACCGGACACTACACAAATATTGAAAATCATCACATGTGCGGGAAACGTGCTTGACGAAAACGCAGAATAGGTATAAAATGTCTCAATTTTACCTTTATTGTGGAAAATAATTACTTATTTTTCGCTGTACTATTGTACACCTTTGTTTTTTTCTTCAAAGTCTCTGATTCTCTCGAACATCAGAAATTGAGTAGGACAGCACTCTGATTGTTTTACATACCAATGCATAGCTGTCTCTAACGCAGAAAACGCGTCAGCATTTGATGATCTTTGCTACTTTTGTTATTGTTGTCCTCGTCTTCACCCGTTTCATCGGCGATAGGGTCAGATTCTTCTTGCACGGAAGTCACAATTTCGTCATCATTTAGCATTGGAAATCCACAATCTTCCGCATCGAATGCCCTCCAGGTTTCTACATCTTCTTCATCGCATTCTTGAAATTCTGGGATCCATTGAACAAAGTCGGTAATCTCCTCCCTGTGGTCATTGAAATCTTTTTCGCCTCCTAAATTTGAAATTCCCCAAATATCCCTGACCTTGGGTTTTCCCGTTACTTTTGGTCTCCCACGAAACAACTGTTGAATATTGCACTCTTCGAAAACGTATTCCTATACAGTACATGTAGTTCACAAAAAAAAACTGGTCCGGATATTTGACGCTCCGGATAATAAAGGTTCGCATAAACGACGTTCTACTGTAGCTAAAAATTTTCCAGAAAAATTAAAAAAAACTGTCATGGACAAAACCTAAATGCAAAATGAGAATTAAAAAATTAACTATGGAATTATTAGCTAGAAAATCTTCTACCTTTTTAAAAACATCTGCAGTTTGTTATAATAACCAATAGCAATTAATTAAAAAGAACACATGACCATAACTGCATAAGGCAATACATTAAAAATTAAGGGTTTCCAAATTAAACAGTCTACCTCATTGAATTCGTTACCTCACCATGTCTGGATAAATATCGCCAAATCCAAACAAAAATCGCCAAATCAAATGGGCCCCTGTTCTGCACTTTAGCGTTTTACTGCATTGGACTAATAAACAAACACTGTTGCACCGAGTGAGTTACAAGTTATTTATACTTGCGGAACGATGCTCTAATTCACAAATGAATCAACGTAAATGATTTGTTTATAATACTAGGATTTCTTCAAAATATTTTTATATATTATTGTTCTTTTCATTTAATTTTTTGTTGCTTTAGAAAACATTACTTCGCAAGATAATTGTATCGCGAAATGAATCCGCACTTCCCTCGAGCTGATAATTCCTTTTCTTTTATTTTTTTTCCATAACACATAAAAAAAAGTAAACAATGTCTATAAAATGTTCTTAAGATTTCTTTCAGATTTATGTTAAAAAATTTGATTGAAAGTTCAATCACAAAAATGTGTTGTACATTTTGCTCCTGGGAAATTATCTTCGTGTTTATATGCACTATTGGTCATTAAAATTGCTACACCAAGAAGGCGACGTGCTATAGACGTGAAATTTAAACGGATCAGGAAGAAGGTGCTGAGATATGCAAATAATATCTTTTCAGCGCATTCAGACAAATCAGGCGCCGTATGTGTAATGTGTTTAAATGAGGAAATTTTTCAGTCGGTTTCTCATACACGAATTGCATTTGAATGTTGTAACCTGTGAAAAGTTGTTGTGATGTCTCATGTAAGAAGCAGAAATGCGTACCAGCACGAGTTTCACTTTGATACAGGTCAAATTGTATCGTACCGGAATTCCGGTTTATCGTATCGCAGTATTGCTGCTTGCGTTGGTCGAGATCCAATGACTGTTAGCAGAATATGGAATAGACGGGTTCGGGACGGTAATAAGGAACGCCTTGCTGGATCTCAACGGCCTCCTATCAACCGAAAAGACAGGCATGTCACCCGCATGGCCTTAACGGATTGTGCAATCACCTCACGAGCCCTGAGTCAAGAATTGGGGTTTGTTTGCAAGACAACAACTGTCTGCACGAACAGTTCAACGACGTTTGCTGTAGCATTGACTCTCAGCTCGGAGACCATGGTTGCGGCTACCCTTGTCGCTGCATCACAGACAGGTGCATCTTTAATGGTGTGATTAACCATGATCCTGGTGCACGAATGGTGAGACATCATTTTTTAAAATTAATCCAGGTTCTGTTTACAGCATTAAAATGATCGCATCCGTGTTCAGTGGAATCGTGGTTAACGCACATGGATAGCATGCATTCGCCATCGTCATGCTGGCCCATCACAGGCCATGAGGGTATGGGGGTGCTATTGGATACACATCTCGGTCACCTCTTGTTTAAATTGAACAGTGCACTTTACATTTCTGGAGTGTTACGACCCGTGATTCCACACTTTATTCGAGTCCTGAGAAACCCTACGTTTAAGCAGGATAATGCACGACCACAATTCGCCGGTATTGTACGGAGCTTCCTTGATAAGGAAAATGTTCGAATGTTGCACTGGCCTGCACGTTCACCAGATCTTTCATCAATACAAAACGTCTGGTCTATGGTTGCTGAGTGACTGGCTCGTCATCATACGCCAGTCACTACAGTTGATAATCTGTGGTATCGTGCTGAAGCTGCATGGTCATCTATACTTGTACAGTGGCAAGGCGTAAAAGTGATTTTATTACTGAAAAAGATGGGTGGTTTCGGTACAGATTTCTCAAAAAGTGTATGCACCACAATTTCTTGAAAATTTAATCGCTTGTTATTTCTAGTACGTATAATATACTTGTCCAATAGATATCGCTTTGTTATCTGCATTTCTTCCTGGTGTAGCAATTTTAATTTCCAATAGTAATAACAAATGAATTCTTCAATTTTAATACGCATTTTCAGTTATTTTAATTTTAGTTTACTTATCTTCAAGTAGATGTTTCATTAAAATGTGTTTATCTCTAATTTAAAGAGATAATACACAGAATTCTGAATGAATCTGCAAAAGTCACGTGAACATTTACAAATTTAATTTCTTTCCATTAAATAAATGGAAACAAGTAAAATAAAGTAAAATTGAGTCAATTCCTACTTAGATCAACAAAGAAAATTTTTATTTTAGCTACTTTTTATTAAATATGTACATACATAGGACAGAATCACAACATTAAGTGGTAATTAATTTTTATTCATTATCATTAAAGTATCGTTTTGTGATCCAAAACAATCGTGCATATAAAATTTCTGTTCAACGGAATGCTTAAAACGTGAGAAAAAAACATTTTCAAGTTTTGACACAAGTCGCCAAAATCGTCGCTTAGTCGCCAACGTGGCTGTGTTTCTAATTATTTAAATAATTAGTTTTAATCAACTAATTTTTATTAATTATAATTAAATTATTGTACTGTCATCCAAAATAATCACGTATATTAAATTTCAGCTCAATGGAGAGCTTTAAAATGTATTTTATTAACGATTGAAAGTTCCAACAAGACAAATAAATAAATAAGCAAACAAACAAACAAATAAATAAATAAATATAGAGTGTGAGTTAATAGTAGGAATTGAAAAATTACAAAACCAATAAATAAACATTTCAAATAAAAATTAACAATGAGTGAGCGAGTCATTCAATACGTAAGGTATCCGACTAGGTTTGGAGATAAATTTTTCAAAAATTGATTTTCTGAATAATTTTGTTTTAAAGAACATAAATAGGCTTAAAAAGTCACAGCTATTAAATATGTAGCATGTATATATCACCCTTTTATTAAAAAAAATTATATTTAGGAAAATTTAGCAAAATTTATGTTAAGGAAAACGTGATAAATAAAAATAAATTTCATATTATGCAATTTTAGTGTCTCATTTAAATATTTTTTTCCCTTGAGGTGTCACAAACCTCAGGATAAAAATATTTTAAGAAATAACTATTTTATTAGCATTTTTAAATTTGATGGTTATGGTTTTTTTGTCAAAATAACTGTATGTTCTAAGCTAAAAATGACTGAAAAATGTGATTAAATGTAGCTGTCTTAAAATTTGCGGTTTGTTACACTCTGAAAGGCCCATAGCATATATGTTAAAAATTTCATTGCATTTGATTGGATTATTAAGAAGATATCCCGTTTTTCGTGCACAAATTATCATAAAAAGTTCATTCTTGAAAAAGCGAATTAAAAAAAATATTCTTAATAGTTAGATAAAGTAAATGCTATACAAAAACTTAAAAACTTTCTAGTTTTATATATTAGTCCTTCTTCTTCAATAATTAATTTTTTTTCCCTAATGACCCGAACAACACCAAACATGAAACACCGAAAAAGCACTTTTTCAACCTAGTCGGATATTTTAGTTTTCTCACAAAAACCCTTCTTGAATAAAAATTACATCAGCATACATTTTTAAAAATCAACTTATTTATCATAAATAATTTTACCAATATGTTGGTTTTTAACTGGGGAGACTTACAATTGGACTCTAGCAAGTGAATTCAAAAGCTTCACATCCAAATACAATAGTTTTAGTTTAAAATTCGAAAAATAATTAAGGTATTTACAATCAAAATGTAGCTATGAAGGAGATTATTGATACAAAAAGTACATTTTGTATTTTTTTCAGAATATTTCAACATTGGTTTTCAATTTTTAGAATTAATTTGGTAGTGCCATCTAAAAAGCGCTAACTGTAATATTTCTGTCACGAGGCGCTTAAGAATGCTTTTTTTAACAATTCAAGAAAAAAACCCCACAATAGTAGCTGACAAAAAATAAATATAAAAAATAATTCTTTAAGGTATCCGACTACGTTCGAAAACATGATTTTAAAAAAGCGCATAAATGGATAATTTTCATGATATTTAGTGTCACTTAGATTAGAATACATGTGTAAAATTGCTCGGAGAAAATTATTACTATAAAAAGTTATTTAAATGCAATATTTTGGCAAAAAATTAACTTAGAATGACCTATTTTCAAAGCGTTCTCCTTTCATAAAAAATGCTTCGAAAATAATAATATTCTGCTTATATAAAGTAGACTTCTCCAGAGAGTCTGAACCAGGATTTTTGAAAAATTCACATCATTTTCAGATTTACTGCCAATTGAAATAATTAGCAACGTATTTTTCTTAAAATTTCTCCCGTCTGTTGTATTAAAATATGTATAAATCCACTTCTAAGTTATATATTTCAAAAATTCTAGTTCAGCCTCTGTACAAACATCTGAGCTATATGCAGGCAAAATCTTGTTTTTATAGAAGCATTTTCCATAAAAGGAGAATGTTTTGAAAATTGTTCATTTTTTGTCAAAATATTGTATTTAAATAATTTTTTATTGTATTAAGATTCTTAAAACAGTATTATACACGTATTCTTATCTAACGCTCGTATTCACCGCTAACCTGACCCAGCGATTAAACCTGGAGTTAAGTAACCGGCAGTCAACCCCAGGTTAGAACTCCAATTCATTACTCTTTTTCGACCTCCAGTTAATTGACTCTGAGTTTCTTAACTTGGATTTACTGGTCGATTTCCATTGGTCGAAATAAACCCCGTGACTTCCGACTGGAGCTACAATTTCTGTCTTCGCCTCGTGCCAGCTTGTTCTTAACCTCGTGTACCGCTATCTGTTTAAAATGAATGCCAAAAGAATTTATTTTACGCAGTACGAAAAAGAGTTGGTGTTGGCTTTGATGAAGCCGCACTTACATATAATAGTATTTTCTGACTTTTCTGGTTTCCAGTTTTTCTAAAACATTTAATTGAGTAACAGTGGAAACTTTCTAAATGGTATTCATCGTAAACTAAAAATCTACCCAAACTCAAACTACAAAACTTGCACGAAAACGTAATCACTCGAAAAATCGCTTACTGCGCATGAGCGGTTAAAACTACCCCGGATGTGACCCTGGGTCAGGATTTTTTAACTTGAACCGGAGTTAAGTTATTAACTTGCGATGGTGAATAACGTTTTCGGCAAAAGCCCGGTTTCCTTCCTCTAACCGGTGGTTAGGTTAGCGGTGAATATGGGCGTAAGTGACACTAAATATTATCCATTTATACGTTTTTGCAAATTCACGGTTCCAAACGTAGTCGGGTACCTTAACTTTTTAATTTATTTTCGCCAAGTAAGGCAAGATTTATCTACATAAACGCACAGACAATTCCCATTTACAACGAACATATTTAGTGTACGGCAAAGAAGTACGAAAAGCTTAAGAAAATAGAAATAACTCAAGTTTCTTACCTGATCTGGAAAGTTCTTTTAGTAAAAACTTATTTTGAAACTGAATGAAGATGAACAGAGACGATGGGCAGAGAAACGGGAGCGATTTTCTTTTTCGTTGTTACTTTTACAGGCTTTTCAAGTCTTGAAAACCAAAGTTCGAAGAGAGGGTATTAAATTTTGCTAACTAATTATTCATAAGCTGAGGGAAGTTTTTCATTTTTATTATTTTCTCCGAAGGCGTATATAATTTCCATGCTAATGGAAACTTGTTCTTTCTTTTGTATCGATTTACGTAAGCAGTTTATTAGTTTAAAGAAAGTTGATGGCAATTTGCATTTTGTTTTTGAAAGTCACATGGAATTCCGTGATTTGCTGTTGCACTGCAAATATATTTATAGCTAGGTAACAAAAGAAATAATCTGTTAGCTTCTTTGTAGTCTTTTTCAATTCCTACTATTAGTTCACAATCTCCCTATATCTTGTTCATATTTTCAATCGTTAATAAAATGCATTTTAAGCGCTCAATTGAGCTGGAATTTTATGTACATGACTATTTTAGATGACAATACGGTAAATTAATTATAAATAATAAAAAGTATAATCGATTAAAACTATATTTATTCAAAGACTTACAGATACAGTAATGTTGCCATCATTTTTGGCGACTTAACGACCCTTTTGGCGACTTGCGTGAATACTATAAAAGGTTTTTTTCTCTCATTTCAAAGCGTTCATTTGAGCTGAATTTTTCTATACACGATTGTTTTGGGTGACAATACTATAATTTAACCCTACACTTAACGCGCAGAAAAAAAACCACCTTTATTTCACGCGCAGGGTATCTCGTACCCAAGGGTGTTTACAATCCGTTTATACCATAAAATTTGGATACAAAGCTGAAAAAGGAAGAAAAGTAGGAAACACACAATAAATTTATTACACTTTTTGCATGAAAATTTAGTTTTCCTGATCTTTCTAATAGGGCATTCACGCCACTTGACCATGGTTCAAAATTACGTGGTCCGTCGCCAAAAGCCCTCGTGTAGCTGAACAGTGCGACGTTAATATTCAATCAATCAATCATCTAATAGGGCATTCAGTACATTTTTTGTACACTCCTTTAGTCTTCGTTGCAAATGAGTGCGATGTTTGCACTGGATCTTAATTTTTTTTTTAAATTTCGCAGAAGCATTGCTTACTTGTATTTTCATTCGTCTGTGAATCAAAAAATTCAGAACACTTCAGATATTTGTGTCTGGTTCGATATTTAGTAGGTACTTAACAAACACATTTGTTAAGTAATACTTAACAAAATAATTCGAGCATTTATTGCATCAACGTTCAACAACATAAAAAATATTGTCATAGGCTATTAGGATACTAGCTATTGAATATGATGTGTTCTTCTTATCAAGGATGATAATTACTTCCTCAGTAAATTATCTGGATAGATTTCAGTAGATGAATCATACTTGCTCATATACTCTTCATTCTTTCGATTCTTCCTCATCAGCCCCGCAAAGAAACTTTTTTCATTCAAAAATACTGTGTCAATTAAATACTTTTACTGTTAAATTAACTAAATACCACATTTCTTCAACCTAACTACTATAATGCGCCATTCTATAAGAAAGATTTTAAAGCGTGCTCATGCATTTAGAACTGTAACGGCGGATAAGGCCCCACAAAGGATATGGCCTTAAAGTCAGCTACTCGAGAAACTATTCATTTTCCGAAAAATGTTTAGATGGAATCTTGAAAAAAGTTAGGCGGTGGGTATGACATACCCTGCGTGAGAAGGACCTGGTTAATTATAACTAATTAAATTAATTGACTGAAATTATTAAAAAATAACAGATACAGTCGCGTTGGCTTCATTTTTAGTGAGTTCGGTCAAAACTTTAAAAGATTTTTTTTTCTCTCGTTTTAAAGCATTTAGTTAAACTGAAATTTTATATGCATGATTGTTTGGATGGCAATACGATGCTGTAATGATAATTAATAAAAGTTAATTGCATATTTGTATTTAATTATTTGATAAAAAGTAACTAAAATAAATTTTTTTATTGTAGAACTAAGTAGGAATTCACTTTAAAAAAATTTGTTTTATATTACTTGTTTAGTTTTATATAAAATAAGGGATCAATTCTTTCTAATTTCCTTTTCTCATATTTATTTTTCTTTAAACTGTACGCCATGGAATTCATTTAAACTTGGGGAGGTGAATATAAGGACAGGCGTGTAATGATGATTGCGAACTTTTAAGTTTCAGGTTCTTGTGGCAAGTAAAAATTACTATACAATGAGGCTGATGGATGATTAATTCGATTCTGAAAATCATCCATCTAAAGCAGGAATGATCAACCTTTTTGGGAAAAGTGCCACTATTTGATTTAAAAAAAAAATCTATTTTTGCCACTTCCAACAAACAAAGAAGTATGAAAATGTGAAAAAATGATACTTATAGACTTTTATTACGATATTTTTACACACAAATAGCTCATCTTTTGTAAAAGTCTAAGTTGAAGTAATTTAAAAATAGTATAATAAATATTAGTCAAAAGTAAGTTGTGTTTTATTAGGTACATATCAGTCAATTTTGAGCGATGTATTGATTTTTTTACGTTCATAATAGAAAACATGTGTTAATTCAACCCTCCAATAATATCTGACAGCCAAATCGTGTAAATTTGGAAAATTGCTTGTTAGTACAGATTTCTAAAATTATATGTAAAGTGGGATCACTTACAGTTGAAACATTAAAATAAATTTTAGTGTTTTTTTTTCACACAATATTCCTGCTATTAGTTCACTCTCTCCCTATACATGTCTTGTTCAAATGTTCAATCGTTAATAAAATACTTTCTATTCATCCATTCAAGGTCAAATAAATTTTTTTAACTTGTAGTATATGACACTTATTGTTGATACATTTTTCCAAATATTAATTTATTAATTAAATTTCATTTTTTAATTTTAAATTTCTTTTGCGTTATTTCTGTCGTAGTTACCATTAGCTGCAACAGATGGCGCCAGTACGTTTTTCTAACAAAGAAGGAATTAACGCTGGAAAAGAAATTTATATTACTTGTTTAGTCTGTGAAATAACCGTACTTTTTAAAGTTGTAAAATTGTAAATAAATAAATAAATAAATAATTGATAATTATTATTATCTTTTCAAATGTTCTAATTTTTCAATAAGTCTTCGCTTGCCACTGTTACAGCTCCGCCATGCCATTCAGAACGAGCCCAGTACCACTAAAGATCCGCCGTGTAGGGCAGCGATGCACGTTAAATCTGTCGAGAGCTGAAACGTCCTCCCGTTGGTGTGGTGTGGTAGTTAGGAGAGGTGGGTGCCAGCTCAGGTGTTGTCCACGTCACTTGACCATGGTTCAAAATTACGTGCTCCGTCGCCAAAAAGCCCTATTGTAGTTTCGCAGTGGGATTTTAATAAGTGAACGATCAATCTAAATGAACATAAATCCTTTGACATTGTGTTTATAATAATTTTCCAGTTTGTATTAAAAACACCATTCGTTTTGTAATAAAAATATTTATAGAACTATTTATTGTGATTTTTTTTAATATATGTTTATATTTTTAAAGGAAGAAAATTTGAACACAGATTTGTTAAGGTATCCGAACATGTTGAAATTCGACCAAATCACATATTTTATTAATTTAATTGATCAGAAGTGTCTTTTGGCTTTATAAAACATGCTTTTTTGTTTCTACGCTATCTAGAGGCCAAGTTACAATCAGTTTTATAAAATTAGAAGAACTGGAAGTCGTTCTTTAATCTACCAGAATTGGGCATTTAAATTATTCCAAATCTATCATGAAGAGTCTGCTAGCTTAAAATGCTGTAAATGTATTTCCATAAAACTGTTTGAAGCTGATATTTATATTATTTTCTAGAGAACGTACTGAAATATTTCTTATTGTATGAATATTTTTGAGTTATGGCTTGTTATATAAATGTAGTCTCATTAAGAATGTCACATTTCTTTTAATATTTACTCGATATCAGCTCTAAAAGTTTTAAATCTTAATAAAACTTTAAACTTTTAGTACATTTTCTAGATAAATGCATCGAATTTGTTTTAGAAACACTTTTACTGATGTAAGTTTAATAATTTTTCCTGTAATTGCTTTGAGTTTTCAAAAATATTGCTGAAATTTCATTTATAAATGTGGTTTGTGCAAAATTTAGATATTTTTATAACATTGTTATACATATATATATAGAGAGAGAGAGAATAAAATATTATAGTATTTATTGGTACTGTTTCCTAAAAAAAGGCTTTAAAATGTTTTAGTATGCTATCTTTTAAAAAAGTACTCCGAACGTGTTCGGATACTTTAAATCAAAAGTATTTAATGTGAAATAATTCATTAACTCTTTTTTTGTCATGAAAAATATTTTGCCTTTTATAGTCTTTAAATTAATTCCAAACTGGAAGACAACTATTCTCACCTCGAGAAATATTAAAACAATATTGATAATATAATACACGTGAAACTAACTTGAAATTAAATATACCCCAGCATATACATTTCTATATATTTATTTCTTTTTTAAAGAAATATTATTCTTAATTATTTATAGCGTAACATTTATTTGATTGGTATGAAGATAATGATAAAATTCATAATAATAAAAACCTTATAAAATGTTGTTTGGAACACGACAATTTCATTAATATTCTAAACGCATACATTTGTAGTAAGTTTAGTTTTCATTCGTTTTTTTTTTTAGTTTTTCTTAATTTACATTTTAAAACCATTAATTCATAATTTAATTTGATCAGTAATTACTTTACTTGACCATAGATGAAACCGTTAACTAACTTGCTCGGATTTTTTTTTAAAATTAAGATAGTATATTAATTTTAGTTTTTTCTACACTCTCTTTATTCAAAAAAATTCAATTAAATTTTAAGAATTATTTTCATATTTTCGAAGCGTAAAATTGTGTTGCTTTATTTGAGAGAGAAGAATTTTTTTTGAACAATTATTCTCTTAAAATTCTATGCTAAAGTCATTGTGGTGGATCTTTGTTTTGGAATTATACTAATATGTACTTCGGTTGATTCGTAACAATTAAAGTTTATAAATTAATTTAGGTATTTTAAAATGTTTACGTATTTTGAAGAAAGTAGATCTTTACTTCATGCTAGAGGGTTATGTGGTTTTATATCTTTAGAAATTAAGCTTAGTTTTCACACAAAAAAAATCTTTTTGAGTGTGTTTTTTAATTCTTACTATTAGTGCACCGTCTCCCTATATACATGTGTAATAATTCCCCTTAGCATACTTAAAATTAACTCTTTTTAATTCTTTGTTTCAAAACTCCTGCCCTAATCTTAATCGTAATATAGACTAATATTATTACATCTGAAATCCTTTTCCCGCCCATTTAACCAATCAGAGCTCTTGTTAAAAAATAATCACGCGGTCTTCACTGGCGGGTATAACTACCGATGTCTTTGGAAATCCCGCTCAAATCAAACACCGCTACAAGTTTTATTATTATTATATATATATATATATACACACGAGGGTTGGGGCATAAGTCATGGCAACTATTTTTTTCCTTTATAGATATGTGAGCGGATCACAAATGTATATGTGTCATGTGGAAGTTCTGCAGGCATAGTGTGTACAAAAAACAGCAGATGTCTCTGTGATAGCTGGTAGTAGAGCAACGAAAGCTGAGAAATCAGTCAGTTGGTGAGTGTCGTGTGAGATGGAAGTAACCCGTGTTGAGCAACGTGCTTACAGCAAAATAGTCGTTCTCCGAGGGAGAAATGTGATGGAATGTCACAGTGAATTAGTGGAAGTCCTTGGGAATAATGCCCTACCATACCGTATAGTACCACGGCGGGTAGGAAAGCTTCCACAAGGACGTGTCTCAACCAGTGATGAGCAACGTGGTATGGCAAATGCTAACACACGCTGATGGTATTCAGCGCCTCCCACATAATTGTGGTAACAGTAGCAGGGGACTACATTGAGGGCTTTTAGGCCCAGGTTTGTCACGTTAACTTTATGTGTACTGTGTATCCATTCTTTTGCACAATGACGGCCATATTGCCTTGTATACTACCATAATTAATTAGTATGTTACGATATTTCAGTGTTATTCATTGTCCACACATGTAGTTAACACCTCGTCCTTTCGTCTGTATATGTCACATTTTCCAACCGGACTGGTATCTACAAGAAAAAAAAAATAGTTGCCATAACTTTTGCCCCAACCCTTGTATATATATATATATATATATCTTGCTGAAATTTTCAATTGTTAGCAAAGTACTTTTATTCATACATTCTGGTACATTTTTAAAACTTGTAGTGGATGATACTTGATGTTAATACAGTTCTTTTCAAATGTTGATTCATTAATTAAATTAAAAAATGAATAAATAGTAACAAACAAAGAAAATAGTTCAATGCGCTTTATATAAAGGAAAATGGAGAATTGCCATAAAACCGCTTTCTATTTTGTCACTTAATGTTGTGATTATGTCATATGTATATTCATATTTATATTAATTGTATCTATTTAATAAAAAGTAACTAAAACAAATTTTTTGTTTTTGTTTTTTGACCATAGTGGGAATTGACTTAATTATTTTTTTATATTACTTGCGTGAGTGTGTGTGCTTTTTTTCATTTCTCAGACCAGTTATATAAAGAAGTAATGTTAGCGGTGTGAAAGTGTTTAACCTTATAATCTAAGACCTAAGCTTAAGAAATAGCTGTTGTATTACTGTGACTATTCTACTTTGATGTGTACCGTAACATTATGTTCTAACATAATGTTTCGGGCCAAGTTAAAATTCTAACATTTATTATCAACGATTATTATAATATTTTAGTTATTTTACTTACATTAATACAAAAATCACCCCACCCCCACCACCAGGAATTGCTGACGCAGAGAGAAGGGAACATTTCCATGGTCAAGAAGTTATACACTCGAAAATGTCCGTGCCTGGCCATGCAGCTAGTTATATTCTTGCATATTGTTTGCGCAAAGATAGAATTATGACAATTTAGTGCAGTGCTTCTCAAGCTTTCAATGTGCACACCCTTCCTTCAATAACAATATATTGAATGCAATAATAATGTACTTTGACGCTAAAGCTGCATACGACTTTAATTATAAATAGTGCAAATTATCAAAATAAGTATTAAATTTTTTATGTGACAAGCCCATGGGAGAGAAACTGGTAATTACTAAACTTGTTCTCCATTTAGTATTGATAAATTGATTTTTAAGTACATTGGGCAGTTTTGATATATTTATAAGTATATTATACCAGTGTAAATGTGCATTTTTTATTTTTTATTATGTCAGAATGGGGTTTTTGTTACACTTTTTCAGAAACTAATATTTTGTTTAAACAATATTTTACTTTCGACTTTTCGATAAGATCGGGCCCCCCAACCAGGGTTATCATGAACTGCTAGAGGGAAAAGGGGAGGCAACTAGGGAGGGTGCCTCACAGTTTGAGAAACGGTGAGTTCGTGAATTATTCGCGTTAATATATATTCCATTTAAAAAGTTTATAACTAATATCTTCCATTTAATATGTGTTGTTTCTTCTTGAGACTAAAAACAATTGCTGAAAATTTTCTTTGGCGTTAGCCAAGTAGTTTTTTTTAAAAAAAAATTTCTTTTTATATTCATTCTTAAGGAAAAAAATAATTTTGCATGTTTGGCATTATTCTATATTATGTAAATAATATAATACTATCATCTTTAATTAAACCTTTTTATGGACGTAGCATATTTTATCAACAATCAAATATTTATGTTTATTTTTTTAATTATTCCTCTTTTTGCAGCAGCTTAAATACATAGTTTATATTGTAACGACTTCACTTGGTATGAACTCCACCCATCTATCCACGCCAAGTTTTATGGCTCAGAGCAGGTGGCTAAGAGACCAATATACGTGGGGTCATTGTTTATTGCTTGGCCTTGAAGCGGCGGCGACACTCTGACTGGAAGTCACAATGAATAAAGGAGTGCCCACCGGGTGACAAGAGACGAAGCTTGTATGACCAACGAGTCTGTCGCCTCGGCAGATGTCGAGAGAATGGCCCAAGGAACTAAGGCGGTGGGATAGGTAAAAGGTTCCAGATGCTAATCGAGTTGGCGCCATTAGATTCCAGACGGGCCGCGAGTGTATTTGTGTATTCCGCACGAATAGGACACTAATGAGGCCCAGGACCATGGGGAGACTTTGGTGACCTGCCAATGAGAAGAGAAGAGGGGCGTGTTGTGGATCCGTCCCTGGTGTTTAAAAGGTTTTTTTAGGAGACGAGAGAGAGCCCTGAAAAAGGGACATGGACAGAACCTTGGATAGAGACTGGAGCCGAAAGAGAGGATAGATACTGGAGCCGAGAGAGAGAGAGGAGATTTGGTAGAGTGGAAACCAGCCGAGATTGTATGTGAAGGAGATTTTTACGAAAGGAGATTTTTCGGACGAAAGGAGACACCATGAACGCCGGTGGCGTTTTAGAACTGGAAACAACGTCTTATAGAGATGGGCAAGTTCCCTTCGGACAAGGGATTGAAGTTATTGATCTCCCGTGATATAGACTGAATGCACCGGCTTGGCGTTGGGACTGTACTTTATTGCATCACTTATAGTAACCTATTGTGAGCAAATATATAATTTTTTATTTCAGAATTAGGCTGCGGCAAATTTTTGGCACGTTATCGACTGACGACGTCACAATATTATAAACGCTATCATTATAACATAAAAGAATTCAGCAAACATTTAGAACAATGCTTCTCAAACTTTCAATGTTTGATACCTAATATTCAATCATACTTTTCATCACCCCCACCCCTCCATAAGATAACAATGCATTGAATTCATAATACTATATTTTGACACTAAAGTTACAATACGACAAAAACCTCTTAAGTACTACCGGAGTATATAAGCATCTCACTCAACCAAAGCGTTAATTGCCTCAGACGTATATGTACGTCATTCCGAAGTATGTGAACGTTTCTGCAAACTGCTATCCATAAAATAAATCAGAAGGCTTTGGAACGCAATAAAAGGAACTTTACAGTGTTTTTGAAGGATTTATTCATATTAGAGGATTTGCTTATTTATTCCTTTTCTTCCTTCCCCTCCCTCCCCCCGAATATACAGTGGTGGCAAAAAGTCCTGAACACAATCATTTCATTGCATAATTTTTGTGTTTGACTTCATTTTTCGTTATGAAATTATCACACTATCTTAAATATTGTTATTGATTTTAATGTATTTTTTCATGCTGATTTCAAATCTGTTTATAGATTTCTACTAAAGTAAATAGTTTCATTGATATGTTGAAAACACCTTGACAAGAAAGCACAAGGTCACTGTAAGAATGAGTGAGTTATTGTTTTCACCTCAATGAAATGCTCCATTATTTCAACCAATCAGAGAGCAGTAGCGAAAAAGGGTTGAAAGAAAAAGGTAAAACGTGGTTTATTGTATTGAATGCAGTTGTGTGATTGTGGAAAATAGTGTATTGAAAGCAATTTGAAGTGCGTTTGTGGAAAATATTGGAATTATGGCTAAATTTTCATATCTGCCTGAGAATAAAAGGTACAATATAATACATTTGAAGGAAGAAGGCTATTCTATGCGCCAAATTGCTGCTAAAGTACCATGTGGCCTTTCTACTGTTGTGAGAACTTTGAAAAGTATTTCTGAAACAAATTTTATTGCGGACAGGGGGCGATCATGACGACCAAGAAAAACATCTTTACGCGAAGACAGGTTATTCCACAGAATTTCATTTTCAAACAGAAAGCTTAATTCCTCGCTAATTTTGAAACAATGGACTTTGACATCAAATGTGAGTGTGTGCCCAAGAACTGTTAGAGGAAGACTGCTGGAAATTGAGTTACGTGGCTGTAAACCGCACCCAAAATCATTGCTAACTGAATTTCAACGCAAGAGGCGATTGACGTGGGCAAGAGAACATTCATTATGGACTATTAAATACTAGAAAAAGGTAATATTTAGTGACGAGAGTCAGTTTTGTATTTTTGGCAACCAAATTAGTGCCTATGTAAGACGACGCACTCATGAAGAATTCAGCCCTCAGTGTCTGAAGCCCACAGTAAAGTACCGGACAAAAGTGATGGTATGGAGTTGCATGTCTTCTCATGGTGTTGGAAGATTTCACATCGTTAGCGGAAAGAAAGCCATGGATTACATTGAAATACTACAAAATAAATTGCTACCAACTGCGAGAGACCTTTTGGGGAATCAGTCATGGATTTTTCAGGACGTTAACGCCCCTTGCCATCGTGCAAAGTTAGTCCAGAAATGGTTGGAAGACCATACTGTGAATAGAATGAACTGACCAGGACAGTCTCCTGACCTTAATCCGATAGAGAGTTTATGGTCGAAAATTGGTTATGAAATTTCAAAGAAAAAACCTTGAAACAAACGTGAATTAATTGACGCTTTGATATTTTCCTTCAACCATATTGTCACGAAAGATCTTCTTTTGAAATTGGTGCATTCCATGCCAAAAAGATTTAGAGCCGTAATTAAAGCAAACGGCTGGCCCATAAAATATTGATTTTCTAACATGTGACAACAATGTAATTTTCAAAATGCTTATATATATATTAAATATACCGTATTTCTCAATTTTCGTGTTATTTTTCTTTGCATATTATGTTATTCTATATTGTTTTATTCTGCACATATTTTACATTATTGTGTTCAGGCAGCTTTACTACAAAAAATATTTTAGTCATTAAGAAACTAATAGTAGATTTTAAATCAGCATAAAAAATACATTAAAATCAATAACAATATTTAAGATAGTGCGATAATTTCACAACGAAAAATGAAGTCAAACATAAAAATTACACTTAAAAATGAGTGTGTTCAGGACTTTTTGCCACCACTGTATAACATACGTGTGTGGTGGAATAAGAAATGGTTCGATATTTTCTTACCTGACTTGTTGTTACTTAACTCGATTTGGAAACGCCATCTCTTGCTACACCTGGAAGTAGTTACTTATTTCTTAATAATTAAATTGGTCTGAAAAGAAATAGTATCTTGACAGACAGCACAAAAGACGACCACACATGAAAGAGTTTGAATATGAACCGTTTATTTACGCTAAGGAATATTACAATGGAATGCGCAGAGCGCCATCTGTGGACTGTAAGATTAAACATACCACCCACCTTGAAACACGGAGGGGTTTCAAAATTAATGAATTAACTTAAACACACTAAGTTGTTAAACATGCTAATGAATTAAGTATAAGAATTAACATACAAATTGACAATAAAGTACACTTCTAAATTAATGAAGTTAAGCAATGAGTTTACAGAAGTATAGATGACCTCAACAATGCTGAAAGAAAAAATTAGGTACTATTCACAAATGTTCAAGTGTTTATAGGAAGTGGACACCGTTTAGCAATTGGTCTCACAAGTTCACTAGTTTGAGTTTTTACCTTAACCACACGAAAACCTTACCGTCCTTACCAGGGAACGTTTCCGTGACTTTCCTGTAGTGGGGGTGAGTTGTCGTGTTTGATTAAGACAAGATCTCCGATGTCAAGGTTCTTTTGAACGATGCGCCATTTCGATCTCGACTGCAGCAATGTCAAGTACTCTGAAGACCATCTATTCCAAAAATGTTGGGTCATTCTTGTAAGCAATCGCCAACGGTGGCAGCGGTGAAGGTCGTCTGGAACCGTAGGTTGCGGGATAGCTGTTAATGCCTTTCCTATCAGAAAATGTCCTGGTGCGAGAACACAAGGATCATCTGGACTGCTAGATAATACACATAGTGTCCTGGAGTTGAGGCATGATAATGTGGATAGTTCTTCGAAGGTGAGACTAGTGAATCCAACAACTCTGTTTAAATGAAACTTAAAAGATTTCACTGTAGCCTCCCAAATGCCTCCGAAGTGGGGAGCAGATGGAGGATTAAAGTGAAAGGTGATGTTGTCAGTTACCAGGAATTGATGAACGGCATCTTCCTTCATCAACTGGCGGAACTCCTTTCTGAGATCTCTGCTAGCTCCATAGAAATTGGTGCCTTGATCGCAGAAGATCTCTAATGGTTTACCTCTGCGAGTAACGAATCTTTTTAAACAAGCGAGAAATGCTTTTGATGTTAAGTCACTAACGACTTCCAGATGAACCGCCTTCGTTGCTAAGCAGACGAAGACGCAGATGTAGCACTTAGTATTCCGGCTTCCTCTTCCCTTGGAGCTTGGTATTAAGAACGGGCCGGCGAAGTCAATACCAGTTCGTTGGAATACAGAAGAAGGCAAACTCTGGATTCTGGAAGATCTCCCATGATTTGTTCGGCGAATTTTGGACGATTTCTGAAGCATGGGATACATCTTCTCACTACTCTTCTAACTGCATCTCGGGCTGAACGAATCCAAAATTTTTCTCTGAGAGCTGCTTCGAGAAGTTGTGGACCGGCATGAAGAAGTTTCAGGTGATAATCAGAGATAATTAAGTTCATAATATGGTCGGTTTTAGGAAGCAAGATGGAATGCTTTTGCGAGTCTGCAAGTATTGAATTTTTCAGTCTACCACCGACACGTATTATTCCGGAATCATCGTAGAACGGAGTCAAGGGTATAAGCTTGTTGGTCGAAGGAAGCTGCTTACCTGCTGAAAGATAGGAGACTTCCATCGAAAAATGATCACGCTGGATAAACTTAACAATGCCTTTCTCGGCTTCACTCAATTCTGCCGTTGTCAAAAAGGACTTTCTTCTTTTATACGCAGATAGAGAACAGTTCTTCACAAATCTTAAGCAATGGGCAACAACTCTTTTCCATTTGTTCCAAGACGAAAATTTTTGAAAGAACTCAGCCTTGAAAGTCGCATCAACCACGTTCAGCAGAATCAGCTTGGGTGTTCTCTTGGCTTCGGCAGACATGTGTTCTTGTAATTGTTCTGCAAACTTTCCAATCGGAAAAGTAGAACTTCTTAACCAATCGGGTCCGTTGAACCACAAGTTGTACTTTTCTAGTTTAGTTCGGGGTATCCCTCTCGTTCCACAGTCAGCAGGATTCTCCAGACCGCTCACAAAGTTCCAGTGCACGTTAGGAGTCAGCTCTTGAATTTGTGCCACTCGATTAGCTACAAACGGTTGCCCTCTTCTCGGTTCGGACTTCAACCATGCCAGTGTGATCTTGGAATCAGACCACGCAAAGGTCTCGGAAATTGGCACGGTTAAAGTTGGAAGGGTAGCTTGTAACAAATTGGCAAGAAGTAAGGCAGAACAAAGCTCTAGTCGAGTTAGAGACTGAGGTTTTACTGAAGAGACACGTGTCTTAGAAGTTTTGCAGTCTAGATACTACGGTTTGGGTTGCATCTTTGGAGAGAACGAATGTATATAACTGCACAGTAGGCCTTTTCTGAAGAATTACAGAACCCGTGTACTTGTACGTTTATAGCCTGTGGAATGAGAATGCAGCGTGGGATCTTGATATTTGTAAGTAGAGGAAGCTGTTCTTGAAATATTCTCCATTGTCTTGCTAGAGAATCTGGTAGCTCTTCTCTCTCTCTCTCTCTCTCGTCCCAGCTTAGATGGTGACTCCATAGCTCTTGGAGGAAGATTTCAGAAATGACAACTGATGGTGCCAACCAGCCCAAGGAGTCAAAGATTTTGGCGACTTTATAAAGTACCTTGCATTTATTCCACACATCAGTCTCGTTCACGGTGATGGTAAAGGTAAACTTGTCAACATCTGGAAGCCAAGCTATTCCCAAGATCTTGACAGGTTAGTCATCTTTGATCGTGTGTTTGGAATCAACTGCCTTTAATTCTTCTGGAATGGTTGCCAATACGTCAGGATCGTTAGACACCCATTTGCGCAGAGAAAATTCTCCTCTTTTCATCATCTCCTGCAGCTCTGACACTAGCTGAATGGCTCCCTTCTTTGTCGCACTTCCACTCAGCAAGTCATCAACGTAAAAATGACTAAGGGTAGCTCTTGAAGCGGCTGGATAATTTTCTTGTTCGTCAATGGCAAGCTGTCGCAAGGTTCTCGTAGAGAGGAATGATGCTGACGACGTACCACACGTAACAGTTGTTAGGCGATATTCCCTTATGGGTTCGGTTGGAGAATCCCTCCAGAGAATTCTTTGCCAGTCTACGTCTTCCTCGTGAACTTTAATCTGGCGAAACATCTTTTCAACATCAGCGCAAATGGCTACACTGAAAATTCGAAACTGGATAAGAATAGGGAAAATTTCTGGCTGCACTCTTGGCCCAACTATGAGCAGATCATTGAGAGATAGTCCAGACGAAGTTTTACTGGAGGCGTCAAAGACGACGTGAAGCTTTGTTGTACAGCTGGTGTCCATAACAACTCCATGGTGAGGAAGGTATAAACTTTTTGTTATTAGTTTCAGAGTCCGGAACATGTTCCACACATGTGCTTTAGATCAAGGTATTCCTTCATGAAATTTCGATACAGCTTGTATTTGTCAGGATTAGAAATGAGATGGCGTTCCACGCTGATTAGCCTACGAATTGCATTTTGTTTTGAATTACCTAATCGCGTCGTAGGAGTGTGAAAGGGCAACCTTACTGTGTATCTGCCATTCTCATCCCTAGAATGTGTCTTTACGAAATGATATCTTCACAAGACTCTTCTAATGAAGTTAAGGGTTTGGCACATGGCACAGAATCTAATTCCCAGAATTTATTGATAAGATGATCTAATATTAATTGTATATGATTGACATGGAAAGAATTTTGCCCACTAGAATTTGCCTTATCACCAATTATCCAACCCAATTCTGAACGAATGGCGAATGGCTTATCCTTACCCAAAGATAATGTTTGACCCTATAGCAATGACAAAGTAAGGTCAACACCAAGTAGCACATCAATTGGAACCACTCTTGTAAAATGCTGGATCAGCTAGAGAAATATCCCCAAATAATTCACGCATTGAAAAATCTAAATCGAGATGTGGGATCATACCTACAATTTTGTTGATCACATAGACGGACGCATGAAAAGAATTTTGAGATGAAAAATGTGAGGTAAATTGAATCTCAGCAACTCCATTTATACGCGTATTGGATGCGCCCAAACATGATATACGCACATTGGCCTTTTCCTTTAGCAAGCCTAGCCTTTCAATACATTCATTTGTAATAAGTGAAGCCTGGCTTCCGCTATCCAGAAGACATCTACAGATCTGATAGTTACCCCAAATATCTCTTACCTGAATTAGAGCTGTGCAAAAGAAGAATTTGAACATCTAGGTTCATATCAGAAATACACGATGTAACATCCACAGCTCTAGAATTTTCGCTTGGTTCACTAGTACTTGAAATAGAGACAGGCGAAAACACAGGAGCGTTGATAGAAAGTTCTCTAGAATTTAACACATTTACTGCGCCCTGTCTTCCCTTAGCACTAACATTTTCAATATGAAGTAAACTGTGGTGAGGTTTCTTGCACTTTTTACATCTAAACTTGCTTTTGCAAGTTTTCACACTGTGAAACTGAGTTAAACAGTTAAAGCAAACATTATTTGTTTTAACGAAATCTGAACGGCCTTGAACTGACAATTTTAAGAATGTATCACATCTCGACAATGTATCATCTCCATTACATGAAGGACATTGTGACTGGGTCTTGGACGCGACCAGAGTCACCTTTCTTTGAACATTTCTCTTAGTAGTTGAATTCGTAATGGATCTCGCTTGTGTTGCAAGGAATTGCAACAATTCATCCAACTTTGGGATGACATCTGTTGAAAAGGTTCTCTCAAACCAAGTTCTGGAAATTGGATCGAGCTTAAATAATATCATATGCATTAAGAGTGTATCTGTAGTTGGGTCAACCTTGTATTCAAGGGACTCCAACATCCTTACAAATTCCTTAGTGGAGTCTATTAAATTTAGAATTTGTGTGGATGATTCTCCACTCAAGGGCGTTATATTAATAAACTTTTTAATTAAGGAGGACATAATTTCTCTTTTATTAAAGTATCTATCCTTTAGCAATTTCCAAGCGATTTCGAAATTATCATTGGTAATGGATAAAGAATTAACGATTTTTAATGCATCGGACTTTAAACTGCCCTTTAAATATTGCAACTTTTGCGCTCCCGTTAAATTTTGATTGTTGGAAACTGCAGCTTCAAAAAGATCAGAAAATGCAAGCCACTCTTCAGTTACACCAGAAAATACAGGTAGGGATAATGTAGGAAGTTTCACTTCAGCTGACCGAGCTGAGACTAAACTGTGACTTGAACCTTGGTTTTTAACCTCAAAGTCGGAATTTACTACAGAAGGCATAAGCTGAGTGTCTATAGCGACAAGTATTGCTTCTAACGTATCTAAAATGTCGTCCTTTTCTGTACAATAAGTTTCCTCGTCCATTTCCTCGCAAATACTTATAATAGAATCCAAAATATCCTTTATTTCATTTCTAAATTCTAAGAATCTATTTTTCCGAGTCAATAAACCAACATTATTTAATTTATGAATTTCCTTTTCTGTTTTGTTTTGCAATTTTGTAATCAAGGATTTGACGTTCTTTATTTTCTTCAATAAAACCTCAAGATCCATTTTAATATAGCAAAAAGAATAATTTAAAGAAACAAATAAAAAGAAACGCAGCTGCTGGAGAATGACTAATTGTCTAGTCGAAAAAGATATGATTCATTTGGCGCCGCGGAAGGGGGGAAAGTGGGGGAGAAATTCTAAAAAGAATTACTACGGAATATACGAATAAGAAATTTAACACACAAGCGAGGTAAAACGAAATTTAAGTTTTTTGTTGCATATGATACAGGAATGACAATGGCAGAAACACACAACTAAATTACCACTTAAGAATAATCGCACAACAATCAATTAAACATTGAAAAAACCATATATATAAGAAGATTAAACTTTTGAATATACATGAATTTGAAATATTACACTTCGAAAATTTCTTTTTAAACTTAGTACACACAAAAAGAATTAGAATTTTTCATCAATTGAATTATGACAATATCTTTTAGAAAAATATTGCCGAAATAACAACAAGCCAGGAGTTTTTTGAATTAGAATGTTTCACAATATTGAACTCCGGCTATGGTACGACCAAAATGGTGGAATAAGAAATGGTTCGATATTTTCTTACCTGACTTGTTGTTACTTAACTCGATTTGGAAACGCCATCTCTTGCTGCACCTGGAAGTAGTTACTTATTTCTTAATAATTGAATTGGTCTGAAAAGAAATAGTATCTTGACAGCACAAAAGACGACCACACATGAAAGAGTTTGAACATGAACTGTTTATTTACGCTAAGGAATATTACAGTGGAATGCGCAGAGCGCCATCTGTGGACTGTAAGATTAAACAGTGTGTCTACGACGAAAACTGTGGAATTGGTGAGTGAATTGCGTCACTTTTAATCGGCAGTTAAGGGATTAATTCTAAACTGCAAAAATTATCAAGATAAGTGTTAACTTTTCTACGTACTTTTATATATGGCAATCTAATGGGGTTGCTTGTAAGTATTAAGCTTGTTTTTAACTTAGTATCGTTAAATTAATTAAATACATGATGTGCAGTACTGATACATTTATAAGTTTATTATATCAGTGTAAATGTGTATTTTATTTTTATTATGTCCGAATGCATTTTGCTTCTTTGCTTTTATAAAATTAATAAATTTTTAAATAATTACTTGATTTTGACTTTTCGATAGGCTCACGCCTTCCTCGTAGAGTTATCACATCCTCTTGGTGGGTTGTTCCCCACAGTTTGAGAAATGCTGACTTAGACAAAAAATAATAAATTCATACTAGATAGAAATTTCCTTCCTGTGTATTGTATGGTGTTTATTTTCAAGTAATATTAAAAATGGTCACAAAACATTTTTAATTATACAACAAGTAGTCTAACGCTAATATTTCGTTGACGAAATGCAGTCCTCTATTAAATTCGATTTGGATAGAACAAACCTTTCAAAACAGTTTGATGTTTCATCACCATATTTTCCCTTTCATTATTTAACAAGGGTCACCACAACGGTTACGAAAATGCGCCAAGCTGATAAAATAACTAATTCTTCTGTTGTCTTGATCTACCTTTCATTTAAGGCAATCCATTATATATTTGGTTTATGTGCAGTCTATAGCATGCTCTGATGCACATGTTGTGCATATGAACTTGAAGAAACTACACAAAAGTGTGTTACATATATCCAATTACACATCTGCTTTGTAATGAGTACAGAAATGGTTATAAAAATAGCAAATTATGCAAATCAGTCGCATAAAACAACGACAGTTCTTTAGGAGGGATGGAATTTTTTGTCCAGAAAACTATCCTTGAAATACGAGATTCAGCTGCTTAATTCGCCAAATAAATCTCAGAAGGTCTTCACTCCTTCTACAGTGCTCAAACACAACTATCAGTGTCTAAAATACACGTATGTAAAAAGTTATTCTCAAACACCGCTTATCCTATTCAAAAGCCAAGCAAATCGCTAGTCATCGCTTCACGATCCAAACAAGACTACTGATTGCTAGTCTAAACAACACTCAGTTTCGACGAGTGTCTCCCTATTAGTATACCTCGCGAATCCTTCGAGAAAGATCCGCTTGCATCACAGGTCTTGAAACTAATGTGTTTCTCCACTAATTTCCAGAAGAATCCATAGGGTTCCAAACTCATCAAAATTGGTCTCCAAAATGGTCGCTAAGTCGCCAACATGGACTCCAAAAATGATGCCAACTTGGCTGTATCGCCTTTTTCCATTGAATCGCGTTGCTTTCAAATATTACAATTTTAATATAAAGTAAATATAACAGAGTATTATAAATACATTGCACCTCTCTCTCTCTCTCTCTCTCCAAGTGCAAATTATATACACAATTTTACACAAAATTCGTATCGATATGAACATTTCTACAAATATTGTAGTTTGGTATTTTCGAAAAGGTGAATTTTTTTTAACTGCAAATTCATAAAAGCTGTGCATTTGCATTTAATTTATATGACTAGAACCTAAAAGAGAATTTATTTCTAAGATTTAAGTTGGTTATTCATGAGATATTCAGAATATTATCTTACTAAATGATACATTATACATAAAATTAGATTCCAGGAAAGAGTGGAAATAATATAAACAGAAAGAGTGAATTTCTGTGTTTTTAATCTACTGGGAATATTTTAAAAATTCATTAAATAACTAGAATTATAGAGAGAATTCATGTTGTAATGTGGATTTACGATTTATATGTAAGATTACAAAAAAATATTCTCGTTAAAAAAATTCCAAAAAAACTCCAAATTTTAATTTCAGAATAATTAAAAATGGTACTTAAATACAGACGAAATATATTACTTTTAATTTTCTATTGCAGCATGAAATAAATTCGATAATGGAAAATGATTCTGAAAAAATTTAAGAATAGGAATTAAAGAGACTTTTGTTGGAGGGTAAGAATAATTTTTGAATTCACAAAAAACTTCGCTAATATTATTGGAAATATTATGTTTAGTTTAAAATTAAAATCAGATTGAAATAAATTGTCTTTTAGTTAAACAATAATAAAATAGAATAAAAAAATCAAAACAAAAGGGATTTAGTGCAGTATTTTAATCTTCTTAATGTATTAAATATCTCCCGACAATTTCATTTGAGAAATGAAAAAAACATCAAATTCTATTTCCTAGTTCTTATTTACATCGTTTAAAATACTTTTCTTTTTTTTAATCTTTCGATTCTGACAGATAATTCTATAAGATTGACTGAAATCAGTTTTTTACCCATTTTCTCTACGGCCTTTTTTAAAAAACATGTAATGCATTTACAGTTACATAAAATTACAGCGGAATGCAAAATTATTGTTTTTATGGTTTTAGTTTTTATTGTGTGTGGGGTCCTTTTTTGCACATACACATCTGAAAGCCTTTTTTATTTCTTCAAATGTACAATCGTAAGTGTTTTCAATTCATGGTTTATGAAATGAAAAATGCAATGGTTCTTTTCGAATTGAAGTTTTACTCTTTTCTTAAACGGTCTAAAATGGTTACATTGAATTTTGTTGGTACTTTTTAAATTAAAAAAATAGTTCATTCTTTTTAGAACAATACAGGAAATAAAAGAATTAGATATTGTTACCTAGTTCCGGGTTCAAGCACTTTATTCAAAACAGTCACAAAGAAAAATAACAGTTCTTTAGGAACGATGCGAATTTATTATGAGAAATCCAATTCTTCAAATACAGGATTGCGCAGCAATATTTACAGAGTAATCTCCGAACCTTCAACATCAATCAAAAACAATTATCAGTGTTTAAAATACACGTATGTAAGAGATTATTCACAAGCCCAGCCGAGCTAATCGATAATCAAAACAATGCTGGCTAGTCACTGGTTGAATCAAGACTGACTGGTTGCGGCTAGCACTGCTCTATTTATAGACCTGGTGGAAACTTCCAGAAAAATCTAGACGCAACATAGTGCGTGAAATTAGTGGAGAGATCCACAACTTTCTAAAAGAATCCAGAGGGTCCCAAAATTGCCAACATGGTCGCCAATGACGCCAAAATGGTCACCAAAGTCGCCAAATCGGTGGCCAACCTGGTCGTCTCTATCGCTAACATTTCGCAAAGTTCTCATTGAATCGCCGCTATAACGTAAGGATCGGGATTCTATTTATGAAAATATTACAATTTCAACATAAACTATATACAACATAGAGTAATATAAGTGCGTTACACATAAAAATACATATTATTTACACTATTTACACAAAATTCGTAACAATATATTATTTTCCAGATTAAAAAAGTGTTATAAAAATATGATTTTTTTTGTTTACGGTAAAATCTTATATTGAAATAAAATAATAACAGCTTTTGAACTTACAAACCTTTACACATTTATCTTTTAAACAGAGTTAGAATTTATGTTAATTCAACAAAAATTATTTACAGCATATCAAATCTCAAGGAATTCACCTCTTTCCGAAATTTCTTTCTATGCTAACATTAACAAATTTAAGATTAAATTAATAAGATTTCTTATAAACTCTAAGAGGTGTTAAGTTAATAAGTATGGTTATTTTAGTTCAATATTAGATTTCGTAAAAATTTCAGTGTCTGCTATCTCAAAACTTTGTTTATATTTAAAATAACTCATGAATTTTTATAAATTGTCAGCTGATGTTGTTAATAGTTGAGATTTTTTGCAAACCTTTTAATGGTTTATAGTTTTGATCATCTTTTCTGACAATCATTCTTAGTTTGTTAAATTGAAAATAGACGCATCAAAGAGGAATTATACGAATGGGATGAAAATTAGTATGTACAGAGTGATTTTCCTAAACTGACTCTATTGGGCCACCTAGATCTCGATCTAACAACCACAAAAAAACCTAACTTTATATGGAGCCAAAAAAGACATTTTTAGTAAGATTCCGTAAAAAATTTTAAGAAGATAGTTTTAAAAATTGCTGATGGGGGTATTTATTGCACTGTACAGTGCAAAACATTTTACGAAAACGAAAACATAACGCATTCAGGATAACAATAAAATGTTGTTTTATGTATTATATTCACTTCCCGAGAGAGGAGTAGCTGTGGTAGCGTACTGGTCATGGTCGCAGAGTTGTGCCCGGTGTGTCATGAGTTCGGTCCTAGTACTACTGATGACATTTCGCATATAGAGCAGAGGTTCCCGAACCTTTCGTCTCATAGACTCCTTGCCATGTTTCTCGGTTTTGTAAAACCTTTGCTTACCTAATATTAAATTTTTGCAAATTTATCATCTGCAATGATTTTTTGGTAGCTGATGTACAGCTACTTTAAAAGATTTAAATTTCTAGCTATAGTGAAGTATATATATATATGTATGTATATATATATATATATATATAAATATATATAAATATATATAAATATATATATATGTATATGTATATATATATAATCCAAAATATAAAATTACACAGATAGTTATAGAATCTAAGATAACTATACTAAATATGAAGAAATAGGCACAGTAGTACAATAACAAACTCCTGGCCTTAGGAACCAGGATTGAAGGTTTAAACAAGTTTTAAGGCTAGCCAACCTTCACCTGTAGTTTGTCATACTACTTACCAAGAGGAAAGGAAAGAATAAAATTTGGAAGAATTAAAATATTATAATAAAATCACTAAACTAATAAGATATAATTATAAAATTATAGCCTACTAGTATTCACAGTATAGATTTAAATTCGATGGAAAACGTAGATAGTAAGACTTACTTCGGGAGTGTAACAACTGGTTATGTTTCCCGCCAAATACAAGAGAAGGAAAAGAGTTCCGCATAAAGTTAAATTTTGATAGAATAATATAAAGTTTTATATATATATATATGCTTTTAAAAAATCATAAATATATATTGATATAAATATTAGTGGAAAATATAAATGAATCCTAGATATATTTAAATAATATTATTGATTTATTATACATGTGGCACCATCTATTTAATAATTGTATAATTAGTTAAAAAACATAATGTCAATAAGTTATTAATACAAAATGTATATCATTAAGAACTATTAGAAATGTAATTGTAAAGAAAGTTAGCAGGATTTCAATGTCCAATACATTTTTTAATAAAGTTATTAATGTTTAAAAAAATATTAGCTTTATCACTAACTAAAACATTATTACGATAAATACAGTTAAAAATAATATTTCTATATATAGATATTGATAAATATGAATTCCAGTAAGGCACTTTAAATATATATAATATAAGAACAGACGTTGTTACAAATTTTTATGAATAAGCTTTACCAAATTAAAGGCATCTCTTTTATTCATAAATATTACTATGTAATTTCAAATCCTTAATATACAATGTTACATCTAAGTAATTAGTTTTAATTGGATTATTATTAATTTTAACTAAGTTTAAGTCTAAGTTTAATCGAGCGTCTTTGTAGGGAAAAAAACTGAGGAGGTAAGTAATCCCGAAGATTGAAGGAGATCGAAAGGTCATGTCAACTTCCGAGCCAACCCTTTAAATTCCCTGGGCTGGCCTCTTTCACGACCGCAATCATCTCTGATTGGCGAGTGTAGCCTATCTACTCCTCAGTTAACATCCACTCCATTGGTACTTGGAGACAATAGTCCGGTGCGTCTGAACTCATCTCCAACTCCAAAACTAGTTCACCATCTGGAGTGCTATACATGACCCTCTCACATTGACACTGACGGTATGTCTTTATTATGACCATCCGACATTGCTTTACATTCAAATCGCTCGCGGCCCACATATGTGAGGCGGATCCAACAAAGAACACTATTCACAGGAGCATTCTTTCTATAGATCGCTGAGATTAAAATGTGGTGTAGGAGAACGAAAAGGTTTGGCGACATCAAAGCCGTTTTCCGAATCGGCTGACATCTCTTATCCCGTAGGCATGAGTGAAGAATAGTTGGTGTTACAATGTCCCATCTGGACATCTTGGTCACCCCGTACTTCAATCTTGACAAGTATTGTCGGGGAGTGTTCTACTAATGAGCCGATGTTACAATACTATAATTGAACATAAAGCTTATCAATTAGGGGAAGAAGTAGGTCCTTGAACTATATCCGTTTTTTATTAATTTTCTGAGTATAAACGCTATGCGTTGGCACTCGGAAAAAAAATTCCAATTTCCGTTGTTTATAATTTTCGCATTTTGCCATCGTTCTGATGAAGAGTTTTGAATCACCGTCTTTCTTTTGCTTATAATTATGAAATAATTTAAGGATTGCATTGAATATGATATTATAGAGCAACCATCATGATTTTCAATGTAAAACATGTTGCACGTGAATGAAAGGATTTCAAATCCAGTCCCAAAGTCCACCCAGATATCAGATAGGTTCTTTTTGTAAATTGAATCTTTATCTGGAACACTCACGTAAATAAAAACGCGTATAGGTCCTGTTAACAAGAAATGATTGAAAACATATGAAAATCCTCAATAACATGAATTGAATATACTACAACATGATCATAATATAACATGGGTTGAATGAAGCGCATTTCCACTGCCATACTCTAATTTTAAACTATATAATGGCCTATCATATGAGACTCCATCTTTAGCTAACTTGGGGGTTCTCTCTAACCCTGGAGAAGGCATACACTCCTCAGTACTAACGTTAATGGTCATGCGGGGTCACCCCACTGAGTCACCCCAATCCTTTTTTATTATAATTAATTTTATTGTACACAATACAAATTGTAATTGCAGTAAATAATTTAATTAAGAGAAATTCATAAAGAACCTTACAATTTTTTGTGACAATTTGGGAAAAAAACCCATAAAACTGAACTATAATGTTTTAAATGAGCGTGACCTTAATAAAGTACGCAAATCACAGAGACTTTTCATTAACATTAAAGGAATAACCTTTGCAGGCAAAACTGTCATACTTTGTTCTAGTTATAGCAGTTTAATTGTCCTTTGATGATCGACAAATAGCAAGTAGAACTTTTTCTCGCTTCTGTCTTTTTAACAGAGCTCAGTGTGTCTTGTGTACATTTGAGGCTTCATATCTTTCTTGATGGATTTTTTTAAGTTGCATAGAAAACTTTTTTTCAACTCAAATGTTTGACACTTTTCTCAAATTTGCTTTTGATATCAGGATTAATATCTTCTAGGTTCTACTCTCCCTTGATCAGTTTCAACTTCATCCAATAGACATCGCACAGGTGCCCCTTTCTTTGTTTATATTCTGTTCATTTACATTTTATATATTCTGCTCATTTACATTTATAAAGGTAAAATCCTAAGAGAGCCCACACCCTTGGCGACAAACCGAAAAAAGCGCCAAGCCAGAACAAGATGGCGCCAAGCGAAACCGACAATGGTGGCAAGGGAATATTACGGGATAAGGTGGATGCGTAATGAAAAGATATGTAAACAATACAGAAATTAAACATTTAAGATAAAAAATATAAAAACAGCACTTTCTTACTGCTGATCTTTTCCGAGTGGAGGGTACAGCGTAACAAAAGAATTTAAAAAAGCCTTAAAGGTCTCATCGCTTAGCGAATAATCGTGTGACCACCGCCATATTTATTCTGCGACGTAATGGTCGAACATACATTCGGCGTGGCTGGTACGATTTCGAAGAAAGCGTTTTATTGCCGACCATGTTACATCATGCCGATCATTACATTTAGGACATTCATAACTCGAAGCAATCAATCCTTCCTTCATACACCATTCAATAAATTATTTCTTACCTTTCGCATTCAACAAAGTAAAAATTTTAAAGTATATTCCTTCACACACGCAGCCAGCCCGGGGCCCAACAACAAAATGAAATTCAAAATGCGCGCCCACAAAATACGAAAATGCTAGAAATAGTTAGGGTTGCCACATGTAGTGTTTAAAAGTAGAGTCAGCAAGATGGCGCAATTATCGCCAACCAACGTAATTCGCGCCAAGGGTGTGGACTCTCCTGGGAGTGAACCTTTATAAATCATAATGAGTTCACAACACAGCAATCAAAACCGTTAAGGTGTTCAAAAGGGAAAAATGTAGCCTTTTCATAGAAAGTATTTTGAAAACTCTGCGGGAAATCTGTCACCCCAAGTTTCTTGAGATTGTAAGAAAACTTTTTTTTTTCGTCATCCCAATCAAGAGAAGGATATGCGACAAATACGTTTTAGTTTACATGAAGACTGTCATATAGGAGGATATTAACAAAGTCATTGGTAACAAATAAGCAGTTTTTCCAGAATTAACGATTTCGGAAGCCTGGGGTGACTTAGTGGCCCACGCGACCACTCCAGGGTCAAGATATTTTTGCAAATTTAACTGTTCACTTGTTAGTGAAGCAACGTTACATTTAAATATGTAGCCGTAATAAAGTGTTTAGGATAGCGAAGTTCAGTTAAAAGAGATATATTGCAAATCGCTTGATTAATCTGATAATGAGTTATAGTCAGGATATTGGAAAATGATTCTAACTCGAATCCAGTAGTAGTATTAATAAGTGATTTTTCATCCTCCAGTAATAGAGAACAGTATTCGGAATCACCATCCCATTCTTCGACTTCAGGAATTTTTTTTATCTTCCCATCATATTTTGAGTTAGGTCATCAATGAATGGTTATGTTGTCTATTTGTGCTTGTGGTGATTTCGTGTTTGTTTTAATGGCCTCTACATTTACTTACACTTAAGGTACGAGATTTACGAGTGCGGAATCCTCAGGGCAAGTTAAACAGATTAGAGGGTCCTTCCAATGGCTTTACTGCTTTGTCTTTATATTGACCGTGAAATCATTTCATAGACTTCTATAAATAACTACTCCAAACTCTTCTCAAGTTTTCTCAGAGCATTTATTCTTGTCTTACAATTTCGTGCATTATTCTTGCATTATTGTAAAATTTTGTTTTTATCGAGAAGACGTTTTTTTTGTATATTTAATCTTCAAATGTTTAATCATATGAATGTTTCATTTCACACATCTAAAAAGATCCTGAAAATAAAATAAAACTTGGTAAAGAAAACACATTAAAATGAAAATTTGATTAATAATTACATCAAAATCTTTAAATGTAAAATAAATTTGGGGGAAATTAATGAGTTACAAATATTGCAGCAATATATGCTATAAAACTGTTCACGTAATATCAAACATGGGATTTCTCAGAAGACGGAGAGAGTGAGGGTATATATTACACACACACATATATATATATACATATATATACAAAGTATCTACTGCTATTTATAAATACAGGGAGAGAGATCTCCATAGGATTAGAGAATCATTCATGCGGTTTTTTTTATTTATCCATGTTTGCTAAGAGTAAAATGTTTCTTGAAAACTATTTTACCTTTTTTTCTGTGAAAATGGATGGTAAAAAACAAGGAAAAAGTTGTGGACTGTAATTTCATATCCAATTAGTGAGGTTGTTTATTTCGTGCAAAATTGGAGCTTTAAGTAAATTTTCAGTTTAATAATGCATTCATTTATCTAGTCTTAATATTTGCATTAATCTAAGGAACGGGAAAAATGTGTGCTGTGTGGTGTGGGAGTGTTGGGTATTCTTTTGTTTAATATACATTTCCATACAGACTCCTGATTGAGACTTTTATCTCTAACTTAATAATATTTCTGATACAAACTTTCCTATCAGCTTGCAACAAATCGAATGAAAATTTATCTTGACTAGAAATCCCCGAAAATGTTTTTTTTTTTTTAAAAAAACTCTTCTTCGTGTAAAAGAGAAAAAATCACTTTAATTAAATAGCATTTAAGCACTTTTTAAGTTTTTAAATACTCATGTTTATGAATTCTTCATTTAGAGAGTACACGCAGAAAGACTCTCAAAGTCACAAGAAGGTAAAAAAAAACGTCCTAAAAAGTCAGTTTGATAAATAATCATGAATTCGAAAATTTAGATGCAAAATTTAACATGGAAAAATATACATTTCCTTGGAAAACTTTCTACAATGTGTGTGTGTGAAGAAAAATATTTTATATAGTTTCAAATGCAATTTAAGATATGAGGTTTTGAAAGTTGTTTTGCAGTTAATGCAATTAACTGCAAAACAACATTTTTTCGCCAATAAACTTTGGTAAATGAAGTCATTACAGCCAATCTGGCAACACTGGCGAAACAAATGCTGCGCAGGCGTAGTGGCAGGTGTTGACCATCTACCCCCGTTTGTGTTCCGTATAAGGCTTGTTCTACGAAGTCTTGTTTAGTACGTTGGTTTTTAAATGAGGACAGGAAAATGAGCTAACAAAAAATCAATTTAAAGTTTTGTTTTAAGCTTGTCAAGACACCGAAAGTCTTGTGGTGCTGGTACGTGTTTATGTATATCAAACACTGCCCATGGAATGTGTGTGCGAGTGGTTTCCCCATTTTTGAGAAAGCCGGGGCAGTACTTCTGACAAACCCGCAGCGGAAGCCAGGTAATCTCCATCAGTGACGAAAAAATTGAGAAAGTGAGTGTCACATTTTTTTTGATATTCAAGGCATTATACGCAAATAATTTCTACCTGAGTCAACGACGATGAATGCTGCAAGGTACACTGAAGTTTTGATCCGTTTCATTAAATGTCTAAGCAATCGCGACTCCAGTACACAAGACAAGGTTTATGGGTTTTTTTTTGTTCACGATAATGCTAGCCCTCAAAAAGCCAATATCATCAACCAGTTCCTAGCAAAAAAGGGGATATAGCAAAGTGAATATCATCCATACTCCCCAGATTTCAATCCCTTGGGTTTATTTCTATCCCCACAACTCAAACTCGTTTTAAAATGAAAGATGTTTAACAATATTCCTGACATCCAACGAAACGTGACGAGGCTTTTGAACTCCATCCCAAAAGAGGGCTTCTTGCAAAGTTTTCAGGACATATATAACGGATCTCAGCGGTGCATGATTATGGAAGGTGATAATTTTGAAGAACAATAAGGTAACTTTCCTTAATATTTCATTTACGTTAATGTTACAGGACTACTTACCGAAATTTATTGTCACAGGTTGTATTAAGTAAATTATGTCTAAGAGGACAGCGAAGTACTATCTCGTACTACACGGAGAGAGGTCTCAACAAGACCAAAAAATCCCTTATGCGTTTCTTTTTATTTACCTCATTTCGCAAACCGAAATTTTTATTTATAATATACTCAGTAGCTATAAAATGCTAATAACAAGCATTCTGAAATGTCTCTATCAAACTGTTTTAACTGTTTATTGTGGAAACTCAACTGAAATTAAATATTCATTTAAACATTTTTTTTCATTTGCTTAGTTATTAATATATTATCTTAATCTAAAACTAGAGTGTGTGAATGAAGATTAGAGTAGCACTTTTCAGCTACTCGGGGGGTTTTGACGAAGGACCTCGTACTTTTGAACCATAGTCAAATGACGAGGATGACACCCGAGGTGGCACCCCACTCTCCTAAATTCTACACCACACCAACGGGTGGACGTTTGAGCCTCGACAGATTTAACGTGCATCAGTTCTCCTCTGCACGGCGGGTCTTCAGCGGTGCTAGGCTTGAACTCATGACACGCATCCGTTACCATGGCCACTAAGCTACCGCGGCCATATCCAAGATTGTATATAATGTAGAAGTTTATCCGGAATGCTTTCCTATACAGAAGACTGAATGTAAATTTATTCATTGACTAATATAAGAGTGATACGTAAATTTCCATTTCAGCTTACATATGAAATGACAAATTGGAAGTTATGTGGATTAGGAATCCACAAAAATTAAAAACAACACATCAAAATTTTTGAGAAAATATCGCAACTGCCTTAGAAAACACACTCCATGCATATTTCCGAAATTAAAAGAAAATTCCTATCAAATTTTTGAGGAAAGCGTGAATCAAACACGGAGAGGACCAAGTTAATTTTACAGGACACTTATTTTTTTGTCTTCAAATCATCGACCGATCGAAAAATGGTGGTGAAAACTGAAATGGAAAGCATATTTTGATCTCGAGAGAGGAAGTGCATTTTGTTTGTGTGTGTGTGCTCTCTACTTTATAATAAGAAGGGGGGAAATGTGATGTCGAACATAAATATTCTTAGGAGAATTTACATTTCGGACAGAAATTGTTTTTAAGAATACCCGCTTTCTCGATGGACGAAAGGAGATAAACCTCAACTCCTTTAGAACTCACTTCTTTTCAGAAGGAGAAACTTTCTTCTCCTTGAAACTAGGTGAGAGAGATATAAAAAAAGGATCTAAAGAACAAAAAAAACAATGAGAATTTCTAGACTTTCATTGGGGAACATAAGGAGAAATAAATAATGTTTCTTTAATAAATGCAAGTACGAAGAAATATATTTGATTTACAAGAAATAACAATTCTTACTTTATGAATAATTTTGATGCTTTGATTTTAATTTATTTTGTTTTGGTTTGTTTATTTTTGAAAGAGATTGATTGAATATTATTTATATGATTTATAAGGTATCTGTAAACTTAGAAACAAAATGATAGTATTTCATACATATTTTTTAAAACTTTTTTCTTAAGAATACATTTTTTCTTTTTCATACAAAGGTACTACCTAGTTGGAATTAATCAATCAGCTGATAACCAAAATAATTGATGTTTTTTTTTAAGAAAAATTCTGCTATAATTGCTCTTTATTCTAATTCAGTTCTTAAAGCAGATATGTTTAATTTTAATTAACTAATAATTATTTGTGTAGTAAGAACTAAACAAGAACAGAAACTTTGTGAAAATGAAAAAAGCATTATTTTTAATTATATACCTGAACAGTTTCAAAAACAAGGGGGAGAATTTGGATTTCAAATACCCATCTAAGATAAAGATATTTGTATGTGTTTTATCACAAGAGATTTTGCCTCCACGCTTTCGTCAATGTATTTTTTAAATGCACCCCATTCTTCCCATGAGAATGGCTACTGAACTTCAAATAGTAAATGCTACACTTTTATTACATTTTAATTTTATACAATGGTTGAAATCTGTTTTAAGCATTAATTCATTGTACTGAACAGATTTCGATTGATAAATTCGGATTATATAGATCAAATTTTTGACTCATTGATTGATTATTTGAACAATGGCGTTAACTTGCAGAAGTAAACTTTTATACAGGTTAACATATGTTATATGATACGGGAAAACATGTATACTATGTTAATTTGAGTGGTGGTGAGGCATGGCAATTTATTAATAGCAAAAACAAAAGCCAGTTGCGGTTAATGTTTATAAATTGACAGTAAATATTTTCAATATATTCTAGGGGAACGTAAGCATGATTCCAAACATAACAAAATGCATTATACAAAGTAAACAAAAAAGTTCTTGCCATTTACGCGTTTCCATTGAAAGAAGTGAGAATAAGTATGCAAATTCGTGTATGACGTTACTGAGAAACCGTTAGTCAAGTGTAGGAATATCAGTTGTTATAAACGCAGGTCCACTGCTCACATTAATTAGTCGGAACTTGTACAGTAGCGAAGCGAAATGGGCGTATCGAAGGAGCTCGTTCAGTATTGTTTATTTAACGACTTCAAAAGCCGCTGAATCAAGTCGTCGAATATGTCAAGCGTTTGGGGATAGTGCTGTCAATGAACGTACGGCAAAGTATTGGTTTCAAAAGTTCATGTCGGGATATTTGTTCCTCTGTGAGAAAGCTTGAACAGGACGACCACAGGCTTTGGATGACGAAGCCCTGATGGTGACCATTGAAAAGGACAGTAGTCAAACATGTGGTGAACTTGCCAGACAATTCTACACTTCTAGTGAAACTGTTAGACTTCATCTGCACCGCTTAGGTACGACGTACAGGCTGAGCAAGTAGGTTCCTTACACACTGTTGGAAGTCCATAAGCAACTACGATAGACAGCCTGTTCATCACTGCTTTCTCGCCACCATAGCACGTCCATATTCAATCGAATGCTGACCAGTGGTGAGAAGTGGGTCCTGCATGACACACCCAAGCGTTCCAAACATTGGTTGTCCCCCCCCGGAAACTGTCCCGCACAGCGCAAGACCACCTATGCACCAACGCAAGATTATGTTTTATATCTAGTGGACTTGTCGTCCAGTGATTCACTATGAGTTGCTACCAACTGGCCAAACGGTCATTGTGGACCGGTATTCGCAGCAATCGGAGTGTGCACAATAGGCACTGCATCAGAAGTGAGCCAGCACTGGTTAATCAAAAGGGTGTACTGTTATTGCATGATAACGCGAGGCCACATGTTTCGCGGGTGGCAAGGATTACGATACAGCGACTTGGTTGGGAGACTTTGTGCCATTCTTCTTACTCACAGGAACTTGCACCATCAGATTACCACCTCTACCATTCCTTGGACAATAATCTTCGTGTTAAAACCTTCACCAATGAAACAGACACACGCCAAGCTCTCACGGAATTCTTTGCGTCCCACACCCCCGAGTTTTACCGCAAAATGATATATTTAATTAAAGATTTATTTCCTTCAGCATTCATTTCTCAAAGTACAAATGTCATTAGAAAAATAGTCTTTTCCATGTTGCTCTCTATCATATCCATCACATCTGGCATCGTAAGGTACGTTTGCATGAGTCTGGGCAACCTATCGGACGTCTGCGCAAAACATGTAAAAATGCTTTTCCTCGTACAATTCCAGTCAGTTTTGGTTGATACTCCTATAGCTACCGAATCTAGCTTGAATGTACATTTTTTAATTTACACTTTAATTGTGCAATTCACGGTAATTAAGTATTTAAGGCAGTAGATTAAAACAAAATCATACATACATTTTTAAGTCGTAAGCAAACATTCGATGATAATAAAGAATCAACAAGTACACAGACGAGCTTGGTTCAGAAAATTAAATCAAGGCGATATTCTCAAAAACACTTAAATTTTGGATTTACCACTACTGAAGTAAATGATGGGGGAAAAAGCCCCAGCTCGTTATGTTTTAAAACTTACAAATCTGAAGAACAACATGTGAAAGTTGTTTTTAAAATATATAAAATCATTTAGGTACGTTGCCAAAGAATTTTAAAAAGTATTTTCTGGATGAGGACAAATTGGTAGCAAGTTACGAGTAGATTAGGGATCTATTTCAAGATACTCCAGAAAGGCTCTCAACTTCCAAAGAAGAAATCTTCATAGATTTCACATCCAGTGAAAAATTAAAACGCCATTTGTAATAAATCGCTTTTTGAATTTTGAGTAGAGGTGGATGATGAATTCTCTGTACTGAAAACAAAAGCACTTTGTTTACTACTACCATTTTCAACATCCTACCTTTGTTAAACTGAATTTTCTGCGGTGGCTGCTTTGAAGACAAAATATAGATTTCAGCTAAATATAGAAAAATAACTCAGAGTGTCAATATTTGATATTAATCCCTCCTTTGAACAATTTTGCTCTACAAGACAAGCCCATGGAAGTCACTAATAATTAATTATTAAACTTGTTCTTAATTTAGTAATAAGAAAATATTTTTAAAATACCTTCTTCAGTACTGATACATTAAACGTATACTGGATGAAACACCGGCTCTTCGCGCGAGTTCATTTTTTTAAAAAATAAAACATTATTCTTGATATAATAGCTGAACTGTCAGGAGAGTAAAACTGCGTGCACGACATTGTATACAAAAATGTAAAATGATTTTTTTAGATAAATGCTATAATTGTAAATAACTGTTTAAAAGAACTGTAATTTTAAACCTCCCATAATTAGCATTTAGAATTAATGTTAAATAATGAAACATAATATAAAATTACGATGAAGAATAATTGTGTTACTTTTCAATATTTAAAGCGAGAAGACTTCAAAATGTTTTAACCCGGGAGCAGGCGCGCATTCGATGCTAACGCTAATGGTAGTGCGGGGGGACTCAGTCACCCCAATCATTTGTTTATAGTTATTTTTGCTGTACGCGATACAAATCGGAATTCCAGTGAATACTATTATTAAGAGAAAGTATACTTACCGGCTTTCAAGGACTATTCAATTTTGCTTTGATGATTTGAGAAAAAATCCAGTAAAACTGAACTAAAATTATTCAAAAGTGCAAGACCGTAATAAAGGACGCAACTCAGAGACACTTTTCACTAATATTACAGAAATGTTAAATCAATCAATTCTTTTCCAAATATCGAAAAACACTTTATTATTTACTATTTCCCTAAGCGAAAAGCAAACGCTTAAAAGATGGAACGGAATTAATGTAGAACTAAACATACCATAAGTTTCAAGGTCAAACAAATGATTCGCAAATGTATTATGCAGCCTGCAGAAATTATCTTCCTTTTCTTTTTCTACAACTAATGTACAGTATTTCAATAGTAATTACAGTGATGAATTGTTTATCTTAGAATTTTTCTCAGGGTTTGGGTTTCGCTTTTTCTTTTAACGAGTAATATTTTATGTAAAAACGTAATAAAGAAATCTCTCATTGAGGAAATACAGCAAATTAAACAAAATGTTTTTTTTTCGTTTAATTTGGTTTTGGGATCACAAAGATAACTATTTGATGACGGAAAACGCCAGATGATAAACATAAATTATATCAGTGTTGTTGTGTATATTTTTTTATTATGTAAGAAAGCACTTGTTTTACTCTTCTTTCCAGTTAATTTTTTTTTAAAAAAATCTTTAAATTTTCGATATGCTCACCCCCCCCTCCCCACACTTTGAGAAACACTGCGCTACGCTGTTTGTATGTCATGTTCTTTTGGGTCATTAAAAATGGCAAGAATTTTTTTGTTTACCTTGTATACGCAATATTTTATCAAATACTGCATAATAATCCTAGTAATTTTTGAATTTTAAATACTTCTGCAAAATATTTAATGTTTGTATGTTTAATAATATTTCAAAGAAAGAAAAAGTAAACAATAAAAACTATTGTCTTAAAACAGTTAGTTGGATTTGTTAGAGCCCAACTGTAGAAGGCTCTGTGAAAGCGCGAGTATGTAAGTGTGTAATGGTGTTTACAATCACACACTCGAGAGTGCGACACAGTAGACCAGGGATGATGACGAACCGGTGGCACAAGTGCCATTTATGGCACGCCACACAATATTTTGGGCACGCCAGCAATGAAAATGGTTTGCAATTTATTTCAAAATAACAAAGTTCACCATGAAGTAATACGAACAAACGCAAGTGATCGGTCGCGGGATTGCGGAGAATCAATCTCTGCAATCTGAAGACTAGATTGATTGATTGATTGAATATTAACGTCGCACCGTTCAGCTACACGAGGGCTTTTGGCGACGGACCACGTAATTCTGAACTATGGTGAAGTGACGTGGAAAACACCTGAGCTGGCCCCCTCCTCTCCTAACTACCACACCAACGGGAGGACGTTTCAGCTCTCGACAGATTTAACGTGCATCGCTGCCCTACACGGCGGGTCTCTAGTGGTACTGGGCTCGAACTCGTGACAAAGCAAGCCACGTTCCGATACCTATACCACTCGGCTACCGCGGCCGAAATATATTAAAAGATACCAAAGAAGCTATATAATAAAATTTGAAATTTTTATTATACTCAAACAATTGTACAGAAAATATAACAGAAAATTTTAAATCTAGAAATATGGCATTATTATTAAAGGCGACAAAGCGGTGCGTGTTCTGGAACAGTGGAATGCAGAACGTCGTCTGTAAAATGGCTGTTTGAAACAAACCACAAATCCTCGTGTCAAAAAAGTGAGCCACAGCAAATGTAATTATTTGCTTAGAAACCGTTTAGCAGATGACTCTCGAATTTAGCATGCATACTACTAAAAGTAACATGTTAGAATCCTAATATGTTTTTTGTCATCTAATCTGCAACAACAGAACTCACACTAATGTTCACTTTAATTTGAATTGCAGGCATAACTAAAACATTTACAACTATGCTGTGCACGCACACAAAAGGTATTTTCTTTCGTAGTAAATCAAGAGTTTTGTGTTTTTAGTATTTAGTTATATATTATTTTCCCAATAATCACAAGCCAAAATTATTTGACAGCACGTCTTTACCTCATTCAACACTTCCTTAGAAACAATGATACATAAAGGTTCGCTTCCCCTGTAGTAGACGAATGCATGCGGCCTATTACTAGTTTACCATAGTATTGTGTATTTTCAATCAGCGTACAATAGTAGAATATTTTAAAAGTAGATGATAAAGTGTTTATATTTGTAAAGAAGAGTGTGGAAGTGAATGATTTTGAGTAGTGACTGAGTTATTCCATCCTGACCTAAGAACCCATAAACGTTGTGGAATAGATTACAGGGAACGTCTATATTGCATTATACAGATTAAATGAATAGGTAATATCAACTAAATATTAAACCATGAACAGAATAATGCCATATAATTTAGAGAACTTCAGTATATCTCTAGAATTCTGAAGTACAATAATGAAAACAAACTATCCTTCGGGACCTAATTTTAACTCAAACTTTTTGCGTGTAATTCAACAAAAAATCATTTAGATATGAGCAAGAAAAGAGAATCAGAAATGTTAACTTAATTATTTATAGAAGAAAATATCCCTTGTTTGAGAAAATGAGCTGAAATGCTTTAGCGTAAGTATTCCACATTCTTTTTAAAACAAAGAAAGAAAGAAAAGAAATTCCATATAGAATTATTGAGCAGAACCCGAATCAAACGCGGAGAGGATCCACATAATTTTACAGGACATTCCCGTTTCTTTGTTTTTATTGTCGAATGGTCGAAGAATGGCGGAGAAGACTTTTGACTAAAATAGAAAGCATATTTCGATCTCGAAATAGAAGGACCATTCTGTTTGCTCTCTGCTCAATAATAAAATAAAGAATATGTATATTGAACGCAAATGTTCTTATGATTCGAGTAGAAATTCTTTAAAAATCCTTATTTCCTTTATGGGTGAAAGGAGATAAACTCAAACTCAGTAGCGCTACAGCCCATGAGGGTCAGGGCCAACTTTGTCCATCTCAGTCAACTTTATCCATCTCAGCACCCAATGGTGACCATTGGGTGCTGAGGTGCATGAGCAGATATCTCGAAGGTGTGTCTGAAGCGAAACCCCCAGTGTTTTAGACTCCAAGCAAGTTTGGTACTCATTTTATCGACCCACTGAAGGAATGAAAGGCTGAGTCAACCTTTCCCAGCCTGAAGATAAAACCCCGAACCTGTGGTGTGGAAGTGCGGTGCGCTACTAGAAAGAAGATAAAGCTTGCCAATTTTTTTTTAAATTGCCACATCCGCTATAAGGTTCTTATACCCGCGATTCGTGAAAAACCACGCTATCTACGAATTCACGATCTTGAATATGTATTTGATATTAATATGCATTTGACCATGAATATACATTTTATATTAAGTATTATAAAACCTGTTCGAGTAAAAAGACTAAAATGTAAACCGAATTAATTATTATGGTTATTGATGTTTCTTTTTTCAATAATAGAGCTTATGCATGCGGTTAAATGCGCCATCATTAAAGTTGATTCAAATTCATCATTTATTTTACTGCATATAACAGACCTATATCTTATATGTTCTTACATACAAACCTTTCATAAGTCAGTGCTTACTTTTATATGACTTAGAGTGTACATCTAAGGAAAGGTGTGTATAAAAGCATTAACTTTCAGCTTCGAAGGAGAGAGACGTTAGGATCTAATTGATAGCAGTTAGTGATAAACGTAAAATAATAGAAAGCTAGACGAGAGTGATCCGTAGATTATTTGCTTAGTATTTAAGATTGAAGATTTGGTCAATTAGTTGTTTTAACTGAAATATTGTCGGATCGAAATAGAACGTAATTTCAAATATTTAGGATATGCATTGCTAGAACTCACCTAGAGTAAGTGATTCGGTTAATAATTAAATATTCAACTATCTCTCCACCTCGCTTTTGCTCCTATATTTATCTAAAGAAGCATTTCTTAACTTGGGTTGTTGAAATCTGTTAGGTTGTTGAGACTTGTTAATAAATTGTGTTTGTTGTGACTATGGCTAATATTCCTTCTAACTCTCATACACTAATGGATGGAAAAGCCCATCCACTACAACTGTTATTTAAATGAATAAAGTAAATGCAATTATATATAACTTGAGAGTTTTTTCTAATGTATGTGACGAGGAATATAACGTGAAAAGATCAGATTTTATACCCTCGTTGTTAAAAGCTTTCTTCCAGCTAGATATTCGAATCGAATAGGGTTTTCTAGTTCAAATCTTGTTTATTTGTATTAAATTTTCATGGACAGAGTAAAACATATTAAGTATAAAGCCTTCTTTTAGTTGCATAAAATTTTATTTTGACTTATTGCCGAAGAAATACAGTAGTATCTTTTTTAAAAGGGGAAAAACCCTCTTATTTCAATGTAAAAGCAAAATTCTACATTTTCTCTTCTGTAAAGTGTGTTTTCTTTTATTGGGTGAAACTTACACCCTTTAAAGTTTGTGTTTCCTCGTTTAAATGGCGCGATTTATTCTTACACGAACATAAAATATGTGGACATAGCTGAAAACCTTTTACGCAATCTCTGAAAATCCAAGCTCAGTGGCAAGATTTATTCTTTTCAATTCAGATTTTCTAAGTTATTAGGATAAAGGAAATCTTCAACAGCACAAAGTTTTAAAAACATTCCCGATTTTATAAAATGTTCTTATATATCTTTAGATGTTCGATATTCATAATTTCAAGCTTTATGTATTTTATTTACTTGTTCAAAAGATGTAAATATAAAATTCGCTTACACATCATTTAATTATTTTTATTTTTACGTTCCCATATAGTATATATAGAGGTGAAAGTGGATTTATGGAATATATTCCGTAATATATATATATAATATATATATATATATATACACACACACACATGACATTTTGCTTTCGATAAAGTTTTGAAAAATCTCACAGATATTCTTATAGATCAAATGGAATTCAGAAGATTTTTTTAATATCGTTATGAATGTAAACCAGTGTTTCTCATACTGTGGGGTGCACCCCCTAGGGAGCGTCATAGCCTTACAAGGGGGGCGCGAGCATATTGAAAAGTCGACATAACTAAAGACTATTTTTTAAAAAAATTATTAATTTACTGAAAGCAAACAAATATGAAAATAAAATACACATTTACATTTATAAATATATCTGTACTGCGCAATGAATTTTATAATTAATTTAACAGTACTAAAGAACAAATTTAATAATTACCAGTGTCCCCATAGGCTTGTCATCTATAAAATTAAAAATAAAAATTAACCCTTATATTGATACTTTATATGGTTTATAATTAATCCCTTAAAAACCGATTAAAAATTGCGCGATTTGCTCCCCAAATCCACCCTTTAACGCGTGGTGAGCGTATCTGGTGTATTAGGGTAGGGGACAGAAGAGGAACAAATAAGTAAATCCTTCCAAACACCGTCAACTTCATTTAAGTGAATTCCAAAGCAATCAAAATAATTTTATGGAAAGCAATGCGCACAGAAAAACTTGTACTTAGGAAATACGTATATATACGTCCTATACAATTAACACACTGGCTAAGTAATACATTTATATACGCTGGTGGCACTTGAGAGTTTAAAGTAGTACATTAGTTTTATCTTCAAAGTATAGTATTATTGAATTCTCTCAATACATTGTTAATATATGGAGGGGGGGGGCGATGAAAGTAATGATTGAATATTGGGTCGCAAATATTGAAAGTTTGAGACGCACTGTTTTATAAGGGAACAAAGAAAGACTTCTTGCAAAATGCCACAGACTATTCAAAAGAATGCTATGCTTAAGACTAGTATTATTCAACCTTTTTTTTTTCTGCTGGACCACATACATCTGCCAGCTATTTCACGCGGGCCGCAACATGAGGATAAATTTGGGGGGGGGATGCTTTCAGACAAAGATAACATTGGAAATTTAAAATGTGAAAAATTGATTAAAATATTATAACTCCTGTTTTGCTTTTTTTATTATAATTTTTTTAAAAATATTTCTTATTTTTGTCACTAACATTAAGTTGGAAGCACTTAAGAAACACTTCTTCACAATTTCTGCATTAATAAACGGTTTCATATGATTACCAATAATATAACAAACTTCACAGGATGTCTTTGTTACCGCCATGATATTGCCACAAACAAAACACTTTGTTGCTCTTGCAAAGATTATTCACAAGAAAGCTTATTTATCACCTCTTGAAAGAGATCTTCGAGGAAAAGTGTCATTCAATGATTCCTGTTTATTGGTATTTTTAAATACAGCACTTTCGTGACAAATCAAACAATAATGGATCGATGTTTGCTTTTCACTACAAAATAGTCAACCTCCAAATCATCTAGAAATTTCTTCTATATTTCATTTGTAAGATATGAAAGAGAGTTACAAATTAGCTCCACCCATAAAATTGTCGCTACTCCACTGTTGTCTGTTATCACTAACTCAGTGTTTCTCAAACTGTGGAGCGCACCCCTCGAGGGGGGTGATAACCTTACAAGGGGGACGCGAGTATATTGAAAAATGGAAAATGAAAGATTATTTAAAAAAATATCAACTTAATAAAAGGAAGAAAAACAAAATGTATTCTGACATAATAAAAAATGAAATACACATTTAATCTGATATAGTATACTTTTAAATGTATCAGTACGGCACAATGTATTTGATACTGAGTATCAATACTAAGTTAAGAACCAGTTAAATAATTTCTAATGATTCTTTTTCCATGGGCTTTTCATATATAAAAAAATGTATACAAGATTTAATAGTTGATATGGGAGGGGGGTGATGAAAATTATAATTGAAAATTGGGTCGCGAAAATCGAAAGTTTGAGAACCACTGATGTAAACATATTTTAAACCTTGTTATTTTTTTATCTTCCAAGCTTCGTCGAAGAAGCGAATTGCTTCAAGATGCACTGAGTTCATTTAATTTAACCAAATAACTGTATGTTGCTGTGTATGATATAATCATTTATTTGTAATTTAGCGTAAACAGATATGCATTATTTTAATTATTATTTTTTGATTCATATTTAGAAATTTTAGATAAATTAATAATTTTTGTGATGGCTATATTTACGTAACGTTTGAGTTCACTATTTTTACCACAATGTATTAGCAAATAACAACGTAAATTTTATGAAGTATCATGAATTAGATGTTGTAGAAATGCACATATGAATTTACACACACATTAATCAATTTCTAGCAGGCCCACATTGATGCAAGCATTTTTTTATTGAAAATGTTTATAAATACCCATGCACCACAAAGTAACACACGGGGACTTACAGAAGTAAGAATGAAGCACATATTACAAATGAAAGAAAATATTTTCAAGTCACGAAGGATTACAAAAATTTGCAATAAATTTACAGAACTTTTCAAAAGCACTTCTCGTGAAAATAAGCTGATGAAAATTCAGAGGTCAATTAATATTAATGCTCTTGAGGGCCAGTCTTAGGATCTTTCTTTTGTCTAATAAACTTGAAAAACATAAGTAACACATGTGTTCTGCATTTTCCTCAACACCAATATTACAATCGCAGGAAGATGACGGAACCAAATTAAATTTCTTCAAATAGGTTTTAAAGTGTTGTTTCTCATCCCCGAGATCAGCCGAGCTGGATCATGTCCATGAGTCCATTCACCCTGAGAAGTCCAAAACCAATAGGGAATCTTGAACCAAGCCCTGCTTGGTAAGCCCCAAAACAAGATCAAATGTGGCCAGGGGGACGAGTTTTAAATGCCATCAACAAAAGTCAATGACAACATATGACCACTAATGAAACGAGTAGACGCAGATTGATCTCGTTTACGGCTGCCCCGAACCAAGGAGCCGTCAGGGCATTTTCTCTGTTACCATGGGTGCACCGGTGGGACGCTCCAAATGGCCTTATTATTTGCTTTATACTTTGAAAATAGTTCCAAATAAGTAAGAGGAGTGGCAGGCACTGTAATTTCGCCAGCACCAGCCCTAGCCAAATTATCCGCAATTTCGTTCTCAGCAATGTCGTCAAGGGACGGGATCCACTGAAAGTGGATCTGATGAGAAAGAGAAAGTCGTTTTAGTATCTTGAGGATGTCTACACCTGTGTGATCCCTCATGTTATGCCAATTGCCCAAGTTCTGAATGGCACTTCTGTTATCCGAAAAAATCCAGATATCGTTTATATATAGCTGCGGAAACAACTCATTGGAGTTAAGTCCCTCTAGAATTGCAACAAGCTCGGAACGGAATACCGAGCAAAAGTCCGGATTTTTTCTCTGGGTTTTAATTCCCTGGTCCCGAAAACTAATAGATGCCACTGCCAGAATGACACTACCAAGTTTACTGCCATCCGTGTACATATGAACAGCATCCTTGGGGACATTCTTAATTCTTTCAAAAGTTTATGTTTCAGGTATTACAACAATTCATTTTATTTGCTAACTTGGATAAAGAGGTCAACCTGAAAGTAAACTCCATCAAGACCCTCAGAAGGGTCAATAATCTGAGATAAGCTTAGATATTCTACAGAACTAACAAAAAGGTGGCCCAACGTGTCCTAAGGGACTGCTACGTTTTAGCCTCTGGTTACTACTCCATGATCTTGGAAATTTCGATGTACGATTCTGAAAGCCAAGACTGGGGAGCTTGCTGTAGTACTTCACTAAACATGCACTTCTCCTAAGACTTAATGTCGGCTTCTTAGATCACAATATGTTTTGGGCAAGAATTTCGAAGGCCTGTAATAGGTTTTAAAGTTACCATGATCAGTGAGAAACTGGGTTTTTTTTGTAATTATTATAAAAAAATAATGGCATGACACAGTCTCTTATTAATGATTAGCAAAAACTTTTTTGTCAAGCTCCCTTTATTTGAGGTTAGATATTCGTGGTTCCAAGACTTCACCATTCTTTCTTTCATAATCTCCTTGTGAAAGGATTTAGAAATATTAACAGCAATCTCAATTTCTCGCTTGGTGACAGCCTTTGTAAGCCAATCAACCCCCACATTTCCAGAAACACTCGTGTGTCCGCGAACAAATGCAAAAACTATTGAAATGTTTTTATCTTTCGAGCTTTTAGTCGTTTTTATATCTCGACGATTATGTTGTTAGACGAAGTAACACACTTCATAAGATTCAAGGATGAAAGAGAATCGATACAAATGAGATAGTCTGAGGTGACACTATTTTGTTCAGTGATCCATTTAACGGCAAAGTTTAAATATATAAATTCAGCTACAAAAAATGTACATTCACCATTAATTCTAAATCCAAAGTACTGGGATTCATTACCATTCCTGAAGGCAATAAATGCGAAATCAACTTTGTCATCTATTTTACTGCCATCAGTATAGCAAATAACTAGGAAATAATTCGGGGTTTTGTCACTAGAATAATATTGATAGCGTTATTCTCTGAGAGATGAAGGGGAAAAGATGGAGACAGAATACAATCATAATTAGAGATTGAAGCAGCAGAGAGATTTGCTACAGAGAGATAATATTATGAAAAAATAGCAATGTTTATTGGAAAGGCCAGAAATTGAATAAACTGACTTGTAACTATTGGCACGATATCCACATATGACCGGCAAAAGTATTCTTTTTATATACCTCTCAGATATTTAGAATTAATTTTCTTTTTATAAGCGACTCACTCCAAACTTTAGAACCTTACATTATGAAAGATTCAATTCAAAAATAAAATTAATTTGCAAGCATTTAGTTTGCTTATACTGAATTCTATTACTTGATAAATGTAATTTTCTTGTAATACAAATCTAATTAAAAAACTTACTGTTGAGAATCATGTACTGAATAATTTCTTTACTAACTTTACTTCGAGTAAATTTTTAATATGTATACCTCATATTTGTAATAATATATATATGTTTATATACCAAAGTGTATTTGGACATATCTACAGTCATCAAATGTGAGGCATATCACTGTCCTGTTAAATAACGCATGAGAAACAGAATCGTCAATATTCACGCTCACGATGCTACGTAGTTCAGATATCGAGAAAATTGTAATCTTCGAGTACCTCAATAATGTCTGATCCACACACAATAATCAGGCGAGTTTAAAGTACCTAAATTACTATAGTGAAGGTAAAAAGTGACTGTTGGAATGTGTTCTGACACAGTAGACTCATGAAACTGATATTTAGAGGCCGACAGATGCTGTGAATAGAATTTTGGAAGACCTGGACCCTATCAATTGTCTACATCCGTGAGAAATTTCCATAAACTTCCCGAACTATTGTTTCAACGAATATAGGCCACCTACTCTGCTAATAGGGACATGCTGTCATCCACAAGCCCTTAATCACCACGTCCAATAGCGCTTACCCGCCTAACATGGTGCAAGGAATGTTGACAGTGAAACTTTAAGCAGTCAAAGCAGGTGCTCTTGAACGATTAAATTAGGTTTCCCATTCGGGCTGACGACTCTAGGTTTGACATCCTCCAGGAAAATGCCTCCAGTGGGAATACAAAAAGTGAACAAAGATATTCGGTGGAGGCGGAAAGTGGAGAAGGTGTCTTTGTTTGATCTGCAAATTTTGTTATCAAAATTACTAGGAGCATTAACGTTAACCTGCAGCAGAATTTTGGATAACCATGTGCTTCCTACATTATTGCAGTTTTACATGTTGAACTCACGTTATTTCCATGCTAAAATTACCAGCTGCTGTGTTGCGAGATTCACCATGGCTTTGTATGGTGACAATTTAATTAGTCCAATGAACTTGTCTGCTTAGATCCTATTGAGAATCTCTCAGACGAAATGCACTATTGACTGAAGACTTGCCTTCTTGATCAGAAGAAAATTTTTGCTGTAATCCCCCTCCCTGTTATCACCCATAAAATGTTGAAGGCCTACGTTTTCTTCTTTTTTTCATAAAGAAGTATGCAATTAATTCTTGGGAGACAGTGTACCTTAAATATGAAATAATTTATAGAGAAAGGCTTTCTTCTTTAATAATTTTATGGTATACATACTTATATAAAATGAATGTAAGTCACAAAACATCAAGAAAGATATCGTATACTTTTCACTTTTCAATTTTTTCGATTGATATTTGTTTGCGCCTGTGTGCACAAGATATATAATGGTAGATATATGCATCCCATACATGTAAAGGGTAAAAGATAAAAAATTGCGTTATATTGATGTAGACGATAGTCACGTTGTGCAATTTATCCAAGGAGAAAGGAGCAGACATATTCCTCAAAAAAGATAATTAAAATGATAGGTCCAAACACATTTTTATAGTTATTAAGTTAAAATTTTGCAAAATATTTAATGCAATAATTCCATTTATAAAAAAGTAAAACTTCAATATACGAAGGTCGTCCAGAAAGAGAAGAATGATTGCGCACCACACCTGGTGCCACGCCCTCGCCACCATGAACGCATGCACTCCAATTGAGTCATTTGAGGCATCGAAACTCTTCAACGACTTAGAGACTCCAAAACAACAGATGTTGAAAGTTGTCTCCAAGGTAATTTTAGTGCAAGACAATGCCTGGCCTCACTCATCGTCACGAACACAAGAACTTCAACATCTGAAGTGAGGGATCTTTGGATATCCTCCTTATAACCTTAACTTAGCATCAAGTGATTTTTCCTTATTCTGAAATCTAAAGGAATATTTGAGCGGGAGGCAGTTAATAGTTAGCAACTGATGAAGACCTCAAACAAGTATGAAGAAGCTGGCTCAAATCTTGAAGGGCTATGCATGGAAACTGAAAATATCAGAGTTGAAAAATTGATCCCATGTTATAATAAATGTATGAGCAATGAGATTAATACTTGAAAAATAGAGTGAGGTACTGCGGCTTTGTAAATAAAGTATTTGTGTTGATATATTTCGCTTTTATTAAGTTATGCCATAACATTATTTGTTTTGTGATGAACCTCTTACTTGTATTAATATTTGTATTTGATAGTGATACAACTGCAGTGAACCATTTATTTGGTCTTTATCTTTTTTAATTAAATTAATAGTTTAAGATGAAAAAGTCAAAGGTTTTTTTTATTATTTAATCTCACATGAGCTTAAGGGGGTTCATCCATGTGATAAGTTCAACAAATCAAAAAAAAAATCTTTTCATAAATTGCTCTTTTAACGTGTCTAGAATTCTAGAATATGGTGGTAAAGTGATTTTTTTAAATTTCGAAGTCGTTATAAAGAAGCAGGTGTTAGAAGAGCAGCTGTTCGTGTCGCTAAGTTAAGATTTTAATTGTTTTAATCGGTCTTGAAACTTTTTTTAAACGCGTTTTTCTTAAAACTGTGTTTTTCAATCTCCATCATATCTCAAGAACGGTTTCTCCGAATGACTTCCAATTTATAGGGAAGACTAAGAACATATTTACGCACCAAATAAATAACGATCATTCAAAAATTCTAAATATTTCTATTTTTATAGCAAAAACAACTCCCCTCCCCTCCCCAAAAGAAATTCGGAACTTTTTCGTCAGAGGTCTACCAAAAATCCGCTTTTGATATTTTCAATTGAGTACGATTCATTCTGTGCATTTAAGCTTGTATATTAGAATACCATTTTTTCGAGGCGGGTGTGCTCTACAATTCACGCTCTATCGCATATTTTTGGCTAAAATTTATATAAATACTCTTAAAATACATATAAATAAGTGATAAAAAAAACTTAAAATTCTACTTTTTTACTGGTTGTCAAAAAAATAAATAAATAAATAAATTCCCCCCTAAGAATGCTCAAAAAACAGGCTGCCACATGGGTGAACCCCCTTAAAGTTTGAAGAAAGATATGTTTTTTCTACGCTATAAAATCACGAGATTGTATTATACAAAGGATTTTATCGCTGCTTTATAAGTTTAGTAATTAGTTTCCATTTATCAGTAACAAAAGAAAAGTTCCATTTATTTTTATAGAAATTATACCCTTCGGGCTCAAAAATAAATTGATCTACCGCACAGGTCCCATTCAATTTTTAAATAATTAGTTCTCAAAACTTATCTAGATGACTTCAAGTATAATTTTTTCTGATTTATGAAAAGTTCATTAAAGTAAAAACAGTGTTTCTCATTTTCCTAATTTTTCATTATTTCTCCTCTTTTATCGATTAAATACTTGAAAATTAGTTGAATAAAAAGGCAAAAAATTATCCAAGCTGCGTAGAAAAGAATGCAAATCAGCAGATTTTGATCAGAAAAAAATCCTTTTCCTTTGTTGTCAATATTACACGAAGGACGTACAAATCTAAGTGCAGAAACTTGTTTATATTCAGATAGCTATCTTTTGCTGATGGAGAAGCTGTGATTCTACTTACAGAAAATGCTGAATTGCAGGAAAGAATCTTTTTTTTCTCTCCTTTACAGATACTTTTCAATCGAATCATTCCTCTTGATCACGTTTTCTTTCATCGATTTTTTTTTCACTACTGTTGTTCCATGTTACAGAAATATGGAAAATTCAAGAAGATTTTTAATGAATTGATTGTATCGCTCTTATTCTCAACAAGCTGAATTACGTTTTCATTCATAATGATTTAAAAGGCAATTGAATATTTGAATTAGGTAATTGAATTACCAAGACTAAAATGGATTACAAGTACTTACGTATTAGCGTTTTGAATCTTTTCGCCAAATGCCTTAACGTACATTAGACAATAATGAAAAAAATGTTCCCATACATACTCAAAACCCATTATCCTATTGCTTATTCCAGCGTATAATGTGCACTTTTAACACAAAAAATAAGGTCAAAATTTACTGGTGCATGTTACAGTAATAGTAATAGTTCTTCTGAGATATGGAACAACAAAGGCTGTTATCCCCACGTTATACACCGGATATAAAAATGATAGCTTTAAAAATAAACAGAATATGGACATTAAAAATTTGGATTTCTACATATATGTAAATATTGCTTATTTAAAGGGAATGACGTACCTTATGAACTGTCATTATTGGATAATATGAAGATTTCTGGCATTTATATGATAATGGTGCTCTCAGGGGCGAAGGTACCGCTGTATCATCCGTATCAATAAAACGGGGCCCTCAAGCTACAGGGGTCTCAAGACGTGTAATATTTTTATGCTTTCAAATTAGTTTTATCAAAGCAATCAATTTCATTATTTTCCAAAGAAGGGACCTCAAAGAATTTTGATATAGGGCTCCTTCAGGTCTAGTTCCTTCAGGTTCTCCTACGCCAGTGGGTACGCCACTCGTTTTCGGCATGGTTTCGGAATCGCACCAAATAGATCTTTGGTGGCCAGTCTAATGTTATCCTATTATAATGTATCGACCCAACTTGACAGAATTTTACAACTATAAATTCCCCAAAACACTTCGTCATATTTGTTTTCCATTTCATCTTAAAGCCTTTTATCTTCAGTCTCATCTTCACCACCCCTTACTCTAATCCACAAGCAAATAATCATTTTCTATTCCAACTAGGTTGTTAGTTGTACTGCATGTTAAAATGACTTGACTTATAGGAGGGTAGACCTCAAATTTTTGAGGTACACGTAGACGAGAAGTTACAAAATAAATGAATAACTATTTAATTTGAAAATACAAAGTATTTAAACACAGCGGACGATTTTTTTTTTACTGACTTACATCAAGTTGTTTAGAGTAGAGTAAATTTTAGACAGAAGAGAAAATGGAGTTGACGCGAGAACAATGTGCTATGATTTTCTATTATTTTAAAGCGGGATTAAATCAAGATGAATGCGTTCAACGGCTGCAGTTAGCATTTGGTGATGAATCTCCATGTCGTGCTACAGTATTTAGATAGTTTAAAGAATTTTGAAGAGGTCACAATTCTCTTCAGGAAGAACACACAAGAAGGCAGTGGTCGACAATAATCTCTATAATCCCAGTAAGCCATATGAAAACTTTTAATGGATAAAAATTGCTGTACCTATCAAATGGTACAGAAGGAGCTTGACATTGGATCCGCCACCATACAAAAAACTATTCATGAAGAATTACGTATGAAAACAGAAGTTGTTTTGCGTTTGGTTTCTTCGTAATAAAACTGAGGACCAAAAAGAGGAGCGTCTCAGATTAAGTAAAGAAACCCTTAAATTACTAAATTATTGTGGGCACCACTTTCCAACACGTCAAGAAAGTAAAGTATGGGTGTTTGAATACGATCCCTCGCCGATAATGGTGAAAAGACAAGGAGCAATGAAAAAGTAATGTATACCGTTTTCTTAAGAAGTACGAGATTCGTCAAAGCCACCAAATTGAAAGAGCAGAAGACAATAACAGCAAACTGGTATACTACTAAACGTCTTCCAGAAATTCTTTAAGAAGTGAATATTAGGGGATTAATGCTTCACCATGACAATGCATCTTCCCATACAGCCAGATTAACAATTGCGTTTCTTAAACAAAAACAAATTTAAATGGTAGAAAATCCATCTTATTCTCCGGATCTAGCTGTAGGTGACTATTAGTTATTTTTTTAGTTTAAAAAAAAGAACCAACGTGGACGTTTTCATTCAGAAGAGATTAATGCGGTTATAATTTTTTTTGAATCAATTCCAAGAAATGAATGGTTTGAGGCCTTTAATCTGTAGAAAATTCGTCTACAAAAGTGCATTGATACTAAAGGAGACTGCTTTGAACACTACTACAATTTTGTAAGTATAACTTTACAAACGTAGGTGTATCTCAAAAATTTTAGAATGACCCTCGTATTAATTTCATTCCATGGTTATATAATCCACTCACCCACCATTTCTAGAATAGTAGGACGTATATGACCTCCTTTTGTAAATGTTCTTTCATATTCAATTATCCACATACCTACTATTCTCTATTTTTCTTGATTTTAGGATCTAGAAGTATACTGTTGATCAAAAACCTGGTTTAAGACTTCGAATGAGAGCATTGTACATGGACATTTGAGGTTTCTTCGTAAAAGTATAAGCGCGTGTAATACGGTGGAATATACGGTATTTATAAGTTTGGATAAATGTTCCCCGAAATGGTGGCGAAAACTTGGGGCATTTTCTTCAGTAATTTCTCCAATTTACTGCTTGGCGGGCTAAAACATAAGCACTGAGTCACATTATATTTCATCTTAATATAATATTATTCTAAAATATTATTTTTAACCAGAAAGATGATATTCTTTAGATTACCAATAGAAAATTATGTAACTCACATCAATTTTTCAAATTTAATCTCATATTAAAGTATCTGACTACGTTCGGAACCGTGATTTTAAAATAGCGTATAAATGCCTTATTTTTATGATATTTAGTGTAAATTAGATTATAATACATGTATAAAATTGTTTTAAGGACATTTTGACAAAAAATTATTTAAATACTATATTTTGGCAAAAAATTAAATTAGAATAACCTTTTTCAAAATGTTCTCCTTTTATAAAAAATGCTTCTAAAATAATAATATTTTGCTTATATAAAGTAAAGACTTCTCCAGAGAGTCTGAACTATGATTTTTTAAAAATTCACTTTAAATTCAGAGTTACAATCAATTGAAATAATTATCGGCGTTTTTTTCTTAAAATTTCTCCCCTCTGTTATCGTAAAACATAGATAAATACACTTCTAAGTTATATATTTCAAAACTTCTATAGTTGAGCCTCTGTACAGAGGTCTGAGCTATATATAAGCAAAGTATTATTAAAATATAAGCATTTTTCACAAAAGGAGAATATTTTGAAAATGGGCCATTCTACGTTCAGTTTATGTCAAAATATTGTACTTAAATAATTTTTTTAATAATATTCTTAAAACAATTTTATATACATTTTTTAATCTAAGTGACACTAAATATCGTACATATTATCCATTTATACGCTTTTGCAAAATCGCTGTACCAAACGTAGTCGGATACCTTAAAATTTACGTCTATTTTCACCAGTAATGGATTTCATTTTAAAAGTATTTTATATAATTGACAAGAATTTCATTTTAATACTTTATTCGATTGAAATATTTTATTTGAATAATAAACTTTTGTTGGTTAAAATTTATGATTTCAAAAATTTCGCATGAAACAATTAAGTACGATTCACAAAGCCCCATTTCAATTTCCTCATTTGGCCATGAATTTTTTTTAATAATAATTGTTTCGAATTGCTTTATTATATCGATTCTATTGCCAAAGATTGTAATTATTAGTCAGGTAAGATCTTGAAGTTATAATTTCAGAAACTATTTCGTGGGCCGTGGTTGGTGCGGTGTTGAAGTTCGGAGAGTGGGGTAACAGATCAGATGTCCTCCGTATCACTTGAATAAGATTCAAAGTCACTTGGTCCGTTGCTAATTGCTTCCACATTGCTTTAGAACAGGGGTGTCTAACCCGTGGTTCTCCTTGAATAATTTTACAGTCCGCAAGATTCTTTACAACTTTACAAAATTTGAATAGTTTGTACAAGAGTTTTTGTTGAAAGAATTTTTTTTGTAAAAAATAAATCCCATAACTGTTATTATTTTATCACGTTGCTTCTGTTACTGCGAATCACTCTTTTTTTAAAAATTGAAATTTATTAAACATAAATCGTGTGCTCAAACTTAACGCACAAAAATCTGCAACATTAGTTACGATGCACAAATACACATGCATTGAGATCGACTTGCAAAAACTAAGTGAAAGAGTTGAGAAACAGATATTTCACTAATTAAATAAATTAAACATTATTTGATCATTGCATTGTTATTATGATACTATCTATGTTTGTGTATACACGAAAAGCAATGAAAACGATAACAATGTAGTATCCTTCTGTTTTAAATTTTCACTCCAACAAATGTTTGTAATAGATCCAAACCCAATATAAAGATATATGTTTTTATATGCGACCCACGGGATTGTAAAGTTCTTCCGAAATGGCCCGCGAGGTCATTTGAGTAGGCCACCCCTAAAGTTTAGAATACGATGTTAAAAAATAAAGTCAAGTTCGTGACCGTGGTCATAGTCACGAACTCATAGACGACGAGTCGTAAGTTCGGGACCTGGTACCGTAATACGCCATGTAGAGGAACTGGTACATATATTAAATCTGTCATGGATCAAACTCACAAACTTAAAAAAGCATTTGTTGTTCTACTTTTATCACTTTAGAAATGAGGTTTTTTAATAAAAAAATTTTATTAAAATATTTACATTTGTGTGTTAGAAAAACATAATGTGCCTTGCAGCTTTTCATGATTCATCGAATTCTTGTTCAAAACGTTTAAGAACAAGTGTCTATGAAGATGTCGACGAGACAGTTTTGGTGTGGATACACAATGCGAAAAATAAAATTGTTCCGATCTCTGGATCTTACGTATTAAAGAAAGCTTCTCAATTTGACGAGGAATTGGGATACGACCAATTTCTATTTAGCAATGGAGGGCAAGAAAAATTTAAGCAAAGACACGGAAAAATACGCCTGAAGGGATTTGTAGTGCATTGCAACGATGTATTATGAAACAAAGTATTTTTTCAAACAAAATTAACAGATATTATAAGTAGTTAAATTTAAGGACGCATGTGATAATGTATGTTTAAAATTTCTAGCTTTAAAGTAAAATATGTTTAAAATTACGTGCAAGCTTTAAATTAGAAAATGTCCTGAAAATTCATTAATTTTAATATAAATCTATTTTCTTAATGTTCAAAATACAGTATATTCCTCGACATTTTTTTTTTCTTGTTTACTTTGCAGGTTTTCTTTCTTATATTTTATGGGTAAGATTTATAAAATAAATAGATATTAATTTACAAAAAGGTGTGAATAATTATTTTTTTTAATAACGTATAGTGCTTATGAATTTTAATTTTGTTTTATGTGTTTTCTAAAGTATATGGAAAGATGAACTTTTCTATAATAAATTTTGAATGTAACGAACTTTTTTCGGGATTTAGTGACTTCATTAAATAGAGGTCCTAATGTATATATTACTATTTTTCACTAGCACAGTACGACTAGCTACTGTATAAATGTCAAAAGAGTTAAAGCGTAAATTTTACGAACAGGTCAAACTAAGTAACTCTTTAAAGAAGATATACCTATTCTTAGAATATTTTTTTTAATATTGCCTCTGAGTATTGATTGATTATAAGTATTAAAGTTAGAAAAGCGTTTCTCAAACTACCGGGCGAGCCCTCGTAGGGGAGCGTGATAACTCTTCGAGGGGGAGCTACCATATTAAAAAGTTGAAAACAAAAGATTATTTTTAAAAAATTATTAATTGACTGAAAGCAAACAGACAAAATACATTCTGACGTAATAAAAAAATAAACATTTACACTGATTTAATACACTTATAAATGTATCAGTGCAGCACAATATATTTTATAATTCATTTAACAATACTAAATTAAGAACAACATTAATAATTATCAATGACCCCATGGGCTTGTCATATATAAAATCATATTCAAAAATTAACACTCATTTTGATAATTTATACAGTTTATAATTATTCCCTTAACTGGTGAATCAAAGTTACGCATTTCTCTCCCCAACACCCCCTTTTTCCACGTACGCATGCGCATGTGATGTATTGAGCTGGGTGGGGGGTGGGGAGAAAAAAGAAAGAAAGAAGAAAATCCTCTGAAATAATAAATCCTTCGCAAACCCTGTAAAGGTCCTTTTGTTGCATTCCAAAGCCTTCGGAATAATTTTATGAATAGTAGTGTACAGAAAATATCGTACATCAAAAAGACATATATGTATGTCACGGCAATTCATGTTTTGGCTGAGTGAGACGTTTATATACGCCGATGGCACTTAAGAGGCAAAATTGTATTGTAGCTTTAGTGTCAAAGTATATTATTGAATGCAATACATTGTTATTGTATGGAGGGGGGAATTTTGATTGAATATTGGGTCACAAATATTGAACTTTTGAGAAACACTGAGTTAGAAGCAACTAGAGCATCTAATTTTTAGCCACGGTCGAGTGACGAGGATTGCTCCTAACCTGGAAACCTAATCTCCTAATTAACACATAACACCGAAATAAGGATTCTGAAACACAACATATTTAATGCGCATTAACCGTTTTAAATAATGGGTCTTTGACAGCATAAGGACTTGGACCTACAGTTTTAAACAACGCCGGCCATAAGCTCCCTAACACTACGAAATTAATGTGGTTGCTAGGCTCTACTAAATTTGGAATAAAACTATGATGTATTGTTAAAAGTTTCTTTTATATAAAGTGAGTATTAAAATTATTTTATCTAAACCATCAAAAAATTGATCATACTTGACAATTTTTCCAGTTCCCGTTGAGTCTAAGCAAAATTAATTTCATCACTAATAGTTCTAAGAGAAAGAAATTATTGTAATTCAGTGCCTCTCAAACTTTCAATATTTGCGACCCAATATTCAATCATAATTTTCATCATGCCCCATTCCATACAATAACAATATATTGAATTCAATTATACTATACTTTGAGGCTAAAGCGACTACTTAAAACTTTTAAGTGTCACCGGCGTATATAAACGTCTCCCTCAGTCAGAGCGTTATTTTCCGGAACGTATATATACGTCCTTCTGAAGTAAGATCTTTTCTTTTCACTGCTATGGAATGCAATAAAAGGACCTTGACAATGTGTCCGGTAACATTGGGAGCGAATTGTATAGCTTTTAATCAGCAGTTAAGAGATTAATTATAAACCGAACAAATTATGAAGATAAGTGATAATTTTTGTAAAAAACTACTATATATGAGAATACTATGGAATCACTGGTAATTGTAAAACTTGTTCTTAACTTAGTATTGCTAATTAATAACCAAATACATATTGCGCAGTATTGATACATTTATAAGTGTATTATATCGGTGTAAATATGTATTTTATTTTTTTGATGTCAGAATGTATTGTGTTTACTTTGAGTAAATTAATAATTTTTTTAAAATAATCTTTTGTTTTCGACTTTTCAATATGCTAGCACCCCTCCCCTCACCGTAGAGTTATCACGCTCCCCAAGGGGGACGTGCCAAACAGTTTGATAAACGCTGTTATGTGTATATAGGATACATTAATTTATTATATTATTGGGTTTCTTTATTTTTCAACTTTTGATATAATCGATCCAATTTCATGTATTTGTATGAAAAAGAATATTAAAGTCCATTCCCCGTAAATGCTTTCTCCCATTTTATAAAAATCATGTGATGGTCTTATCCACGTCTGTGACTAATCCACTGGGAAGGGGAGTATTTCTTAACTGTTGAATGCCTTTAAAATCACTTCCAGGTGAGAAACCGTGATTTGTTATTTTGAGTGCTATTTAAATTCTAAGGAGGTGAATGTAGGAGTTCGTCGTTAGGCTGCTAGATTAGGGGATAGCCAGTTATACCGATTGACACTTGCCTAGTGCCTTTACTTCGGATCGCAAGCAGGTAATCAGCGACAATTATTTGTCTTAGAAATTTAGGAGTAGACCACTCCCTCTCTCTCGGTTTATAACATTTCTTGAGAGTAAATTGATAGATAAAATAAAGTTATTACTTTTATAAAAAGAGCTGATTCTTTTGTGTCTGAAACTTTACTTCTTAAACGACTGGGTCACGACAAGCATACTTTAAAATTAATCAAGAATATGAGTGAAATGTTTTGAATTGAGCCGATTTAAAAATTTTATGCACACGCTGAAAGATACGAAAGGATCTATCCAACATCTTTTTAAGACATTTGTATCTGCTAGTTATTACTTTCGAAAAACCCTAATTAATTTTAAAAATTTAGTAAAATTAATTTAATTACAAATAACAGGAACAAGTATATTTACAAAATATTGTAAGTTGCAACAGATAATATTTCTTTGAAATTTGGATTAATTATATCTTTAAGCATTTAAACTCAAAAACTTCGTACAATTATCTCCAATAGTTAAGGAAATAATCGAGGCTCATTATTTTCTTAACTATTTTTCGATATCGAAAAGAGATCCTTTTTAAGGGGTCGTAGGCTTATTTACATTTGTTAAATGTTGATTTTCTTATAACGTGACGTTCAAAAAATTAGGAAAAATTATACGCGCGCACAGACTAAATTCGTTATACTAATAAAATCGATTTAACCCCTTCCAAACTCCTTTTATTTCGGGATTATGGATTAAAAAATGTAAATTTTTATGCTTATTTTAAAACATACACATCCTTTTAAACATAATAACACGGTTCTCATACAAATTTTCTTAAAAAAGTAATGTAAAAAATCTATTTAAATAAATGAGTAGTTTACCTGTAAAGTTGGCTTTCTGTACGGCGAAAATCACTATTCATAAATATAAAGCTTAATAAATATTATTCTGTACGGCGAAGTCAATTCACACTATTTATAAATATAAAGCTACGAATACATTACTTTTGTCTTGAATAACAAATTTAATTTACATCCCTTGCATTTGCATAAATGATTATAAAAGTATTCATCACAACGTTTGACGGTGTATGATATAAATTCGAAAACACGGTACTGCACATAGTTCAACATTGCAATCTGGACAGTAGAATATTGTTTCTCTTCTTCCCTTTACTGTCTCTATTTGAGCAGCAAATTATACGCTGTCGTATTGCACTAGTTTTCTTTTATGTTGGGGGAATGTTGTCAACAAAGTGCCTTTCAAACAAGCATGGGGGATGGTCCTCCTTTTGCAGAAATTTTCACCGAGTGGTATTCTATTATTTTCTCTGTTATCGTCGTTATGTACTACAGATTACTTCTTTTCCTATCGGATTTTATGTACAACACACTTGAATTTCGCAGTGCTATATCCAAGAAATAGAGAAATATCTTCTGGTAATATTTTCAACTCTTCTTTTAGTAACATCTAGTAGCTAGAAAAGTAAGCAAAAGAATTCGTCACCATAAAAAACACATGTGAAATAATTCGGGAAAGGCAAATTGTGCAGTATAAATTTTCACAGTGCCCGAGCTACATTCGGGAGGAGACAGGATGGTACATTTCGAATGCTTGAGTTCAGCTCGCTTAAAGCCAGGAAGAGGTTAAACAAAAATGACGTACGTTGCATTGAATACAAATAAAATAAAAATATTGAATTAAAAAAAATTATAAGGAAAAATAAGGAAACATTGTTTAAAGTTTATGAATGAATAAATTGTTATAAGGGATTTTTTTTATTTTCTAATTAATTGATTTCAGAAATAGTCAGATATTGCCCTTTAATAGCTTCCTTTTGAATTAATATTCATATTCAAATGAATTTTTGATTATAAATTCTGTAGAACACTATCTTCTCTTAATTTTATTGAAAAATTGAGATCCATAAGGAAACTTACTTTTTTTAAAAAAAATTAGTAATTTTCATTATTGAACAATTAATCTGTTAGCATTATAATTTTATACCATTAGAGCATTGGTAAATAATCTTTTACAATTCATGCGCCTGTTTGTTTCACATACAAATTCAAATGCACGATAAATATGCTATTGCTGAAGGAATTTCTTAGAACGTTGCTGTCACACTGCCAAGTTTTTACAATTTATTTTAGAGAATGAGTAATGTGCACATATTTTGCATTCTCATGTGATTTATTTTACTCTCGGTCACATATTCTTTTTAATGCAGATCCAAGTACCATCCTTTAAGTACATAAAGTTCACTCTCTCCCTATACTGTATATATATACCGACTATCTGTTATGTATTAGCCGAGTGGTAGATTTTTGTCGAGTGTGAGCAGGTTTCCATTAAACACGTCTTCAGTGAACAGATATCTTCTTTATTATGGCGCACACATCAAAGCTTAGGACAAAATTATAGTACATTTTCACATCAACGAGACAAACAAATTCATGATGATATTAAAGCACAGTGGACAAGAGACAAACAGAAGTAACATCTTGACGGACACAACACAAAAACATGAGAAACAGCTATATTCAAGGCTACATTATGATGGCAAAAAAAAAAATAGGAAGAGCGACAAACGCCATTACACAAGGTGTTTTGGTTCCTTACCAACAGTGCAAGTGCGTGATGATTACGTAATCATAGCTCTGATTAGATAGAATGTGTGGGACAGGAATTTCTGATGTAATAATATTCATCTATTACGATTAAAATCAGGGTGCTAGTTTTGAACCAAATAATCAAAAGAGTATTTCAATATTGTTAAATGAGTTAACTAAAAGGATGCCAGAGGGAATTATTACATATATATATATATATATACAGTAGTGCAGTGTTTCTCAAACTATACAGTAGTGCAGTGTTTCTCAAACTGTGGGGCGTGCCCTCTTGGGAGGTGTGATAACCCTACGAGGGGGGCGCGAGCATATCGAAATGTCGAATATAAAAGATTTAAAAAATTATCGATCTACTAAAAGAAAAGCAAAACAAAATATAATCTGACATAATAAAAAAAATACACACTGACTCTGATATACTAAACTTTAAAATGTATCAGTACGGCCGAATATATATTTGATACTAAGTATTAATATTAAGTTAAGAACATGTTTAATATTTTTCTATGGGCTTATCATATACAAAATTGTACAAAAAATTTAATACTTGATAATTTGTACGGTTTATAAGTAAGGTCGTATTGTAACTTTGGCGTCAAAGCATTACACATTATTACTGCATTCAATACATTGTTATTGTAGGGGAAGGGGGCGTGAGGAAAATTATGATTGAAAACTGGGTCACGAACATCGAAAGTTTGAGAACAACTGCAGTAGTGCCAAAAATTGTGGACACTTTTGAAAATTGTTATGCTTTTTAAGTTTGTATGCTTATAAAAATCGTTACGTTGTACAAAATGCAAAATATTTTATATCATTTTAAAGAAAATGTAATACTAAATTCAATACAAAGAACAAAATTCAAATATTTACAACGCAAAAAAAGTTATACTGCAATAACTATCGATATATTTTAAATACTGATAATAGCAGTGAGTTATTAGTGCTTAGTGAGAGTAGACTTTGTTTTTCATTACAGATTTACATCGATGTTTCCGTGAGATAAAAACAGTTTTAAGCTCTTCATTCGTTATTACATGATGCGAGGGATCTATTATATCCTCAATTAGTTCCTTTTTATGTCATGGATTCCTCATTCGGACAAGAGTTTTCAAACGATGCCACAAGTTTTCGATATAATTGAGGTCAGGACTGTTTTCTGTCCACGGCAAAAATGATACGTAGTGAAAAAGCAATGATATCAAATAATAGAGTAGATTGGACACATTTGTGATGAGAAAGTGGTGTATTTCCTTTGTTTAAATTACAAGACAGTTGGATTGTTCAGTGACTACATCTGGAGATTGAAAGTTTTGTTTAAGATGTCAGGAGACAAATTTAGTAAGAAAATAAAGCAGGAAAAACCGAAAAAGGTGTGTCACGCCTGTTGATGACAAAAGTACAAAACTACCTACCTCCAAGATAAAAGAATGTCATATACAGCCATCAGAAGTGATCTGAGTAGTGCTGGTGTTTCTGTCAGTTCAAAAACGATCAGGAGATTATCAGATGTAAGACTAAAAGGTAGAATTCCACGAAACAAACCGTATCTAAATTTACAGCGGGGCTAAAAGGGACTGCAGTGGGCAATGGAACACATTCATTGGACAAATGATTATTGGTTAAAAGTTATACGGAGAGATGAAACTAAAATGTCATTACTCAAAAGTGATAGTCTAAAACAGGGGTGTCCAACCCAAATGACCTGGGGGGGCAACTTCGGAAAAACATTATAATCACGCGGGCCGCGCATAAAAATATGTACCTATATATCAGATTTAGAAACAAAAAAAAATATTTGTTGCAGTGAAAATTTAAAACAGAATGAATTAATATATTTGTTTTCATTATTTCTCCTGAATACATTTATAGATATTGTAATAATGTTTCTATAATATAATAATTCTAGGATCAAATTATGTTTAAAATATTATAGTATGTGTGTTGCCATTTTCTTGAAAATTACGTGTTCTTTTGAATTGATCTTTCGTTACTCATTGTTGAAATTTGATAGTGCTGTCATTCGCAAACTTTTGAGTACATATTGCCCTTTACCTTAACCGTCCTGAATATTTTCTTTAAACTTTAAAAAAACATCTCTGACTGCCTTTTGCTTTTTAGATACTCCAAACAGAAAAGGAGGAGGAGAAATGAAAGTCGCATGCACAGAGAATCATGTTTCATCCATAGTACAATATATGCATAATGCAATTCGGAATTTATTAAAAATGTAATTTGTTATAGTAAAATCAAATGTAACTGTTTGATAAAATATAAATCTATTTTAATCTAAAGAACATTTCTATTATCAAAAAGGATTTATTTCAAAAGAAGAAGAGATAACAGGCAATACATTGTAGATTTATCTTTATATATAAAAATCTTCTGTGCGTGTGTATGTGACTCAACTCCTCCTAAACGGGTGGACTGATTTTGATGAAATTTTTGTGTCAGTTCCAGTGAATTCGAGAATGGCTTAGATTCCCGATTCGGTCCGATATCGCAATTAGTTAAAAAAGATATTAATTATAAACCTTAAAACGCATAATTGTCTTATCCCGTGTGCTATTTGTTCTGCTAATGCGCGCCAAGAAAAGACACGATTTGTCCTGACCTCAATCCAATTGAAGATTTGTGGCACCGTTTGAAAACTCTTGTCTGAATGAGGCACCCGTGAAATAAATAGGAACCATTTGAGGATATAATTGTTCCCTCACATCATGTAATAACGAATGAAGAGCTTAAAACTGTTTTTAGCTCAATGAGACATCGATGTGAATCTATAATCTAGGTATATATTATAAATGCGAAAATTTGTTTGGATAATTGGTCATCTTTCACGCAAAAACAACTGAATGTATTTTAATGAAACTTTACAGCGTATACATCAGAATAATACATAGACTATAATTTTTAGCATAGGCTATAATTTATAAAGATATTGTCTGAAGTGTCCAAAATCTAACGATATTTGTCAAGTAGGATAAATTCTGCCATCTGCAAGTGATTCTGGCGTGTGCTGCAAAAAAGCCCACGACAGCATATATCTATCTTTTATTTTTGAAGAAACCCTTTTTGTTTTGGCTAAGCAAGGTGTGATCGCTTCTAATTTATTCCTGCAATCAGGGTAATCCCTAATGTTTTTTTTATTTCAGAATAAAACTAAGTTTTGAAGGGAGATATTGTTATAAATCTCTCTTTATTTGAATATTTTTCTTATGATTTTTTTATGCACATTTAGTAGTAAGAAATTGATCTTTTTTCAAAATAAATACTTTTATTGCTTCTGGGACTTAAAATAAATAAACTTTCTCTTTCACACTACATCATTTGGACAAATTTTCAAAATTTGTTTGTGGTTAGTAGTTAATTATAACACAATAATTTTAATTGCATTTTTAAGTATAAAAATAACTATAACTACTGTACTGTATTTTTTGGAGTAAGTGAGTGAGTCAATATTAACGTAGCACTGTTCAGCTACACGAGGGCTTTAGCGACGGACCACGTAATTTTGAACCATGATCAAGTGACGTGGACGACACCTGAGCTGGCACTCCCTTCTCCTAACTACCACACCACACCAACTTAGCAGGAACATTCTTCGAAATCCACTCTTCCAAGATATATGGCAGCACGGGTTCTGAGTATTTTAGCGGGAAAGGCGAATAGTTTTGAAGCAGATATTGCGTTTTCAGCGGATTGCAAAGATTATTATTTTTGTCCCGAAAAAATAGTTAATGTCAAAATTTAAGTGTCTTATGTTTTGTATGTTAATGAAAACCTTAGAAAATGATTTGACTATTTATTTTAAGTGAACGGTGTATATAGTTAATTTTACAGCGGGATATCTTTAATTAATTTATTAGCTCTAAAGGATTAAATTTCCCAGAAGTGGAGTATTTTGTTTATGTATATCCCTTAATTTTCAATCTAGTGATCCAATTAAAATATTGCATGAAAAAAACTGCACTAAATCCTAATGCGGTAGATAAAGCCTTAAAGTGCATCTCTCACCTACACGGGGGGTCTTACAAAAACTAATAAAACTCGAGCTATGAAAGTGGCTAGACATTTGCCAATTTGACTCTATCCTCAACATTACGCTATGTTTTTTATTTAAGAAACGGCGTTGCTTGCGAATATTACAATTTTGACATAAAATAAATGCAACAGAAAGTAATATTAATCTATTACGCTTTCAGATATAAATTATTTATACTATTTTAAGCGTTCATTACACAAAACTTACCAATAGTACCAATAGAGATCAGCTTAGGAAGGTATTTTCAAAATTCGACCCTAAAGAGTGTTACGGGGAGTTATAAATAAAATAATTTTTTTTATCAGCCATTAGATCTACAGCAGTGCTTCTCAAACTTTCCATGTTTGCGACCCAATATTCAATCATAATTTGTATCACGTCCCCCTCCATACAATAACGATGTATTAAATTCAATATGACACTTTGACGTTAAACCTACAATACGACTTAATCCCTTTAAGCCCCCCGGCGTATATAAACGTCTCATTCAGCCAGTGTATTAATTGGCCCAGATGTATATATACGTCCTTCCGAAATACTATCGTTTCTGTGAATTGCTATCAATAAAATTATACCGAAGGCCTTGGAAAGCAATAAAATGGCCATGACAGTGTTTGCAAAGGACTGACTCATTTCAAAGTAGTTACTTATTTATTCCATTTCTACCACCGTCCACCCTCAATACACCACATACGCTTACCTGCGTGCTAAACGGTGAAATTGGGGGGGAAATCGAGTAATGTTTAATCGTTTTGTAAGGGATTTATTATAAAATCGTACAAATTATCAAGATGAGTATTAATTTTTGTATATAATTTTATATATGACAATCCCATGGGGTCACTGGTAATTATTAAACTTGTCCTTAACTTAGTATCGTTAAATTAATTACAAAATGGATTGCATAGTACTGATACATTTATAAGTGTATAATAGTGTAAATGAGTAGTTTATTTTTTACTGTGACAGATTGTATTTGTTTACTTTCGGTAAGTTAATAAATATTTTAAATAATTCTTTGTTTTCGACTTTTAAATAAGATCACGCCTCCCCAGGGGGCGCGCCCCACAGTTTGAGAAACACTGATCAACAGACTTAAAATTTAACAAAGGTGTTTTTTTCTTTCTTTTTTTGTTAGCTGAGATATGCAAATTCTTTTTTTGTTTAATTTGCACAATTCGCGTAAAATTAACTCATTAATAACTTCTTTATCCTTCAATCTGTATTGTTTAAATTTTTCAATTCACCCGAGCGAAGAACGGGTATACCAGCTAGTTAAAAGTAACTGCTACCCCTCTAAGCACTGAAGATCCACTGCTATAATCAGTTTTTAATGTATATCGATAGTCATTGCATCATAACTTTTTTTGCTTTACCAGTATTTGAATTTTGTTTCTTGTATCGAATTTAGTATTAAATTTTCTTTAAAATGTTATACAATACTTTGCATTCTGGGCAACGTAAAACTTTTACAAGCGTACAAACTTAAACTTACTAGGTTAACGTTAAACATTATTCAGGGATCCCCGAAAATACCTTATAGCTCTAAGGGTTTGGGGAGTTGATATAGTTTGAAGACCCCTGATTACATATACAAAACTAGCCGTTACCCACCCGCTTCACTAGTTATTTCATGATGTTGTATAAATATATACTGTTTATATATATATATATATATATATATATATATATATATATATATATATATATATACAATAATGATATCTAAGTCAAAGCATTAAGAATTTAACTGTATTGAAAAATATACCTATACCTCTAACTCTCACTTCTTAATATAAAAAGGATAAAACTCGAAAGTAATAATTTCTAATTAGCTCTAGAATTGAAGTAGAATGATTTTTGCGCTCTCCTAGCCCGATAACAAAAATATTTCCGCAAAATCAATGTTCAGTGAATCGATAATCCGTAAAATAAACATACAGGCCAAATTTAAAGTCTAAATCTAATGGAGCAAAAAAGGAATTTTTACTATCGATACGCTCCGTAACTCCGTTGAAAGTCAATTTCCAAAAGAACCGTTTCTAGTGGATTTCAATTCAACGAAAGAAAGAGGCAAACCAAATTTTATTATTATAGTCCAAGTAGTTCGAAAACGAGGATTTTTTTGTCATTAAGCCCCAGTAACATCCGCTCTCGCCAGGAATGTGTAAAATCCATTTTCAGTGGATCTCTATTCAACAAAAGAAACATGCCTAACAAATTTCAAATAGGTAGGTCGAACAATTCAAAAACAAGAATTTTTTTAACTCTACTTAACCCCTTGTAACCCCCTTGAGAGTCAGTTTTCACAAAGCTCCTTGTTAAACTCTATTTCATAAAAGGGCAGGCCTACAAATTTCGAAACAGGTAAGTCAAATAGTTTAAAAACGGAATTATTTAAACCCGTTTCTCGTTACCTCTTAAATAACTGAGTGCTGTTATTGAGAAGAAATTTTTAATAACCACTTAGAAGAAAGTAAAAAAAAAAGGTAGAAAAATTAAAAATATTATCATGAGGGGTGAAGTTGCACATTAAATGCGTGCAAAATCGTTTCCGCTTATATATAGATACTTTTATTTCAATTTCGAATCATACAGATGAAAAAAAAGAACCAACAAATATTATAAAACACAAACCATCAATGTCGGTGCCTTTCAGTATTTGTGGCAACCCTCAAAACGGAGTTTGGAAGAATAATTCTTATTCACCATAAAAAAATGACAAGTAAATAGATGAAGATATTACGTTTTTAAGCAAACGTGGATCCAGGTACAGAAAAGAGCAATCCACTGAAAGTGGTTGCTCTTCGCTTTCCTTTTATTTATCTTTGATCAAGAAAGGATGTTTCAGAGTACTTTTCCATCGAAATGAAAACATGTCTCGTTCAGTTATTTTTTTCTATGGGAAGTAAGGACATAAAATCTGCTTTCACACAAAATATTCATAGGAGGTGACCTTTTGAAATAGATGCATTTTTTACAATGTGTCCACTCTTGATACATAGAGATAAAAATTAAAGCGAAACTTTCCGTTTCATTTGATATAAATGTCTGTGATATGCAAACTGAAAGGAAAAGCTCTGAGAATGAAATAAATTTTTTAATATTTGATCGTAAGACTTTTATATAGTTAAAACGGACATACGACTATATGTATGTAATGGATACAAAAATAATATTAAAAACCGATATCATTTCCTTCACAAATAAACACTATATTTTGATATTGCACTATGTAATTGAAGCAATTATATCAATTTTTTGCGAATATTACAATTTTGTTAAATAACGATATCGAAGCACTAAGGTGAGGCAAAAAGATGCATTTCTTTTTTTCGTCGTTTCCTTATAGAAATTGTGTGAAAAATATATATTATAAGCATAATAGCACAAGAGGCCACATTCGATTCAAACAGAAAAAAATTATCACATATTTTTATACAAAAATGACACATAAATATATGAAAAAAATTAGCAGTTATAGAGACTGCCAATCGAAGTGAAAACTTAGAACTTTTAGTATTAAAATTTAAAATTTCATAATGTTTAAATTAAAATTATCGACATCAATCTGGTTTTCACATCTATTGACACTCCGAGCGACAATTATAAGTATGTTTATATGGTTTTTTATAATTCAAATATATTACGGGCTGTACACAAGATCATGACAAAATATAAATACAATTCAATTGAAATAACAATTAATATACAATCATATTATTTATGGATAGTATTTGTATTTACTTAAATTTCAATGTACTTGATTTTTAACATTATTTTGTTTGCATCATTGTCATCATTAATTTCAATAATATACTTAGAATTTTTGTACTTTCAATTATTTCAATTTGTTCTAAAAAAGATACAATAGGCTTATGGTAACTAAAGTAAGAAAGGAAAATGTTTGATTCAAATTTACTCAAGTACCCCGTAAAAACCGTATCGATCGTCGTTTTATATTTTGTAGTACTGAGTTTTTGATCATTGGACATATTTAAATTAAGTGTTTCATTTAGAAATTCAATTAATGGTAGATTTTTATCATCTGCAAAGTTAATATTGAAGTCTCCACTTAAAATCTTCGGTACATAATCATATTTATCGCCACATCTTTTTTCGAGTATTTCAGAACCATCTTTTGTATAAATCGTCGAATTTTCGAATAAAAATTGTTGTATCTACCTCATAGATTTTCAAGGCGAAATATAAACGGCAACCACTAATATTTATTGCCCATTCTCTGAATCTCAACGAGCAACACATATTTCGCCTATATCAGAAACATTAGCGCAAATGCTCCTAGTGAATTTAGTATGTATGTCCATATATGAAGTAATGAAGTGTGACGTATCTTGAGTATTGTGATAAATAGCCACGCCTGCTGCTGGAACTTCAGTTCTTTTATAACTTACAACAAAGTTGAAATTCAGAATATCAAGTAGTTCTTAGTTTTTCATACGAATTTCTGACAAAAGCAGAACATTTGACTTTTTTACGATAGCATCATTTTTTTAGGTCAGCTGCATGCGCATGCAAACGGATATTTAAAATAACCCTAATTCCATGACAATATTTTTTTTGTAAATTTTTAATAATAAAATCGAATGATATAAAATTATAAATAATCATTTTGCAAAAAATAGCAAAGCACATATTTAATTTTTGACAATTTAAATTAATAAATAAGGATTTTGAAATATTAAATTTTTAAAGAAATTAAATTCAAAGCCGCGCGTGCATGTTTTCATTATTTTAAACTAAAGATTTTAACGATATATGGTAATAAACTATAATTTTGCGTTAATAACCATATTTTAAACTTCATCACATTAATCTTTAATTATTATTGGATTTTATAAAATTTTTAATTTCAAATTCCACGATAAAAATATAATTGAACAACTAGAAGTCTGTTTTACCACGATATGAAGAAAACGCCTAAGCCACTGTGAAATACTATTCCGGATTGCGTGATGCATTACAGAGGTTAAATATTAGAAAATAATGATACAAAACTTTCAAACGCCAGAATAAATACGAAGATTTAAAATAATTTTAAATAATGTAAAATTTTTAAACGCAAAAATAAATACGAGTATTTAAAATAATTTTCTGTTATTTGTTTTTTATCTTAAAAATATTAGTATATTTATTTAGTACTCACTAGTGTACTGCACAATGATTCTTCAATAAAACGACTCAAATAATCAAACAAAAACACTATTTCAACAATGCACAATATATACACATTGAACTTTTCACTAAATCCATTCAATATCACTTATAAGATATACACAGCACAAAACGTCAGCTGTATAGCTACAGGTATACTGATATAAACATGTCGGTGACGCGAATGCACGAGTTTTCACCCATCCAAAAAGTTTCTAAGGCACGTAGCACACTGCGCGGGCGCCAGTCTTGAGCATGTCGGTGACGCGAACCCATAAGATTTTCCCCTACCAAAAAGTGCCCAACACGGCTAAAGAAGTTTTCACTTCAAAAACTGCAAAACACATAATTCGATAGAATTTTCTTTGGAATATCCTCACAAGAAATATATTCCTTGGATTCATGAAAATAACCTAAATACTGTTAAAATATTTTTAATTGAAAATGCGTTTTAGTATTGTCTGCATTAGTGATAATTTTGCGGAAACAAATCTCATTAGATAAAAAATTGTTTATAAATAAATATGAAAGAGAGAGAGAGGAGTACTAGTAATACACACCACAACAAATGAAAATCTGATTAACACGGAGAAACTATACTAAAATCGCACTATATAAGGCAACACAAGGGATACTGGTAGTACAACTCGTAATTTTCAACCTGTATTTGGAGGTGAGAACCACAAGTGAGCTACAGCCTCCTCTCCAAACTACCACACCCACGAGAGACTTTGAGCTCGATCCATTTAACGTACATAAGACCCTTTCTGCACGTCGCATCTTCATTGCACTAGGAATTGAACCAGCGATACGCCGGCCACGAGTTCATAACTATAACCACTAGGCTACATAACACTGTTGACCAACAGGTTTCTTATCCTAAATAACAAAGACTCTATGTACTGTGCCTGATATGTGATACTCTAGACTGATATGTACTGTGCAAAAGCAAATCTGATGTACCCCCAAAATATATTAATCGAAACGAATAAAAGAACATGTAAAAATTAAACAATGGAAATAAATTAATCACTATAGTGAAAGATTCATCTTTCGCTTTTTATATATATATTTGAATGCTTATCTCACTCTCTCACGGGCTGACAAATTAATTATTATGAACGTTGCAGTTTGAAACTATTTGAGGACTATTGGTGATGACACTCGAAATTAGGGATGATATTTGAGCTGGCACTCCACCTTCTAAACTTTTAAACCATCCGGATGTAAGTACTTTTAGTCTCGGGAGAATTAACGAGCATCACAGCCCCACTCAGGGAAGTTTTAAGACTTCTTGAGGCCCTGGATCCCTACTCAAAGTAGGGCCTGTGCCCCTACACATATATAAGTCCCACATATGACTCTTAAAAGTAGACAGTATATAACAGACGTTGTTAAATACTCGTGCAAACAATAGCCCGAAACAAATAAATGTGCATAACTTACAATCGCACAAACCAGCTGGATCGACTACCACCTTTTGACTGAAGGAATAAAGAGGATGTATGGTGGTAGGTCTAGAACAATACATAACGATGGTCATCACATGTTGACAGTTGCCATATAATCCAGAATTCCCAGTTTTTCGGGGAATAATACAGAAAAAAATATTTTACTATTTAAATTATTTGAATCATTATCACAAAGGGTGAGTAAAGAGCGAGACGAGACCCGCATTGTGGCCGAGGACCTGGGCCTAGTTATCCCATGCCTTTAGACGTCCCTGGCCTCACTGTTCGGCAGGTATTTAGTGGCACTCGAATCCATGACTCGTCAATTCCGACCACGAGTTAGTGACCAGGACCACACTAGACTTCATGGACTATAGTTTTTTGCACATAAAAGATGGTTAAAAATAGTTACAAGTCAGATTAAATTTTGGTTTAAACTTGGTACGATGAGAAAAATTTATAAAATGCTTCGTGATGTTTACAATAAACATACAAGAAACGATTTCGAAATTTCGAAATGATCTAAATGAATTTGAGATGTTTTCGAATGCATCAAGAATGCTTGATTTGTCATATGATTTTGAGAATTTCCTGAAGTATGCAGAAAAATGATTCATACTGCACACACATACAGGGTGATTCACTACCAGATCGACAACTCTTGTAGGGTGTGCAGGTAGAGACGACTCCAAATCACATAGGAATGTAGGCTCGCTAAGGCCGTAGATGTGAGTTAAGGAACAAAAAAGCTGAGAAAAAGAACAGAAACACATCAATGCGACAAAAAACATTTTATTGAAAGGCTGTACAACAACAGGTGCTCGTAATTACGAACAGAAGTCATCTGTCAGGTGCTACAAAAAATTCTATACATTCTGGAAGATTCTTGAAATGTCACGTATCCTATAGGCAGCTACAGATATTCAAGTTATGCAGTCTTCAACTGAAGGAACAAGCATCTGGAAAACCAAACTTTTTATGACTCCAGAAAAAGAAATTGATGCACTTTCGAACACCTGTTGTTGTTCAACCTTTCAATAAAATACTTTCTGTCCCATAATCTGATCATGTCAATGTTGCTGTTTCTATTCTGTTTCTATTCTTTTTGCAACATAGCTCGCACCTACGGCATTTGCGACCCTAAATTTCTATCTGATTCCGAGACGTGTCTGTATCCTCTAAACACTTTGCCCATTTTTTGTTCCTGTAGCAAATCATCATGTATATATAAAATATACTGCTAAAAAAACTACAGGAGTACATACATTTAACAAAATTAAGCAAACGTTTCTTCTGATAATTAAGGTAAAACAAAACATCCATAGTTCAGGATGTAGCAGAAAACAGAAGAAAACTTCATATGCAAATCAACGTACATGTGGTTGTATAGAAGGGAAAAAAAGAGAATAAATACAGAAATCACACATAATTTCGTAGTTGTTGCCTTTCGTTGTTTCATTGGGAAAATTCAACCTTTCGGCTGTTCTTTTGAGAAAAGGAAAATGAGAATTGTCACAACGTAATCTACCAGAATCCATGGCTCGGTGTATTATCGGAAGACTGAAATCCGGGCAAGCACAACGAATTTTAGTGTATGCTGTTCGAGTGGCAATAAATGTCAGTGTAAGACTGTGGAATCGATGCTCAAAAACAGCCCTTGTTCGACATTGGCCAGGACAAGGTCGTCCACAGGTTACCACAACAAATAATGACCGTTATACCCTGTAAACAGCTCGTCGAGACAGAGCAGTCAATACGACGTATATTCAAAGACAGTTTCTTTTGGCAACGGGACAAAAGACTCAAACCAAACAATCCGAAATGGGTCGCAAGCGCGTGGTGTGTATGCACGTAGGTCAATGGTGTGTATTCGATGACCGAAAGACACCGTTCAACTCGAAGAAAGTGGGTTGCTGAATATCGAGATAGGAGGCAAAATGATTAGAGTCAAGCGCTGTTTACAGACGAGTCCAGATTCATTTTAGAATGTGACGTCGGACATGTTATGTTATAGCAAGAAAGGGGCACTTGAAATAACACAATATTTGTACAGGGAAGATAGCATTATAGACTGGGTGGTTTGATGGAATGTATTGTAATCAGCATACGTTGACCTATTGACCTGCATATCATACGGAATGATACCCTGATGGCTTAAGCTATACAAAAAAGACCTGAGACCCCTTGTCATACATTACGCAGCAGCCATTGGTAATTCCTTTTTTTAATGCAGGCTAATGCCAGAAATCCTACAGCTCGTCTTGTGGGGAATTTTCTTGAAGTTGAAACAATGCAGCACATAGAACCGTAAGCATGTTCTTCTGGTTTAAATCTTATCCAGCATAATTGGGATTCTTTGGAACTCTTTTGCTCTTGCTGTCCGGAGTGGAGACTGCATTTCTTGAAGAGGGGAACAGTATTCCCCAAAGTCTCACCGATAGCATCATTGCATCCGTTCTATACAAGTTTGCTTCAGTCCTACCAGTTCTAGGAGGAAGGCGGGGCAAACGCCCTGTTAAACATCCTGTGCATCAATTCTAAGCAACCAAGTTTTGGCATTTACATTCAACCAAAGTGTTCTCCTGAAGCATCATTTCGTGTTCTTTATACTATTAGAAATAATTTAAGTTCCTATACAATTGTTGTTTGCTTCTTTTTTATGTATTAAGCTTTTTTATACTTGTACTCTCCATGTTATGCCCCTTCATGGCTTTCGTGATACGATTTTTCTTAACTTTTTTGCTTTTACCCCTAATTTTTTTAGCAGTGTATAATCATTCGTTACACACACACACACACACACACACACAAGTAATATATAAAAACAATTAAGTCAGTTCCTACTTAGGTCAACAAAGAAAAATTTTATTTTAGTTACTTTTTTATTAAATAGGTGCAATTAATATAAATATGTATATGATGCTTGTGATTATTTCATTTTTGTTCGTTATTATTTATCCATTCATTAAACTTAATTATTGAAATAAAATAGCATAATAAAAAATAATTTGCATTCTCAGAAAATAGGCAATCCCAGTCGGGATTCGAACCCACCCTCTTTGGATCAGAAGTCTATTGTGCTATCCATAGCGCTACAGGTACACAGCGAATAAATTTCCGTTCTATATATGCTGTTGGATTATTATTTTTGTTTGTTGCTATTTATTCATTTTTTAATTAAATTAATCAACTAATATTTGAAACAACTGTATTAACCTCAAGTGTCATCCACTACAAGTTCAAAAAATGTATTTGAACTTGAAATGCTGAACAGAAAGTATTTCACTAACGATTGAAAATTTGAACAAAATATATATATTGGAAAATAGGGTTTCATGTTATATGGTTACAATAAAATACATAAAATTGCCAAATTTGGCGATATATATTGTACATATTGCCAAGTAAGTGAGTGAATAAGTAAGTTTTTTGTGTTAACGCCTTACTATAAAACAACAGTATACGAGTATATTGCCAAAACATATACTTTGAAGTTAAATCTTGCAGTCAAAGTGTCACGGCAAGTCATTTGAATTACCTTAACACAAAACAAAAAAAAATATCCTCTAGAACAGACGAAATCCATTTTCAGACAAAAAGAGTATAATTTGTATAATTTTTACAAAAAAAATATATGCCATAAAATAAGATTTAAGGAGAAGTACATTAAAATCTTGTTAGTTATTAAACTATGAACAACAAATATTGTTCTATATTGTTAAAAAAGAAGTGTCACTATATTGATAACAATGGAAACAAAAAAGTTTTCTATGTATTTATCATAATAAGGTAACTTGTACTGTAAAATTACTAAAGAATCCCTGAGTTAGTGTTGCAACATTTTATTGCTAATAAATAATTTAAATATAAATCATATCTTATCAAATATATGTGAATATTTGATATTTCTAGAATTGAATAAAACTAAATCATTCAAGAAAATAGACGGTAATCTTATTTGTCTAAATGTTATTCACTTTTGCGTGTTAATTTTTATCTTACATACGAAATAATAAACGATTAATACGAAATAACAAACCATTACATTGTAGCAAATCCAACAAATCATCAATTAAATTAATGGAACAAATGCTCAATTGTAATTATTTGGAGAATATCACGTCATTAAAGCAATTTAAAGTCACTAAATCTACTTGAATAATGAATTTAGAACTGATTAATTGTGCTGAACTCGCTTCAATTAATAGGTTATGTTGAAAATATTGGTGTGTAGTTAGATTTTTATTGAAACATTTTGGTAACATTCATCAATCTTATCGATGGAATCTTGAAATAAGGTTTATAAAATTGCCAAAACGTTTTCTAATCTTGCTGATTGTCACAGAGGTTAGAAATTCAAGATATGATTCTAGAGAAAGATACATTTCGAAAACTGTAGCAACTCACAGTTTTGTATGGTCTTCAAAAAGAGTAATATGAACATTTTTATTTGCAGTATTTCTACAAGTAATTATCATCATTATAACTCAGAAATTGAATGCTTAGAATTTATTATAACTCTGCTTAATTTTAAAAATTATAAAGTTTTTGCCATTCAACTTTGCATTTATATAATCAGATGTTAACATTAATAATGTCGATGTGTTTATTTATTATTTGATCATTAATTGTACAAGATTTAATAATTTACTCATTCATAGTTCGTTCATTAAAGGTTTTATAAAAATAAGAATAAAACAAAATGAACAGTTTCTTAGAAAATTTCCTGGGATAAAACAAATTAACCCATCACGTCTCGCACAGGGTATATTATGCCCACCCCTAACTTTTTTCAATTCTTCTTCTAAACCTTTTTCAAAAAATAGATAGTTTCCAGTGTAGCTGACATTTAAGCCATATCCTTTCAGAGGCCTTAGCTTCTAGGCGAGTTCTAAATATGTATTTTTGGATAGCGCTCTTGGGGTATGTCATACTCTGCGTTACAGTTCTGAATGTATGAGCACGCTTTAAAATTTGTCTTATGCCACAGCCCATGATTGTAGTTTTGGTAAAGAAATGCCATGACCAAATAATTTAATATATACAGTATTTAAAAGATATAATACAACAGTATTTTCGAATGAAGAAAGTTGTGGTGATGACGAGGAAGAATCAAATGATGGATTGTATGATATCAAGTATGATTCCTCTACTGAAATCGATCCAGACATAGAAAAGGAAGACACTGTTGAAAATAATTGCTTTATATGTAGACCAGTGTTTCTCAAAGTGTGGGGCGCGCCCCCCTGGGGGGCGCGATGACCCTACAAGGGGGGCGCGAGCGTATCGAAAATTTAAAGATTTTTTTAAAAAGAAATAACCGGAAAGAGAAGTAAAACAAAATGCTTTCTTCCATAATAAAAAAAATACACACAACACTGACATAATTTATGTTTATTATCTGGCTTTTTTCCGTCATCAAATAGCTATCTTTGATCCCAAAACCAAATCAAAGAAAAAAAACATTTTGTTTTATTTGCTGTATTTCCTCAATGAGAGATTTTTTTATTACGTTTTAACATAAAATATTACTCGTTAAAAGAAAAAACGAAACCCAGACCCCTGAGAAAAATTCTAAGAAGATAAACAATTCACCACTGTATATATTATTGAAATACTGTACATTAGTTGTAGAAAAAGAAAAGGAAGTCATGATTCACTTTTCAGCCAGGCTGCATAGTACGTTTGCTAATCATTTGATTGACCTTCAATCTTATGGTATGGTTATTATCAATATTAGTTCCCTCCCATCTTTTATGCGTTTGCTTTTCGCTTAGGGAAATTGTAAATAATTGAGTTTTGCGATATTTGGAAAAGAATTGATTGGTTTAACATTTCTGTAGGATAATTGAAAAGTGTCCGATTTGCGTCCTTTATTATGGTCTTGTACTTTTGAATCATTTTAGTTCAGTTTTATTGGATTTTTTCTCAAATCATCAAAGAATTGAATAGTCCTTGAAAGAAGGTAAGTATACTTTCTATAAATTAAAATATTCACTAGAATTCCGATTTGTATCGTGTACAGTAAAAATAATTCTAAACAAATGATTGGGGTGACTGAGTCCCCCCGCACTACCATTAATGTTAGTATCGAGTACGCGCCTGCTCCCGGGTTAAAACATTTTGAAGTCTTCTCGCTTTAAATGTTAAAAAGTAACACAATTATTCTTCATCGGAATTTTATATTCTTTTTCATAATTTAACATTAATTCTAAATGCTAATTGTGTGAGGTTTAAAAATACAGTTCTTTTAAACAGTTATTTACAATTATAGCATTTATTTAAAAAAAAATCATTTTACATTTTTGTATACAATGTCGTGCACACAGTTTTACTCTCCTTACAGTTCAGCTATTATATCAAGAATAATGTTTTATTTTTTTAAAAATGAACTCGTGCGAAGAGTCGGTGTTTCAGCCAGTATACGTTTGATGTATCAGTACTGAAGAAGGTATTTTATAAATAATTTCTTATTACTGAATTTGGCCGCGGTAGCCGAGTGGTATAGGTATCGGATCGTAGCTTGCCTTGTCACGAGAACGAGCCCAGTACCACTAAAGACCCGCCGTGTAGGGCAGCGATGCACGTTAAATCTGTTGAGAGTTGAAACGTTTTCCCGTTGGTGTGGTGTGGTAGTTAGGAGAGAGGGGTGCCAGCTCAGGTGTCATCCACGTCACTTGACCATGGTTCAAAATTACGCGGTCCGTCGTCAAAAGCCCTCGTGCAGCTGAACAGTGTGACGTTAATATTCAATCAATCAATCTTATTACTAAATTAAGAACAAGTTTAATAATTATTAGGGACTTCCACGGGCTTGTCTTGTAGAGGAAAGTTTTTCAAAGGAAGGTTTAATATCAGAAATTGACACTTAAAGAGTTATTTTTCTATATTTAGCCGAGATCTATATTTTGTCTTCAAGGCATCCACTGCAGAAAATCCGGTTTGAAAAAGGTAGGATGTTGAAAATGGTAATAGTATACGAAGTGCTTTTGTTTTCAGTACAGATAATTCCTCATCCACCTCTACCCCAAATTCAAAGAGCGATTTATTACAAAATTGCCTTTTAATTTTTCACTTGATGTGAAATCTATGAAGATTTCTTCTTCGGAAGTTGAGAGCCCTTCTGGAGTATCTTGAAATATATCCCTAATCCACTCGTAACTTGCTACCAAGCTGTCCTCATCCAGAAAATACTTTTTAAAATTCTTTGCCAACATAGCTAAATGATTTTACATGTTTTAAAAACAATTTTCACATGTTGTTCTACAGCTTTGTAAGTTTTAACACATATCGAGCTGGGGCTTTTTTTCCATCATTTACTTATGTAGTGGTAAATCCAAAATTTAAGTATTTTTGAGAAGATCGCCTTAATTTAATTTTCGGAACCATGCTCGTTCGTCTGTGTACTTGTTGATTCTTTATTATGGTCGAATGTTTGCTTACGACTTAAAAATGTATGTATGATATTGTTTTAATCTACTGCCGTAAATACTTAATTACCGTGAATTACAATTAACGTGGAAATTAAAAAAAAACGTACATTCAAGCTAGATTCGGTAGCTATAGGAGTATCGAGTCGACCAAAACTGACTGGAATTGTACGAGGAAAAGCATTTCTACATGTTTTGCGCAGACGTCCGATAGGTTGCCCAGACTCACGCAAACGTACCCTATAATGCCAGATGTGATGGATATGATAGAGAGCGACATTTTGACTAGACTATTTTTCTAATGACATTTGTACTTTGAGAAATGAATGCTGAAGGAAATAAATCTTTAATTAAATACATCATTTTGCGATCTGTTCCAATTTAAAAATTAGAGAAAGAAAAATAACATAATTCTAAGTAATATATATTTTAAGTAATTTTCTTAAAATATATATTACTTAAAAGTTACATATACACAAAATTTAATATACTTATCGTATTAATTTGTACGGTTTATAATTAAGATCGTATTGTAACTTTAGCGTCTCTCTCTCAAAGTGCATTTTTATTGCAGTAAATACATTATTGTTGTACAGGGGGGCGAGACAAAATTTATGATTGAAAATTGGGTCGCCAGTATTGAAAGTTTGAGAAACACTGCTTTCAATGTATGAGTGGTGCACAGAGTATTTTATGACTAATTAATTAATACTAAATTAAGAACAAGTTTAATAATTATTAGCTACTTCCATGGGCTTGTCTTACAGAGCAAAGTTTTTGAAAGGATTTTTAAGATAAGAAATTGACCCTCTTAGTTCATTTTCTATATTTAGCTGATATCTATATTTTGTCTTCTAAGCAACCACCACATTTTGTAATATGTTCCAACTTAAAAATCAGAGAAAGGAAAAATAACTTAGTAATTATCCTATTACTTAACTTTTTTTGCTTAAAAGTAACATATACAAAATTTAATACTTATGTCATGAATTTGTACGGTTTATAATAAATATTGTTGCTTTATCGTAAATGTGCTTTATTATTGCATTCAGTAAACTATTATGTAAAAGGGGGGCGATAAAAATTGTGATTGAAAAGGGGGGCGCCAGTATTGAAAGTTTGAGAATCACTGATGTAGACACAGAAAAATTTGGGAAGAACGTAATTTTAAAGGTACACATCTTATCCACTTTCAGATGAGCTTTTGAAAAAGAAAATAACTATCGATGGAACAGTAAGAGAAAATAAAAAAGAAATTCCAAAATTTTATATTTTAAAGAAAAGAAAGTTTACTCCTGTATGTTTAGCTTTAAAAAAGGTACAACATTTACTTCCTATAACCTAAGACAAATTGGAATTGTCTTCTACATTCAACAATACAGAGTAGTGAAACAATGGATTCATCCTAAGTGGCATCCCCATCGGGTTCGTTTAAAATCTGAAATAATATTTTCTATAATTTAACTAAAGGAGCAATTATCGTTGTTGATGAAATTACCATATCACATTCAATGGCTAGAAAATGTAATTGTTAGACTATCACAACATTTTTTTGTGTTGTTGAACGTTGCGACGATAAACGTGCAAATTATTTTGTTCAGTACTCAGAAATCACCAACTAAACATCGAGACGGACGCTGATTTCTGAAGTGTTTTTGATTTCAATATACAAAAGAAGGCAAAGAATGTAGAAATTAACCAGCAATGTTTTTACGAAATTTAAAAAAAGCTAAGATCTAATGGAAACATTGCACTCACTCGCGACGAAGACTAAAGGAGCGTATGAACAATGTACTTACTGAATGTCCAAATGAAAAGAACAGAAAAACTAAATTTACATGTGAAGAGTGTTATAAATACACATATTGCACATTTCCTACTTTGCTTCCTTCTTCACCTTTGTATACAACTTTTATGGTAAAAACTGAATGTAAAGCCTTAGATATAAAATTCCGCTCGTTTTTTTTTTGTGTTAAGAATGCCGAATTAAATAGTTTCAGCTTAAATAAATTACACATATTTCTTAAAAAATAAGAATATTAATGGCTTTTTTTCTTTTTCGTTTCTCTTTAGTACTTTTTAAATTAATTTAAATCTCTTTAATCCATTGATAAATATGTTAATTTAATTTTAAAATCTTCAGATAATATACCAGGTGATCCAAAAGTCAGGGCGAACTTTAAAAATGAATAATTCGAAAACGAATCGAGATACAAAGATACAGTTTGCACCAAACGGTAGGAAAAAAAACCCTGGTTTATGTGGCAACGATAAAAATAGTTCTGTCGGTGACCAACAGATGGCGCTATCGGATTTCTGATTATGCCAAGCAACAAACAATATAAAAAGGAGAAACTGCAGCAGGTAATGGTAGTTACTTCTCTACACTGCCGTTCTGCGTCCAATTCTGACTTATGGATCACCTGTGTGGGGTTACGCTGCAGATTCTAATATTAAAATTCCCGAGGCTGCTCAGAACTCGCTAATTAGAAATATCGTTAAAGCAGATAGATATACTAGAAATTCAAAAATATACGAAGATATTAAAATTCTACCTTTTAAAAACTATATTCAAAAACTGGTTATTTCCTTTTTTAATAACTTACCTAATATCGATAATGAAAATGTTAAAATGCTCAATAACTATATACCAGTGCCAGATCTCAAGAGACCTAGGAGAATCCTCCTAGACTCGTATAATCCCCCTAACATTTAATTTAGTCACTCGCCGGGTGGCGAGTGACCACTATCCTTGCTAAATTCTTTTTTAAATTTATTTCTTCAGTTTTATTTTTCATTTATTTAACTTTTTACTAAATTGCAACCCCACACAGGCTAGTTCTCTAGACCTCCCCTTTGAATTGTTCCAACGCATCAGTGCAGCCAATTGAGTGCCTACTCTCGCAGTGCCATAGACCAATCACAGCAGGGCCTTTCAGACAACATCAGGACATTCCCGCCGAAACTGTATTGAAGAAAAACTCCGATCATATATATATATATATATATATATATATATATATATATGACCACGCCTTCTTGCCATGTTCGAACCACCAATTAGGACACACTCTCTCAGGCAGGCCCACCCACACCAGGCCACATCAACAATCTCGATATGGAATGGAGGAACGCTTCGAGTTCCATTTCCCAGTGACATCCAGCATCCAGGTAATGGTAGTCATGCACAATGACGACATACGTAACGCCTTAAAAATTACTAGTTTCAAATCTCATATTCAGAAAATAGCAATTAACTTTTTCAACGCTCTACCTGAAACCAATAATTCTAATATGGATAATGTAATTCCTTACATTCCTAATGGTAATACTAAAAGACCAAGAAGAATTCTTCTTGATTGTTATAATCCTCCATAACTTTAATTTTAATGCAATAATTTTTTATTGCATCATAGTTTGCTAAAATTTTGCTTTCTCTTAAAATTTTTTCATTGTTAATTCCTATCTACCCCACTGGACAAGCGCCTCTCCATTTTCTAAATCACAGCCCCAGGGCAGCCAATTGGAGTCACTGTTCACTATACTAGTGGCGTAACGGAGAACATTTGGGCCCCCCTGCAAAGTCAGGTTATGGGCCCCCACGTTGAGTTTTACAAAGGGTAGACACATGCGTCAGTCAGGCTTTGGGCCCTTTAGAACCATGCCCCCCGATGCGGGGGTACCGGGGGTGTACGTTACGCCACTGCACTATACCCAGCAACCAATCAGAGAGTAGCCTCTAAGCTCTCACCCACGCTAAAAAACTCTTAATTTTTTCGCCTAGATGAAGCACCATAGCCACACCTCCCGGATCCCCTCGCTCGACCAATCACCGTCATGCCACTAAGCAGAATGAAAACCACCACTTTCGCCATGCCCAACATCAAAGACTTACCACGATATGGGATTGAGGACTGTTTTACAGTCCAGGTGCCCAAAGGAAGACTCCTATTCAAGGTAATTGTAGTCGAAGCTTGTATGCACCGAAATCACACTCCCTGGCGCTGTTAACGCCCACAATTGTCGAGTGTGAACCATAGAAAATCCACATGCATTTGTTGAGGTACCCTTGTAACAGCCTAAGGTGACAGTCTAGTGTGGCTTCGCTGCTGATTTCATAATTAGTCCATTTCTTTCGAGGAAGTCACACAGACGGGTATCAAAACAGTTTCTGCCGCTTGTCAGCAATATGTAGCACTGTTACAGAACAACATTATTTCTGAATTGCAAGCGCAAAAGGCACTCCAAACAGTTACTTTTATACAAGATGGAGTACCAATTCATATTGCTCTGCCTGTGAAACGCCTGCTACGCTCAACATTTGGGAAGGATCGCATTAGCAGCCACTACCTTAATCACGCATGACCTCCAAGATCTTCCGATCTGACATCCTGTGGCTTTTGGCAGTGGGAAATCTTGAAGTCAAAAGTGTACCGCAATCAACTGACATCACTAACAGCACTGAAAGATGTCATCCGCCAAAATGTGTCTGCCATAACGCTAGACTCTGACTTGAAAGTTGTCAACGTTTTACATTTGTAAATCATCTTTTGGAGCAATAAAACTCTATAGCGCTATCTGTTGATCACCAACAGAACTATTTTTGTTGCTACACAAAACCCGGTTTCATTTCCTCCCGTTTGGTGCAAATCGTATCTTTGTATCTTGATTGGTTTTCGAATTATTTATTTTTAAAGTTCCTTCTGATTTTTGGATCACCTGTTTCTTGTTGTCCATTCCATGTTTTCAGGCGTTCGAATACTGAATTATTCAAAATATTGTATCATAAAAACTACATGCAAAACAATGCATACGACTTACACTACATATAAAGAATACAAAACGACAAGTCTGTATTTTTCTTGAAAGTCTCAAGTCTCGCACACATACTGGAGCAAGTCAGTTTCTCAAACAGCTGGCTGGAGAGGGAATTCCATGGTTATCCTCAATTATGCCGCGGTCCACCGACCGCATCACGAGTCCCGAAGATGTTGGCCAATTCATGAATAATGGATGAAGTTCTAGGGCCCTCAACTTCTCAAATAAGTAATTTATCTAAAGTATTCCTATTTAGGGAAGAAAAAGATCCTTTTCAACAAGCAGTCGCTTCTTACTTCTTGGCTAATCCAGTTTTTGATTCATCGTAGGTGGCTTTATTTTAGGAGGAAAGAGTGGTAGAATTCATAATTTGAAGGCGTTCGAAAACATTTGAAAAAGATATCTCTTTCTGAGATAATTTTCTACTAAAAATTTGGAGATAAAAGAGTTTCAGAGATGAAAGGCATATTATAACAAATATATGTATTTAACCCATTAAATGGTTTGCCCGTACACCGTACTGGTTACCAAAAGTTGACCACAACCAGTTTGCCCGTATGCTGTACGGGTACTGATATTTTCTTCTTCCTATCTTTGATTTGAGAGTGTTTTTCATTCTTATTATTAGCGGTAGTGTTTTTAAAAATGTAGTTGGTCCATGGAATTGAAATGCCTATCATCCGCGTTTCCCTTGGTAATGAAGGCGAGAATCTTTCATTGAAGGCAGGAATTCAGATTCTTGAAAATATTCGAAAAAGAGTAAGGATTGGCAAGGCAAAGTACAGTTTGTTGCTTGAGAAGAAATGAAAATGGATAATCCAAAAAAAAATGATACTATCTCTGCCCCATTGCAGTGCAAGACTTAGTCCAACACCATATACATTGCCTACTGTATATGGTGCATATATATATATATATATATATATATATATATATATATATATATATATATATATATATATATATATATATATGGGAGTCCGAATAAATCTTCGAATAAAAATCAGACTCTTCAGAAGGCGGGATTTTAGATTGGCGAGGTGGCTTGTCTAGGGGTAAGTATTTAAGGGTGAGTGATGAATTATTAATTGAATCTAAGTCATTTAAACACAAATACTTCAAAGTAAAAGAGAATTTATTTAAAGTTAAAGGGAAATATTTACAAAAGGAGATATTTACAAAGAGAAAGACATGCAGGAATTAGGTTAATTAAAAGTTGAGTTATACCTTTAGAAGACGGGGAAATTTAACCTTTCTCATTATTGGACGTTAGGACTGGTGGTGCCGCGCAGGGCGCGAAAATGCGGTAAATACGTGACGTGTTGAACAAGCAGTGGTTAGTAGGCCTCTGCCGAAAAATTATTCAAGCCGGAGCTACGAAAGCTCACTAGATGGCGCTGCTTCGGAATGCAGTAATAAAAAAAATTGAGATTTATGGTCCTCTGAAAAGGATATGACTCAACCTTTTAACAAAATGTTTCAAAGGGAAAATCCTACAAAATCACCCTCTCCTGACAGAGCTGGTCTCTCAGCTCTTACAAAATGTTGAGAGCTAAAGTACTTTAAATACAAACAATTTTTAGTCACAACTGTAAATTTGATTATTATTGGAATGTGGACGCAAAATATAGACAAATAATACGGTTCTTAAAGATAATAAAATAAAATATTACAGATGAAAAGATGTATACCTAATATTCACAATTCCGGACCTAAAATAAAGCATATTAAAACAAAATATTCTATGTTGTGATCTACAATTAACTAAACCATAAAAAAAAATTCTTCGCATCAATAGAAAGATAATGAATAATACGAAAATATAATAAATGTTACAAGTGAATATAAAATGATTAATGGAAACGAGTGTTAACCATAGAACATCTATCAATTTCTCAAGAGGGATATGAGAAAAAAATTAAAAATAATAACAAATAAAAAAAATTCAATTAAGCATAAAAATGTTTCATCAAATCAGCTGAGGTGGTGGTTGAGTTCAGTCCATCGTGCTGACCAACCTTTTCTACTTCATACCTATCCTTGGAATTAACTTTTGTTACTTTGTAAGGGCCTAAGAACTTTGGTCTTAGTTTCAGTCCAGCTCCAAATTGGGTTCTTTGCATGGCTACTAAATCACCTTCTTTGTATAACGAAGCTTTCTTTCTTCTTCTGTTATACGTCTTTCTATTTTCAGACTGCAGGGTTTCGATATTCTTTTTTGCATCGTTTCTTAAAAATTCGCGTTGTTCTAGTAATTCTTTCGCCATTTCTTCTAGAAGTAAGTCTTTGATTAGGATGTCTTCCTTGTTACGCATTTTGATTCCCACTAATAGTTCGAATGGTGTCCATTTTGTACTGCGACTTATAGTAGTATTTAATATTCTCTGTAATCTGTCGACGTATTTGTACCATTTCGTTGAGTCGTCTAATGATAGTTTGGTGAGAACTGGAATCAAAGTTCGATGAATTCGTTCAACTTGTCCGTTTCCTCGAGGAACACCTGTCGCTATTTGTAGATGTTGAATGTTTTCTTCATCATAGTAGTCGTTGAATAATTTTGAAGTGAACGCTGAACCTCTATCAGAGATAATTCTGATGGGATTATCAAAGGTCTTCTGCTGTTGTTTTAATTTTTCGAGGCACTTTCAGCAGATACAGTTTTGACGGGATATAGCCAAGTAAATTTGGTAAATGCGTCTACTACGGTGAAAATGTGTTGATAGCTTTTGTTTGTGGAGGGTAAAGGACCAACGAAGTCAACATGGTACGTACTTAAAGGAATGCTTTCCTTAGAAATAGGATTCAAAAACCCTTCCTTTTTGCCAGTTTTCTTATTAGCTAAGATACATGGAACACAATTAACTATTACTTTTTTAACGACGTTGGATAAATTTGGGATAAAAATTCCTGTTTCACAATTTCTTCTGTTTTTCCTACTGAGAAATGACCATTTTCGTGAATTAATTTAATTAGTTCAGCTTGCATTGCTTTTAGGGTTACAATTAATTCTCGACCATTTAAGTACTTGTAGAGTATACCATTTCGCTCAAAAAATTCTTCTGATTCTTGCTGCTCTAGAAGTGATTTAAATGTTTGATGTTGTCATCTTCCTCTTGTGCGTTTTTAAGCTTTGAAGTTAATGTATCATTGCATACCATCATTACGGGATATCGGCTAAGAGCATCAACGTGCTTCATACGACTTCCAGCTCTGTGCTCTATTTCATAATCGAATTCTTCTAATTGAAGCGCCCATCTGGCTATGCGAGTAATTAGCTCCTTTTTTGCATAGTCTTCTGAAATACTGAACAGTCCGTTACTATTTTAAAGTATTGTTCTAAAAGATAAACACGAAACTTCTTTAATGCGTTGATAAGTGCTAGTACCTCTAATTCGTAGCTGTCATACTTTTCTTCTGCTGTATTTGTCTTTTTCGACATGTAGTAAACGGGATGTAACTTTCCATCTTCTGCTTCTTGTAACAAAATTGCGCCGTACCCTTGTTTACAAGCGTCTGTATGCAGTCTGTTTTTCTTCCATACTTGTAAAGGTGCAAGATTGGGCTTCGGACAGGATTTTCTTCAATTTTTCAAATGCTTCTTTTTGTTGAGTCCCGAAAACAAAGAGGTTTTATTTTCTTGTTAAATCGCTAAGTGGTTTAGCTATCTTTGAATAATCCTTGATGTACTTGCGGAAATACCCAGTTAAATCAAGAAAACTTTGTACTTGTTTTATTGTTGTTGGTTCTGGAAATTTTCGGACAGCTAGTGTCTTCGTAGGAGATGGTTTAATAGTTCCGCTTTCTACAATGTGACCTAGAAATTCAATTTTCTTTTTTAAGAATTGGCACTTCTTGAACTTAATTTCTAATCCGTATTTCTTTGCGACAACGAAAATAATTTAAGTTTTTCGAGACCTTCCTGTTCGTTTTTCACTGGAATGACGAGATCATCTAAATAACTGATTACAATTCCTTTCCGAGTAAGATCTCTAAATACACTTGATACGTAGCGTTGGAAAACTCCTGGACTTGTGCTTAGTCCGAAAGGAACTTTGTTGAATTCAAATTGTCCATCTGGGACGATAAAGGATGTGTACTTTCTGCAATCTTCGTCAACATCGACGTGGAAAGAAACCATTGCGTAAATCTAATGTAGAATATACATTTGCTTCTTGCAAAGTGTCTAAAACATCTTCGATGATAGGTAACGGAAATTGATCTTTCACAAGCTTCTGATTCAATTTTCTGTAGTCAATGCACATTCTCGAAGATCCATCTTTCTTTTTTACCATTACGATTGGACTTGCATATTCGAAGAACTCGGACGTATAATGCCTTCGTTGAGCCATTCTTCTATCTGTTTGTTTACTTCTTGTCTTTCTGTGAAAGCTAGTCGACGAGGGTGTTGACAGACTGGTTCTTCGTCTTTTAAAATAATTCTCATTGTGACGTCAGTAGATGCTGTTTTTTCTGGCTTGTAGTCTTGAATTAACTTTTCATGTTCCTTCTTGATTTGACGATTTTCAACATGACGTAGGTCTAGTTCTTCTTGAAGATTTTCAGCAGATATTTGCATAAGCTGTGCATGATTCTCATATTTGTTGAATTTAACTCCTTCTTTAGTAAAACTTATCGATGCTTGTTCCAAAAGATCTGATCCAATAACTGCTTCGAATTTTAATTTATCAGTCGGTACAACATGCCAAGTTAACGAGTAATTTTCATCATCTATTTTGAACTCATGTTCAAAGGAACCGATAGTTGTCACTTGTGCTCCACCAATACCTGTGAGAAGCATCTTGTTCTTCGATAATTTCGTTGGATCCATTATTCTTCTGCTTGTGTTTTCTCGAAGCAAACTTAGGGTACTACCACTGTCTATGAGCGCCGTGATTTTCACCTTTCCAAAAAATATCTCTTTAGTACGTAAACCTTCCTTAACGATGAGTGTGGAAGTTTCTTTTGGAGGTTCTTTGAATTTCCGCGATTTTGAATAGTTCGTCTGAGCATGCTTGGAAGAATTGTGATTTGAGTGTTTCTCGTAATTTTGTTGTAATACCCTTTCTGCGCGCTGTCTTGATATCTTTGAACAGATTCGTTCTTGGTAACAGGGGCTTCGTAATGTTTGTTGTAATTCGTTGACGCTGGAAACTTCTTATCTTTCCTGTTAAACTCGAATTTTCCTGGTGATTCATATCTGCGATTCTTTTCTGTGAATCTGAAATCTTGTTTCTTCACAAATGGACTGCTAGATTTTTGTTTCAGAGTCCTTTTAAAGTCTTCGAATTCTTCTAGTTTTCTGCTAATTGAACAGGGGAGTTCATATTTGCCCATTCATCAAGATAACATTCTTTAAATTCAAAAGGAGTTTTTTTTTTTGAGTTGATCTGTTATGATTAGATCTGATAACTTGTTGAAAGTATCTATCTTCAATCCATCTATCCATCCGTTGAAGTAAGTGTTTAACTCATGGTAAAAATCAATCCATGTTCTTTCAGATGCTTTTTGGTGAGTGACAAATAGTTGTCGAAACTTTTCTGGAGTTAGTTTAAAGCGTTTCAGCAGTAAATCTTTAACGTGTTCGTAAGAGTTGGCTTTATCGTCAGGCTCTTTCGCTATGATGTGAGATACTTCCGTCGGTAACAAGCCTAACAGATGAGAAACCCAGTTTTCTTGATCAATATTCAATCTCTGCGCTTGACGTTCAAATAATTTTAGATAAAGACTGATGTCTTCTTTCAAATCAAAACGATGTATAAACTTTGAAACTTCTTTGACGAGAAATTTAGTATCACTTTCTTTGGATGTATCAGCGCCTAACTTGATTGTGTTTGGATTCTTAACTTTTCCAACTCAAACTCATCTTTGCGTTTTTGCTCATCTAACCTCAATTGTTCGAAGCGTAATTTTTTCTTCTCGTTCTTCAATGCGTAATTTTTCTTTTGCTCTTCAATGCGTAAATTTTCTTCTCTGGCTTTGCGATCCTCAACAATCGTTGAATGAATGTTTTTGGTCAGTTCTTCGTCATAATCTTCACTACCAATAATTAAATCTTTGAGTGTGGCGATGGTCATCGATTTATCGAATTTTAAATTTAATTCCGTGGCTAAGACAAATAAATCTTCGCGTCGACCTTTGCCAAGATACGCCATTTTAAAATTTAAATATAAGTTTAGATAGTAACCAAAGGAATAAACAAAATTGTTGCGTTCAAACAAAAACAATGATGTTGCTATTGGCAATTCTCGTTTGCATTTACAAAAATTCTCAAGTTAAAATGATATTGCATCAAAATACACTAAATATACATTGAAATATTCAAATTCTATTCATTTAGAAATATTTTAAACCAGTAACGTGTAAAGACAATAATGCGAGCTAAAATACGTAATGCTTAATTTAAAGTAGTCAAATCATTAATTTCAACTAAAAACAAAACCTTTTTTTTTTTAAACCATTTGATATATCAGTTATCTCATTTCGTTATGCAAAAAGAATTTGAAAGAAAAAAATAAATTAATATAAATCTTGTTTAGAAACAGTGATTAAATTTATTGTGATATGAAAAAGAATTAAGGAATATAAAGTTATTTGCAGAAAAAAGCAAACAATTAGAAGTTAGTCAATTAAGAAAATCTCATATATATATTTTTTGTTACACCAATAAAAATAAAATCTTTTAGTATCTCTTCAGAACATTCTAAGGATAAACACATGTTTCAGCATAATAATTCTGTCAAAAATGAACTCAAAATACTTATATATTAAACGATAAAATACACAACATTAAAATAAGATTATACACGATCCTTCATCAATTTAAAAACACAGCATATTTCTTTCAAAATATATTTCTTGAATACTGTAAAAAATAATTAATTACTAAACATCTGCAAGAGAAATGTTAAACTATATGAGTCATTGAAATTACGATTGCAACGAAACGGAAAATGTTTAAGAATGTAAGAAACATTAATCTCTTAGTTCAAGGTCGATGACATAACCCAAAAAATGAAAGCTTTTCGCACATACATGAAATGCAATTCGTTAATAAATGGCATACAAAATAAAAAAAAAAAAAAAAACTTGAACATTACGTACGACTTTCTTAATATTTTAAAAGATATACTTGTAGCAAATTTTAATTGATACGATTTCTATACACATAGAAAAATAGTATTTCAGAAAAACACACATGATATTTAAAAATATAAATTACTTCATGAAATCAACTACAACAATTTTTTCATGAGCAAATTGACTGTGGCTCACGTATTCTTTTAGATTTTTTTCCTGTTGCAAGGAAAACGAAATAAAAAACACTACACACCTGATACAGTTGACGCGTGTGATTAATTACTTGAAAACAAACTTCAAAGGCTCCTGGATGTGTTCACTGGACTTGAAATGGAGTTGTACACGGCAGAAAATAACGTGGTTTCGGCGAGCGATCTTGTAAGATCTTGAGTTGTGACTTGTGAGTTGCGACTCCGGGAGTCGTTTTATTCACCTGAATGTTAGTATGTTATGAGAGGCAATCCGCATTTTCGATTCAGTCCATTTGTTATTTTAGGCGTGCAGCCAAAAATGGGGGAGTTAAGAAGAGAGTTAGAAGGTTATCAACTTATTATTTAGAGAAGATTTTCGAAATCAAATCCCAGGCGATCCCCCAATTATTTCTGTGGGAGTCCGAATAAATCTTCGAATAAAAATCAGACTCTTCAGAAGGCGGGATTTTAGATTGGCGAGGTGGCTTGTCTAGGGGTAAGTATTTAAGGGTGAGTGATGAATTATTAATTGAATCTAAGTCATTTAAACACAAATACTTCAAAGTAAAAGAGAATTTATTTAAAGTTAGAGGGAAATATTTACAAAAAGGGATATTTACAAAGAGAAAGATATGCAGGAATTAGGTTAATTAAAAGTTGAGTTATACCTTTAGAAGACGGGGAAATTTAACCTTTCTCATTATTGGACGTTAGGACTGGTGGTGCCGCGCAGGGCGCGAAAATGCTGTAAAGACGTGACGTGTTGAACAAGCAGTGGTTAGTAGGCCTCTGCCGAAAAATTATTCAAGCCGGAGCTACGAAAGCTCACAAGATGGCGCTGCTTCGGAATGCAGTAATAAATAAAATTGAGATTTATGGTCCTCTGAAAAGGATATGACTCAACCTTTTAACAAAATGTTTCAAAGGGAAAATCCTACATATATATATACATATTGTATATATATATATATATATATATATATATATATATATATATATATATGCGTACACAAACAAAATCCTCAACTGTTTGAGTAAAAAGATACTATCACGAAATTATTGTAAGTATAAGAGAAATTATTTTACATTATATGAAGCATTCTTCATAGCCTGCAGAATGTACGTCTAAAAAGAAAACATTTAGGGGTTTTTTTGTTCCGCATTTATAAAAAAATGTGGGATAATTTTAGAAACGGAAACTAAAATAAAATTCTTACATTTTCGCATTCTGTTAAATATTATGCTTAGTTATACGCAAAAAAACAAGTAACATATATAAAAAAATTTAATGTCAATTCCTACTTTGTAAGAAAAAACTTACTGGCGCCATCTGTTTCAGCTAATTGTAAATACAAGGGAAATAACGCAGATTAAATTTAAAATTAAAAAATAAACTTTAATTAATGACTTAATATTTGAAAAAAACTGTATTAACATCAAGTGTCATTCTCTACAAGTTTAAAAAAATTTATTTGGACTTGATTGGATGAAAAGAAATTATTTTATTAACGATTGAAAATTCCAACAAGATAAATAAATATAGAGAGAGTGTCAGTTAATAGTAGGAATTGAAAAATATCCCTTTCTTTCAAACATTTTGGGGAAAAACCTGACCACTTAAATGGTTAAAAAATTTTCTGAGTGTGCATTGACTATAATAATGGACTTATTAACAAACATATTTCATTTGTCTTCATTTCATAGTGTTGTACATTTTAATAATGGTATTGGAGATTAACAATAATCATATATGATTTCCTATATAATTAAACGCATACCCAAAAGCACAGCTCTTTCTAAGTTGAAATTAAATTTCAATTTTCTAAACCTTTTTAAAACAGAATAATACTGAATACCGAAATTTAAAAAGTATACTTGTGTAAATCGCATGCTCTCAACGTGGTTGATAACGCCCCCTTGTTGACGTTTGAGGCTTTCAGAGGGGCAGTAAAAGACCCAGAGTAAGTTTGGAGGTTTTGAGTTGGTATGGATTGGCATGAACAGATTAACCAAACATTGTCTAAAAAAGACTAAAAAAACACGCTGTGATTATGTACTAACAAAAGTAAACTTTAATATTGGTTACCGTATGTTGATTGTATGTATTTAAAATTGTATATTCATGGAAATAGCTATTTCAGATTTGCAAGTACAAAAAAATTATATAAGGGCTTTAGAAAAATATATTCTATTAGTAATAGAACATTTTTTTAAAAATTTAATTCTTGTTTTCACCATGTATTATGTGCACTCTTATTTCTCTGGAGTGGAATTAGGGGGTGAGAACTATTCACTAGAAAAGGGGTGCCAGTTTAAAAAAGGTTGGGAACCTATGGTGTAAATCAATAGGAAGCGTCATCACATAATTTAATCTTTAATTACTTATTAACACATGTAACACAATGTCTTAATTATCTCCCCTTCAAAAAATATATTTTTGTAATAAAAAGAAACAAATAGTTCAGTTTGGGTTTCTTTATTAAAGTGGTATTATCGTTAGAAAAACTTAAATAGGTTTTATTCTAAAAGATACTTTCTTAATTCAGAGAGAAATTATCTCAAGTGAAAATTTACATTTTAAAGCCATCAATTAGATTGATATGGTGTGTTTTTCTGCATAAAATACCAATTTGGGTAATTTGAATGTTATTTAGATTAATGGTTGTATTATACGGACTTTAAATACAAACAGCTTCTATTTTATCTTTTTGTATCCTAAAGAGGTATGCATTTTAAGAACGAGATCAAAAAAGCAACATTGTTATCTTATTCCTGCATAACCTAAAATGTACTCGAGGGAAAGTATTTTTTCCCTCCTGCAGGATTTTGAATTTAATATTATACTAGTTAAATGTCTAAAATTGAAAATAAGGTATAATAAAATTTTAGTATAGTAAAGGTGGACGTTATATATTTACAAAGCAATCAATTATTGTATGGCAGCTCATTATCATTCTTTCGTGACATTATCTATGCCTTAAAAAGTTCAATGATGAGCGAGAGTTTTTAGTAAACGATGAAAATAATGAAGGTTATTTAGGCCAGGAAGAGTGATTGATATCATAGTTCTAAAAGAAATTCAATTCATATCTTTTATAACATAACAAGTAACATAAAAAAAAATTAAAGTCAAATCCTCTCTACTTATTTCAAAAAAGAAAAAAATTATTTTAGTTACTTTTTATTAAATAATTACAATTAATATAAATATGTATATACCTATGACAGAATCACAATATTAAGCGGTAAAATAGAAAGCGAATTTTTCTTTGCAATTATCAATGTATATTGTCACCATCTATTGCCTTCATTCGGAACAAATTTAATAATTTTCTTCCATATAAAGCTAAAATTAATTAATTTAATTTAATTAATGGATTAATAATTGAAAAGTTGTATTAACATCAAATGTTATCCTCTACAAATTTAAAAATATGTATTTTAACTTGAGTGGATGGATAAAAAGTATTTTATTACCAATTGCAAATTTGAACAAGATGTATATATATATATATATATATATATATATATATATATATATATATATATATATATATATATATATATATATATATCATTTGAAAATATCATTTTGAATTTTTCATTTAGAAATGATAACTTAACTACCCACAAAATAGATAAATACAATAATATAAAAAAAAATTTCAATGTTGTTTAGATCATGAATACCCTTTTAATTTCTTAAGAACTTATATTCATCACAAATACATTAACCGTCTTGCTACTTCGAATTCCAAAACCACCACACAACAATAGGATTTCAAAGTCAGCATGTTAGTGGTCTTGCTGTGAAGATTATATCATAACACTCATATCACAGTTTACATTTTTTCCGCACACATCTTGAACATCTTACACATTGTTGACAACCAACCAAATTAGAGCCTAGCAAATTTACATTTTTGACAATCAACCAATTCAAATTCTACCATATTTGATTGTCGACTTTTTTGATATCTGTCTTTGCTGGCTGGTTTAAAAGTTAGCTCCAAAGATGTGTTTATGTATATTCCAATTTTTTAACTTGGTGAATAATTGATTTTCATTGATGTCAAGATGCTTGATTCTCTTCGTAAAAGCTCTGTGAGTAAAGAAATTTTGTTAAATAATTTTTTAAAAAAATACTTTTCTTATGTAATTGTTTTAGGATTTTTCTACTTTTCTTATGTAATTATTTTGCGATTTTTCTGCATTAAGAGTTTGGGAGAGTTTGTTACATAATAGTAGTGAGTGGTTTCATCATACTCTCTGTGTTTTTACATACTCTGAATTTTTGTTTATTTTATTTTATTTGTTTTTTCCTATCAAGTTGCAAAGGGGGAAGGTTGGCGCCTTCAAACTAGTTTAACCCTACTTACTGGGTCCTAAGTCCGAAATTGCTTTCTGACTCGCTAGGTTCTTCTTTTTTGTAGTTTCTTTTTTTATTTCTCTATAATTTTGTTCTTCATGTTCAGCTGTTATATTTTTATTACGCTATTTCTTGTTATGTTCATTATCTATTATTTCTTGTTTTTGATATATATATATATATTTCTTATATATATATATATATATATATATATATATATATACATTTATTTCTTTATTTATATGTATATATATTAGATGAGAGTGAACTAATAGTAGAAATTGAAAATCATTCTATAATAGAGAATAGGATGCAATTTAAATGCACGGGAACTTTCAAAAACTCTAAAATTTAATAGATGTGAAACATTTCTTCACTTGACGTGCCAACTTCATTTATTTGACCAATAGGTACATATTTATTTATTTTATAATTGCATTTCGATATCCTTAAATATTGCGTTTTTTTATATACCGAGTATTTTCTCTTGGTTAAACCATTTATTAAAAGAATTTTAAAATTAATTTCACTCTCTAAAATTAATTACCATTTCTTTTATTTATCGTTTTAAAAAGGTAACATTTTCCTTTCCGTTATGCAAAAATTTTTAAGAAAACAGCAATGCCAACTGCATTAAACTTTTTCTCTCTATTGCCATGTATTATTTAAAGTTTATAATACATGGTACCCTGGTTCATAGGGTCAAACTTTAATATGAGGTAGAGGACATCATAAAGATTCAAATTTGTTTAGCAACCCATGGTCGGAAACGTTTTCGTTCGGCTCTAGGTCGCGTTGATCACAAGAGCATTTAAAGAAACAGACCTGTATTATCGCATTCAGTTGAGCCGTCATGGTCCTCAGAGGAATATGGAACGTTCTACGAACACCGAGCTGATGGATATGCACCTGATTAATGGATTGGCAGAAGGAAATTCAAAATCAACAGAAAGACTGTATCACAAAATCTATAAACAGAGAAATGCACCGGACCCCCTGATGTTTAAAAATTTGGATCACAATTTTTATGAATATGGATCATTACGAGGTCCCAGGTAAATGCTCTTAGGATTCCTGCGAATGATATCCAACACATTTTGTTTGATGCATGCAAAAAAAGTATTGGATACCGTGACCGTTGAAATCTGTGGCTCGCCCTCACTATGCATAGTACATCGTAAGCAAACGTATCTGTCTATTGGTTCGAGGCCTTCTTCGCATGAACTGCTGAACGCAGAAATGCGCAAATGGTATCAAAAGAGGGGAAATAATCCGAAATCATTTTTGACTATTTAAATCCCAAAATTACAATATATTAATTAAAAACGTTAAAATGTATGATTGACCTAATCTTGTAACACCATCTATCGTACACAGAATCTGATAGATGGCAGAGAAAAAGATTTCCGATGTCTTTCGTTTTTAAAACTGCCATCCTTTCTTCCCTACTGAGATGGACGGGGGGATCCGGAATACGATAAACCGTTTATGTTGCCAGGAAACGACTGGGATTGAATGATCCAATCGCTCTGTATCTCATTTTTGTTGTCGCAATAAGTCGATCCTTACGTCTTGAAAAATTGCATGCTGTTGTGACTTGAGAAACTGTTATCCTTTGATTTCAATATTCTTTCATTTTTCTTCGACGCACAAGATAAATAAGGCTATTTACAGTTATGAATTAATGATGCTATTTAAACGAAAGAAATGTTATACGAACACACTCTCAGTAAAGATAAAATATTATACAGTTCTTTCCTTAGCATAAAACACAGCTACATTTAGAATATTCCAAAAACGTATTCGTCTAAAATTCTGTTGCCAGATTCAAAGGGAATAAATAAACGCAAAACAAATATTAAATATTAACCAACAGGAAATGTCGAACTTATTAGGAGTGTCAACAATGCTTTACTTCCTCAGACCTAGTAATTTTAAAAAATGATTCAATGTTTTGACCGAAGATTGAAAGATTTACTTCGATAGCAATAAAAAGCAATGTATGTATTCACAATACACTGTAGCCCCGTTTACATGGACGAAAATTTCCGGCAAAACACCGGCAATGATCCTATCTAGACCTATTTAAACGACGAGCCGTTATTATGCCTGTTTGAATAGCAGGTTTGATTTTTGTACCCGCTTAGGAGCAGGGTAAAGGCGGAGAAAAGCGAGTTCATTTTCAAATTTGCCTATGATGCATTGAGACCGAGACTAATTTATTCAAAGAGGGCTGCTGTTATTGATTGTGTACCTTTGCCCACTGAAGGAATAAGAGCTTTAATTAACATCTGGGGAAATCAGGAAACACAACAAAAATGGGATGGAACTGCCCGGGATTGGGAAATGTATAAAAAAAATTTGTGACGAATTCTAAAAAATTGGATATGTTCGGACAGCTCTACAAATTCGTAGCAAAAGAAAAGCTATGAAACGGGACCTTTCCGGTGCTAATTTGATGTAGGAGTGCTACGCGCCAAGTTGTTTATGTTTGCCAAGATGGGCGATAACATTACAATAAGGCTACCTTGATATTTCTATTGTTTAGTGATTTGGTTGCCATGGGAATGACGTTTATTACAGGCAACATTTATCTGTTTTTTTCCCCAATAACCATTGTATAGTCACGTGAATCTATCAACCAATCACCATATTCTCATGTAAAAGGGCTGAGAAGAAATACCGGTAAAAAACTGATTATTCTGATTAAACTGATTAATTTGTGGATTTGTATGTCAACGGGACCTGTGCCATTCATCGACAACATTTAGGTGCTAAAAACCTGAATGATAGAGATTGAATGAATCTCTTCAATTAGTCATTAACGCAGTAAACTGTATCTGATTCAAAGAATTAATTATACAGGTATTTTCACTTCTGTGTCAAGAAAATGATGAAACTTTCATCATTGACTTCAAGCTGCAGTAACCTGGTTCTTGAATTTTTTATGTTTGACAAGAATTTTTCCTCTTTTTAAGAATGTTTTAGAGTTCCTGGATGCTAAAGATTCAATTAAAACATTTTACTTAAATGTAAACCAGATTTTGCTAATTTAACAGAATTGTTTACTAAACTTAATGATGTTAACTTGCAGTTAACTTACAGCGATTTAAATTTGATAAAAACAAATACCATTATTTCAGCATTTGTTTCCAGAATGAATCTAAAGGAGTATTGGACGATGCAAATTTTCCCAGTTTCTCAATTTGCTACATACCATCTGCCAGGAAGATGACCTTTCAATCTATGTCAGTGGTTCTCAAACTTTCACTACTGGCGTCCCAATTTTCAATCATAATTTTTATCGCCCCCCCTAAAAATAATAATGTATTGAATGCAATAATAATGCACTTTGGCGCTAAAGCTACAATACGATCATAATTATAAACCATACAAATTAGCAAGATAAGTATTAAATTTTGTATATCTTACTTTAAAGTAATATTTTTTTTTTACTTTTTAGTTCGATTCACTATAAAAGCATGTTTTTTATTTTGTTTTAAAACTATAATTTATTTTATAGTTATTTTTACTATACACTATAAAAATCCCAATTCCAGTGAATAATTTAATTAAGAGAAAATATGCTTACCCCTACTTTCAAGGACTTTTCAATTTTTCTTAGAAAATTTAAGAAAAAATCCAATAAAACTAAAGAAAATGTTCCAAATGTGCGTGTCCTTAATAAAGGACATAAATCACAGACACTTTTCGCTAACAACAAAGGAACATTATTTTCCAGGTAAACTGTCATATTTTGTTCACGTTTTTGTAGTTTTGCTGTTGTTTGATGATCTACAAATAGCATTTTGAACTTTTTCTTCCTTGTGTCTTTTTGACAAGGCGAAGTGCTACATTATGGCTTCATAGTTTTCTTCATAGAGATCTTTAGGCAGCATTTGAATATTTCAAATCAACTCAAACGTTTTATGTCTCACGCTTTTCTGATATTTACTTTCGCTATCTTGATTAATATGCATTATTTCAGTAGGTTTTTCAATTGCTTGATCAGTTTCAACTTCCTTTAATAGGGATCACAGATGCCCATTTTTTTAATATTCTGCTTATTTACATTTATAAACCATAATAAGTCGTACAACACAGCAATCAAAACTACAAAATTGTTCATGGGGAAAGAGTAGCATATTCTAAAAAATAATTGTGTAAAACGTTTTTCATTATGCATTATATGTTTCAGAATACTCATGCTTATCCATTTATCATAAAACTCTTTCACATGGAAAAAAGACGAAACAGAAATATATTACAATATATATATTTACAACTTCCCTAAAAAAAAGACGGAGATAACCATACCAGTAAGTTCGAAGGTCAGCTAAAGTAATATTTTAGGTTAAAAGAAACGTAATAAAAAATCTCTCATCTTTTGATATCGTTAAAAAAAAACGAAAAAAAAAATCTCTCATCGTTCTCATATTGACCGCAAAGCAAACAAAATATTTTTTTAATTTTGTTATAGGATCAAAGATGGCCAATGAGCGTTTGAAGTGGAATTTTTAATTTTTGATGATCACACCAGATGATAAATTATATCAGTGTAAATATGTATTTTTTATTATATTAGAAAGCGTTTTGTTTTACTTCATTCCAAAAAACTATTTATTTAAACCTTTTATTTTCAATATGCTCGCGCCTTCCCCGGGGAGCACGCCCCACAGTTTGAGAAACACTGATTTATGTTCATCATTTGCATGTTCTCTGTTTATATTTTGAAACAAGGTTTGAAAATGCTTTAACTATGATTATACCACAATGGACAAGCAATTCGTATGATCACATTGAAAAAAAATGTCATATTACAAGATGAATATTAACGCGTGGATATCTTAAAGTACAGTTTAGAAATGGATATTACCATTTTTGATTTTAAGAAGACATACCTGCTATTTAACTCAAATTATAGAATATTTTGAGGAAGTTTTAAATTATGCTTTATCCTAGTGAAAAAGGGTTTCAGCGCGGTTATCATTCTCCAAAACAAGAAGGAATGACTACTAAGAGAAGAGACTTTGGATTAGACCTAACAAAATTGATACCAAGTGTTAAAAATTTGTAATTAAAACATCAGATTCATACCTCTTATTAAAATTGCTTTAAATTTTAATTTTTGTTTTATTTTAAAATCCGAAAATTTTTAAAATCTACTATGTTTTCTTTCTCTTAAGTCTTTCACACTACACTTGACGACAGTTAAAATTTTATGTAATTTTTCTATACCAGCTGTCAAAAACACATTTAAGTTGATGAATTTGCAAAAATTTAATATTGGATAAGCAGGGGCTGCCCCAAACCAGGGCTGTTGTTGTTGTGTGTTTCATACTGGGAATACATACGAAAGAGGAAGATAGATGAACAGAAACATACAATGCAAACACAGAAGAAGATAGACCTTTTTATTATAAACGATGATTCCAGCATAGACAGAAAGGGGGCGCTGCTTTCCATTCGAAACGGGAATCCATTTCAGGCGAAAGTTCGACTCCTTTCCTGAAGATACATCCATGCTTTGTTCGGGATTCAAACCCAAGCCCATTCGATTACAAGCCGAGTGTCATAACTACCATTCTAGATGTGGTGGCAAACCAGGGCTGTACGGTACTATTTTAAGTTTAGCTTGAGATAATCACAGATCATCTATGTTTAGACATTTTGTTACTTGAAACACATCAAGCCAGTAATCCATTGCCACCCAAATCAATATTAAGATATCTGAATCAAATTTATCGATAATGGCTTGATATACTGTTTGAGCTGCCCAAAATCAACAAAAAAGGGAGAGTCGAGTAATTTTTCCTTTACTTATTACTTCTCCCAGGGCATGTGGCCGCGGTAGCCAAGTGGTATAGGTATCGGATCGTGGCTTGCCTTGTCACGAGTTCGAACCAGTACCACTAAAGACCCACCACGCACGGGAACAATGCACTTTAATTTTGTCGAGAGCTCAAACGTCTCCCGTGGTTGTGGTGTGGTAGTTAGGAAAATGGGGTGCCAGCTCAGGTGTCGTCCACGTCACTTGACCATGGTTCAAAATTACGTGATCCGTCGCCAAAAGCCCTCGTGTAGCTGAACAGTGTGACGTTAATATTCAATTAATCAATCAACCCCTTGGGCAGCGTTTCTCAAACTGTGGGGCGCGAGCATATCAAAAAGTCAAAAATAAAAGATTTAAAAAATTGAAAGTTACTGAAAGGAAGCAAAGCAAAATACATTCTGACATAATTAAAAAGTAAAATACACTTTTACATTGATATAATGTACTTATAAATGCTTCTGTACTGCATAATATATTTGATAATTGATTTATCAAAACTAAGTTAAGATCAAGATTAATAATTACTAGTGACTCCCATGGCTTGTCATACACAAAATTATGCACGAAATTTAAAACTTATCTTAATAATTTGTACGGTTTATAATTAAAGTCAAAATGTAGTTTCAGCGTGTAACTTTTAGTAGGTTAATTTTTAAATCGATTCATTATTATTGCATAGAGGGGGGCACGATGAAAATTATGATTGAAAATTGGGACGCAATTATTGAAAGTTTGAGAAGCACTGCCCTGGGGCATAACAAATCAAGACTTTTGAGAGACCATCGGGAATGCGGCATGTTGTAGTCACAGCTGCTCTTCTAATACATTCGTGAGGGAAATGTTCATCGAGGTAATTCCTCAGGTAGGCCGAATAGAGCGGTGGTGCACCATCCAATTAGAGAATGAAGTTATCTAATGTCGTCCTGCAACTGTAGTTACAACCACAGTTACCATATTTCAAAAAAGTAGCTTCCGTGAAAGTTTGCTCATGAAAAAAAAGCCGAACACATTATTTCTGGACACTGCACAGAACACATTTATCTTAGGACAATCTCGTATGGGTTTCACTTTGGCTGTTGCCTACGTTCCTCCTGTCAGAAAAAAGACACACAAGCTACAGAACTAACTGACGGTACGTGTCTTTGACTGTTGCTTCTTTATGAATCACCGGCCATTGGTCGAAGCGAGACACTCTTCCGATTCTCGGTCGCAAATGCGACCCCGTTTTATTTTAGCAATCCAGTACTATTTATTTCCACTTAATTTTTAACAAGGGCAAGTAAGATTTTCAATGCTACTCCCCAAGTGTTCGATAGGAGATTTAGACCTCTTTGGAGATCAGGTGCTCCGTTTGTTACTGTCAACACCTCTGTGTAATTACAATTCTCACAGCCACCCATCCAATAAAGTAGTTATCAACGCTGACATCTGCGCCGTAAAGCCTGTGTTTGAATCTCGGAGAGGGCATGGGTGTTTGTAAATGTATAGTGCAAGGGTTCCCGAATCCCATAATTTTAATCAATATGAAGAAGACAACATCTGAGGTTACAGAACCAAAGGTGTAGTCCTTAAAAATTCGTTTGTTTAAAAGAGGTGTGATTTGTTCTTATTATTTAAAATGTTATGATTATGTCACTAATTTAAAAGCAATTTTACGAATCGTAAAGGATGACATTTAATTAATGTCAGAAAGAAATGCACATATTAATAATTAAAAAGCAATTACTTTTTCTAATGATGAAGTTATATTTATTCCGTTTATTAACATATATACGAGGGTGGTCTGAAAAGTTCCCGACCTCAGCGTGAAGAAGACAGCACTTGTCAATAAAAGCTAGTGAATTTCGTTGTTCATCTGTTGACAGTTACTCACCAAAGTATTAGCCATTTTGGAATCGCAGTTGTTATGTAATATAGTCGTTTTAGTGAGTTAATGTGAGGGTTTTTGTGAAAATGGACAAAATGAGGAATCGAGTTGGCATTAAATATTTGTTTTTGATAGGCAATACGCCTACGGAAATCAAAGAGAAGTTGGATTCTGTGTATGGGGAATCTGCACCATCATTTACCATAGTGAAAGTTTGGGCAGCTGAATTTAAACATGGCCGTAAGAGCTTGGGAGCCGATGAACGTTCGGGTGCAACTACCGACGAAAACATCCACCGACGACCACCGAATTAAAGTGAGAGAGATAGTAGAATTTAAGAACATGTCAAAAGAACGTGTTTATGACATATTAAATCAACATATAGGCATGAGAAAGGTGTCCGCACTTTGGATGCCGCGTTTGCTCAGGTTAGACCAAAAACATGTTCCAAAGAACATTTCCAACGCTCTTTTGGCGCCTTTTAGGCACAATAAATCCAAGTTTTTGCACCGATTACTTAATGCAGATAAAACTTGCATTCACCATAATACGCCCGAAACAAAAATACAGATCAAATAGTAAACTGCAAATAAGAACCAGCTCCAAAAAAGCAAAAACTGTTTTTTGGAATAGACATGGAGTTAATGTAATCGTTAATCTTCAAAACGGAAAAACCATTACAAGAACATACTATGCATCATTACTTGACAAGCTGAAGGCAGAACTTGCGGAAAAACGGCTACATTTTCAGAAAAAAATCTTGTTTCACCAAGACAAAGCCTCGTCTAACACAGGGATGTTCAACCCAAATGACCTTGCGGGCCACTTCGGAAAAACATTATAATCCCGTGGGCCGCACATAGAAATATGTACTTTTATATCAGATTTGGAAACAAAAAAAATCTATTGGAGTGAAAATTTAAAACAGAATGAATTATTATTGTTTTCATTATTTTTCATGTATACAGACATAGATAATATATTTATAATATTTATATATAATACATATATATATATAATATTTATATAATATAATAACACAATTATCAAATAATGTTTAAAATATTACAGTCGCCATTTTCTAGAAAATTACGGTGTTCCTTTTGAATTGATCTTTCGTTACTCACTGTTGAAATTCGATTGTGCTGTCATTTTCAAACGATTAAGTATACATTGCCTTTTATCTAAACCATCCCGAATAATTTTTTTTAAACTTTAAAAAACATCTCTGACTGCCTCTTGCTTTTTCGACACTCCAAACAGAAAAGGATGAGAAATGAAAGTCGCACACACAGAGAATCATGTACCATCCATAGTAAAGGATATACATAATGCAATTCGGAATTTATTAAAAAAATAATTTATTATAGTAAAATCAACCGTATCTGTTTGATAAAATATTAATCTATTTTAATCTGAAGGACGTTTCTATTATCAAAAAGGATTTATTTAAAAACAAGAACAGTTATCAGGCAAATACATTGTAGATTTATATATTTATATATATATACACACACACACACATATATATATATATATATATATATATATATATATATATATATATAAATTTCCCCTTAAATAAATTTCAAAATGAAAAAAACTTTAAAAACCCGATATTTAAAATTTTTTAAAAAGAGTCGGCGGGCCGCGTGTTGGACACCCCTGGTCTAACACCTCAGTGGATGCCATGGTGAAAATCCACGAATTATGGTTTGAACTGCTTGGTCATCCGTTTTACTCATCAGATCTAGCCGCAAGTGACTAATTTTTGTTCCCTCATCTAAAACTTGCACTTGGAGGACAGAAATTTTCGTCAAATGAAAAGGCAAGCAACTTCGTGAGCTAGTATTTTGATGAGAAAAACGTCGAGTACTATTTGGACGGGTTACAGAGATGAGAGCATCACCAGGAAAAGTGTGTAGAGTTTCAAGGCCCCTACGTTGAAAAATAAAAAAAATTTAGAAACAATGTCTTGTATCTTTGTTAGATCGGAAACTTTTCAGACCACTCTCGTATACATATAAATGGATGTTCGGACCTCGGATAAATGGACCTCGCTTCAATCCCACATCGTTCAACCGATTACTACGGAAATTGGAGTTTATATATTTTTTGTGGAGAAGGATTTTGTGCTATCCTCTTTGTTACAGCTCCCTACCTAGTGGAGCTACAGCGTATCAACTACTGCACCGTTCAATTCATCGCCAAGTTGCCAACAGGGTCGCCAAAAAGAATGCCAACATTTTGATATGTTTCCTTTGAATCGTCAATATAATGTAAGGAACGAATATATTTTTGCGAATATTACAATTGTAGCACAAAATAAATGCAACAGAAAGTAATATTAACGTATTACACATCCAGATATAAATTATTTAAACTATTTTAAGCGTCCATTACACAAAATTTGTAACAATGTGTTACTTTTGCTGAGCAGAGATCAGCTTAGGAAGGTGTTTTCAAAAATCGACCCACAAGAGAGTTACGGGTGTTATAAATTTAAAAAAAATAATTTTTATCAGCTTTTAGATCTACGAACTTAAAATTTAACAAATATGGGTTTTCTGTTCAGATGAGATATGCAAAAGCTATTTTCTTTTGTTTAATTTGCAATTCACATAAAATTAACTGATTAAAAACTTCTTTATCCTTCAATCTGTATTGTTTAATTTTTCAATTCACCCTTGAGAATAACGCGTCACCAGCTAGTATCCTTACATAACAGTTGTTAGTTCACAATTTCTTACTTTAGACAAGTGGAATGAAGCAACAGGTAGGGGGAAGGGTTAGGTGCAAATATTTCTTTGCGGAATCATTGAGACGTACTACTGAATGCCATTGACGGCAGCTGCACGCATCTACTATATTCTTCTCGGAGTCTCAAGTCTCCCAAATACTCCAGTTTCAGATCATCTGGATGAGTAGAGGAATCTGAAGCAATCATCAATTATTTCACGCACGACCGACGGTATTACGAATCCCGATGACGTTGGCCAATTCATGCATTATGAATGAATCTTTTGCTTTCGCGCCAGGAACCAATCCTGGTTTTGAATGAGTCAGTGGACAGGCAGATGCCCATTTAGGAAAAGAAAAAAAAATATTCTCTTTCTGTTTCTTTTTCAAAAAAATTGCATTCTCATATCTAACTGATAGACAGTTTCGAATCTTTATCTTTTTATGTATATGAAATATGCTTAAAGATACTGTTGGATAACAAGTACTAATCTATATATATAAAAATGAATGTTTGGATGTATGACCTCGCTTCACACCAACGCGGCTCAACCGATCTCTATGAAAATCAGCATGAATATGTATTTTTCGGTAGAGAAGGTTTTTGTGCTGTCCTCATTGTTGCAGCTCCCAACCAGGTGGCACTACAGCATATCAACTTCTGCACCGTTCAATCAATCGCCAAATTGCCAACAGCGTCGCTAAAAAGGATACCAACTTTGCACTATAGCCAGCATGTTTCCATTGAATAGTCATTGTAAGGAACGGCATTGCTTGCGAATCTTAAAATTTTAAGAAACACTAAATACAACAGAAAGTAATATTAACGTATTACACATCCAGATACAAATCATTTACTTTTTTTAAGTGTTCATTGCACAATATTTATATTAATGTGTTACTTTTGCTGAGCGGATATCAGATCAGGAAGATGTTTTCAAAAATCGACCCACAAGAGAAATACGGAGCGTTATAAATAAAAAATATATATACTTTTTACCAGCTATTATATCTACAGACTTAAAACTTAACAACTGTGTGCTTTTTTTTTGTTCTGCTGAGATACGGAAAAAGCTTTTTTTGTGTGTTTAATTTGCAATAAATCTAAAATTAACTCATTAAAAACTTATTTATCCTTCAATTTATATTTAATTTTTCAATTCACTCTTTCGGAGAACGGCTAGTATGTCAGCTAGTATGAAATAAAATAGTTGATACTTTAGGATTTTAAATGCAAGCTTCATTTAATAAAAATGTTAAAAAAGATTCATAACTGAAACGATTTCCAATGTGGCTGGATCTCAATAATTTATTCATGGATAGTATTTATTTTTTTCCTCATAAAATCATAAACCATCAAATTAAGTTAATTATCAGGATATTATTATGTTATATATATAATTATAACTAAGAATAGTTATTAGTTTTATCTGTCTCCAAAACATATCCTTTTTCCAATTCATATTTTAAATAACTTAATTATATACTTATTTAAAACAATGATATACCCAGCAGCAAAAAAGTAAAGATTATATAAGACAAGAAAAAAGAGCACAAGAAATAAAAAGCTATTATATAAAATGTATTAATTATTGGATAAAACACTTTTATCATCTTGTACTGAAGTAAAAAAACATTTATAATTAATAGTATTTAAATAAAATTAATATTACTGAAGATAGCTCAAGGACGATTGATTATGATGTTAACGAATTCTCAGATGTGTTGATGGATTAAAACTAATTAACCTTTAAAGTATTTGCAGAATTAAAAAGACAACATTTTGTCTTTTTTACAGAAACTGATGGAAAACAACAATAGAAAAAATAACTGGCAGAAGTTGAGTTCCATTTACTATGGGAAATTCTGGTACCGAAATTAAACATTCATTTTAATAGCTTATTACTTTCCCTAGTTATTAATATTTAAGTTACTCTGAGACTGAAAATGCAATAGGTATTTACCCGGGATGTTTCCCAATATAAAGGGTGTTTTTTTAGAGGTATAGAACTTTAAATTGCAATAAAACAACGATGTATTATTTGATTGACATAAATTTTTTTTATTCGAAAGATAATCTTGTGGCATTACATTTTAAATATGATTTCTGGCATATGACTGCCACGGCTGGCTCGGATGTAGTCCAATCTGGACGTCCAATTTTCGATGACTTTTTCCAACATTTGTGGCCGTATATCGGCAATAACACGGCGAATGTTGTCTTCCAAATGGTCAAGCGTTTGTGGCTTATCCGCATAGACCAATGACTTTACATAGCCCCACAATAAATAGTCTAGCGGTGTTAAATCACAAGATTTTGGAGGCCAATTCACAGGTCCAAAACGTGAAATTAGGCGGTCACCAAACGTGTCTTTCAATAAATCGATTGTGGCACGAGCTGTGTGACATGTTGCGCCGTCTTGTTGGAACCACAGCTCCTGGACATCATGATTGTTCAATTCAGGAATGAAAAAGTTAGTAATCATGGCTCTATACCGATCACCATTGACTGTAACGTTGTGGCCTTCATATTTTTTGAAGAAGGATTCCACCAGCCCATAAAGCTCACCAAACAGTCAGTTTTTCTGGATGTAATGGTGTTTCGACATACACTTGTAGATTAGCTTCTCTCCAAATGCGGCAGTTTTGTTTGTTGACGTAGCCATTCAACCAGAAGTGCGCTTCATCGCTAAACAAAATTCGCTTATTAAAATCGGAACAACGGCAATCTCGTTTTGGGCCCATTCGACGAATCTACGATGCGTGAGTCTATTCATGATGAATTGCCAAACCAAACTGAGAATAAATCACTTGACAGCTGTTAAATCGGACGCCATCTTGGAAAGTAATTCCAACTTAGACTTCTATACCTGGAAAAAAAAGCACTCTTTAGAAGCCAGAATTTAAGTTTAATCACTGTTTTATATATAATTCAGATATAATTTTCCATTTCAACTTACAAATGAAAAGTTATTTTGACTAGGAATCCACAAGGATTTAAAAAAAAACATAAAACCCTTGTTTCAGAAAAGACCACAACTGCTTTAGCAAACGAACTCTATATCTATTTTCTAAACTAAAATAAGTGGAAAATTCGTATCGAATTCTTGAGCAAAGCACGAATCAAACACTAAGAGAAGCAATTAAATTTTACGAGGCACTCCTTTTTCCGGTTTTTATTGCAATTTGATCCAAAAATGGTGATGAAGATTTTCGAATGAAATAGAATTAATATTTCGATCTCAAGAGAGGAGGTGTATTTTGTATGCTCCTTACTTCATAAAAAAGAATAAATTATAGTTCAAAAGAAACTAAAATACACGCTTTTGTAGTGAATCGAACTAAAAAGTGAAAAAATAATTCTTAATATAAGAATAAAATGACTAACGGGAAAATTATAATGTCATTGGGATAAAAACGTGGGGTGCTCTATATTAATTGTTATAATTTCTTACTAGTTCTATTCCGAAATGCTTAGTGTAAAAATTTAGATTTAGAAATCATTTTCATGAAAACGCATCGATTTAGATTCATTTTAGAAAAAATCGAAAGAAACAGAAAATATCATTATTTTTAAAAAAGAATTATACCGCATCTCTCTCGTGGCAAAATAAATTATCTTTCCAATTGTGCAGTTATTTTTCGTCTTAGTTTGATAGAAAGAATAAGATGGTTTTTTAAAAAAGATCGAAAATTCGATCTTTTTTAAGTTCAATCCAATAAGCTGCTCGGCAGAATAAAAAGCTAACAGAGGTAAAAGGTTTCTAATTAATATCTTTTTAACTAATTGCGATATCGGAATGTAAATGTTCAAAACATGCATTGTCATCCAAACTAAACATGTATACAAAATTGAAGCTCAATCGGTTGAAGACATGAGCTTCAAAATTGAGCTGCAAGATTTTACCCGAACAATTTACATTGCAAGTTTAATAAAAGCTTGTAAAAAATATGGTTCGTATTGACTGTCACGTTAACGTCTCACTTTTACACAACACTAGATTTTGCCAACGAATTTCATAATTTCGAGCCACAGGGGTCTTCTTTGGTAGTAGTATTTGAACCCAAAACTCAACAAAGCTGGCAACAAGTTCGTTACCATGAACACTCATTTGCATGTACAACATACAGTGATGGCAAAAAGTCCTGAACACACTCAGTTTTTAGCGTAATTTTTGTGTTTGACTTCATTTTTCGTTGTGAAAATATCGCACTATCTTAAATATTGTTATTGTAATGTATTTTTTTATGCTGATTTCAAATCTACTAATAGTTTCATAATAACTAAAATATTTTTTGTAGTAAAGCTGCCTGAACACAATAATGTGAAATATGTGCAGAATAAAACAATATAGAATAACATAATATGCAAAGAAAAATAACACGAAAATTGACAAATACGGTATATTTAATAAGCATTTTGAAAATTACATTGTTGTCACATGTTAGAAAATCAATATTTTATGGGCCAGCCGTTTGCTTTAATTACGGCTCTACATCTTTTTGGCATGGAATGCACCAATTTCAAAAGATCTTTCGTGACAATATGGTTGAAATAAAATATTAAAGCTTCAATTAATTTACGTTTATTTGAAGGTTTTTTTCTTTGAAATTTAATAACCAATTTTAAACCATAAGTTCTCTATCGGATTAAGGTCGGGAGACTGTCCTGGCCAGTTCATTCTGTTCACAGTATGGTCTTCAACCATTTCTGGACTACCTTTCACGATGACAAGGGGCGTTATCGTCCTGAAAAATCCATGACTGATTCCCAAAAAGATCTCTCGCAGTTGGTATCAATTTATTTTGTAGTATTCCAATGTAATCCATGTCTCTTACTGTTCCGCTAACGATGTCAAGTCTTTCAACACCATGAGAAGACTTGCAACCCCATACCATCACTTTTGTCGGTTACTTTAATGTAGGCTTCAGACACTGAGGGCTGAATTCCTCATGAGTGCGTCATCTTACATAGGCACTACTTTGGTTGCCAGAAATACAAAACTGACTCTCGTCACTAAATATTACCTTTTCCCAGTCTTTAATAGTCCATAATGAATGTTCCCTTGCCCACGTCAATCGCCTCTTGTATTGAAATTCAGTCAGTAATGGTTTGGGGCGCGCTGTACTGCCTCGTAACCCAATTTCCAGCAGTCTTCCTCTAACAGTTCTTGGGCACACACTCACATTTGATGTCAAAGTCCATTGTTTCAAAATTTGTGAGGAATTAAGCTTTCTGTTTGAAAATGAAATTCTGTGGAATAACCTGTCTTCGCGTAAAGATGTTTTTCTTGGTCGTCATGATCGCCCCCTGTCCGCAATAAAATTTGTTTCAGAAAATCTTTTCAAAGTTCTCACAACAGTAGAAAGGCCACATGGTACTTTAGCAGCAATTTGGCGCATTGAATAACCTTCTTCCTTCAAATGTATTATTTTGTACCTTTTATTCTCCGGCAGATATGAAAATTTAGCCATAATTCCAATATTTTCCACAAACGCACTTCAAATTGCTTTCAGTACACTATTTTCCACAAGCACACAACTGCATCCAATACAATAAACCACGTTTTACCTTTTTCTTTCAACCCTTTTTCGCTACTGCTCTCTGATTAGTTGAAATAATGAAGTATTTCATTGGTGGAAAACACACTCACTCATTCTTACAGTGGCCTTGTACTTTCTTGTCAAGGGTTTTTCAACATATATCAATGAAACTATTTACTTTACAAGAAATCTATAAACAGATTTGAAATAAGCATAAAAAATACATTAAAATCAATAACAATATTTAAGGCAGTGCAATAATTTCATAACGAAAAATGAAGTCAAACACAAAAGTTACGCAAACAAATGAGTGTGTTCAGGACTTTTTGCCACCACTGTAATTGGAATAGAATAAGAAACTGGGGAACAACCATATTTATTCGAACCTAAGCCGCCTTCGATTCTAAGACTCACCTCAAATTCTTAACTAGTTTTTGTGAAGAAAATGAAAAATAGCGAAAAATTATTTGTTGATAGCCGATAGGATATTGGAAAAGACTTAAGATTGATGCGAATTATAATGAAATTTATCATTTACGCAGTGAGACTCAAGAGCCATTAAATCAAGTCTGAAAAACATAAAACTTTAAATTTTTTAACATAAAGATAAATAGTTAAATTTCTAAACCTAAACATATTAATCCAGCATTTAAACGTGCAAACATCTTAAGGAACAGTCATAATAATAATTCTTCAATCTTCGTAATAACTGGATCACGTGCATTTATATATTCATTGAGGTATTTGAAAGATCCTTATATAGCTCAAAAACGGAGCACAACTGTCTTTGCTCTTTCTTTCGGAAAATAAATACTATATTCTTCTCTTTAGGCCTTTAGAGCAATGTTTCTCAAACTGGGGTGCCCCCCCTAAGTGGGCATGATAACCCTACATGGGGAGGCCCGAGCATATCGAAAAGTTGAAAACAAAAAACTATTTAAAAATTATTAATTTACTAAAAGGAAGCGAAACAAAATACCTTTTTTCTGACATAATAAAAAATAAAACACACATTTACATACATATATTACACACTTATAAGAAAATGTATCAGTACTGAGAACAATGTAGTTCATAGCAAATTTAACAGTACTATTAAGAAAAAGTTGGATGATTACCCTATGGGCATGTCATAAAGTTATATACAGAATTTAATACTTACCTTAATAATTTGTACGGTTTTTAATTAAAGCCGTTTTGTAGTTTTACATCAAAAATATTTTTATTGAATTCAATAAATTTTTATTGTATAGAAAGGGAGGGTGATGAAAATTATGAAATTAAAAACTGGGTCGCAAGTATAGAAAGTTTGAGAAGCAGTGCTTTAGAATATTTCATTACCTTAATTAAAATAAGTTATGTATTTTATCGACACATATTTCAATTTTCTGTTATACAATATTTTTGGGGAGACAGAGAACGAGACAGAAAATGAGAAAATAAAGAGAGGTAGAAATTGAGAAAAAAATGAGACAGTGCAGTGTTCCTCTGTAAAAAATGGCACAAGAGAAAATTTAAATAATTCAGCAAATATTTATACTTAGTTCTGTTGAAAGCTGTGAAGTAGCTGTTAAATAGATTTCTCGAAGCACGAATTAAAAAATGTGATCTCCGATGTAAGTTTCATGACAACAATAGCCAAGTGGTCAAGTCGCAAACTTAAGGTAACCATTTATTTGTCAAGTCGCCGTGTAGAAGCTAGTTACGTTTAATTTATCGAGGCTCAAAGAGATTACAATGGAAAGGTGTGGAAGTTTTGGAAAAAGGGATGCCATTTCCCTGGTGTTATTCTTGTGATAGTCTCCACCAAAAGACCGATTTCCTTTTAGGGCAGCGTTTCTCAAACTGTGAGGCGCTCCCCCAGGGGGCGTGAATACTCAACAAGGGTAGCGCGAGCATATTGAAAAGTCAAAAACAAAAGATTATTTTAAAAAATTATTAACTTATTGAAAGTAAGCAAGCAAAATACATTATGATATAATAAAAAATAAAATTAACGTTCACGCTGCTATGATACACTTATAAATGTATCAGTTCTGCACAATGTATTTTATAATTAACTTAACAATACTGAGTTAAGAACAAGTTTAATAATTACCTGTAACACCTGGGGCTCATTACAAATAAAATTATATACAAAAACTAACATTTATCTTGATAATTTGTACGGTTTATAAATTATTTCTTAATTGCCGAGATTAAAAGTTAACAAAAATTAGATGAGACGGGTGCCAGCGAAATAAATCGCTTATACCCAAAATAGCGGAGAAAAGGATGAAAGAGAGACCAGTATCTGAAATCACTCCCCCGCAGGGGGAGCCTGGAGGAAGAAAACGGCCGAACGAGGACGAAACTAATTAAAAGTTACGTGATTTACTCCCCAACGCCTCTGTTTTCTACGTAGACACGCGTATGCGATATATTGAGCGAGAGGAGGGAGGAAAAGGCGGGTGGTGAAGAAGAATTAAGGAAATCCTCTGATGTAAGTAAATCCTTCGTAAAAACTGTCAAGGTACTTTTGTTGCATTCCAAATACCTCGGAATAATTTTATGGATAGCAGTGCTCAGAAAAGATCATACATTGGAAAGACGTACATATATGTCCGGGGTATTTAACGCTCCGGTTGAGCGAGACGTATATATATATGCCAGTGGTACTTAAGAGGTTAAAGGCCTATTGTAGCTTTAGAAGTATAATATTCTTGGATTCAATGCATTGTTATTTGTATGGAGGGGGGCGATGAAAATTATGATTGAATGTTGGTTTGAAAATACTGAAAGTCTGAAAACTAATAGATTCACAACGGTCACGTAGTTTCGCACGAAAAAGCACCGAAACAGACAATACTAACGCTTAAGTTCGAGGGTAAGTCAACCTTTGATCTTGTTAAGCCGTCAGAGAAGAAACCAGTGTATTTCCAACTTCAAAGTCCACCCAAAGAGGGGTTACAAGGACCAATGAACGAATGGAAATCCCAGCTACGTCCAAACTGAAATTATTCTGCACCACGTGACTCTTTTGAAGACGCGACATATTCCACTTTTAACTCCTTAAGAGCCTCGGGCGTGTATACACGTCCTGCTGAGCCGGTGCTTTTAGTGCTCCGGACGTGAATACTCGTCCTTCCAAAAGAGGACTTTTTATTTTGTGCTGCTCTGTTTAAAACTAGCCCCACGGCTTTGGAATACGTTAAAATGACATTGACAGTGCTTCTAAAGAGTTAACTTATTTCGGAGAAGAGGTAAGGAAGGAATTTGAAACGGCGTGCATTTTTCCAGAAACGATGAAATTCTTAGCTCATAGGTATTTTCTTTTCTTTTTGTATTTTCTCTTTCTTTTCTATTCTTGATTTGCTGTCATTTTCGCTTACAATGTGTAAAAAAAGCTTTTCAATTTTTTGTACGAATGCACTGAATGTGTGATAATGGTTTATGTGTTCAACCAAGTTTTAGTGTGTATGACAATAAAATATAATTTAGATTTTATTGTATTGTAACTCTAGAGATTAAATATTTTATTTTCATTTTATTTTTTACTATCCTTCTCTTTCTTTTTAAAGGGAAATTAAGCAATTTTTAGGTGGAAAAACACGCCTTTCTTTTCCCCAATAAATCGCGCAACAACGCGCGCCTGTGGGAAAAATGGTGACGCTGGGGGTAGGGTAGGGGTGAATTTCGCAACTTTTCCTCGTTAGTTAAAGGGTTAAAGAGACACAAAAAGGAGAAACCAACACACTCCAAGAGACACACACACTCCTAGATTCTCCCAGATTACCTATCTGACTGATTCTCAGACTCGCTTCCACATTTGCTTGTACGCACTTGCGCCTACGATAACCCTCAAGGTTCCAGATAAAGAGCATCACTAGCCTCGTCAAGTCAGGAATGTAGCTTGTAACATCCTCCGACCACCACAGCACGCCAAAGGGTAAGAGACTTAAGGGGACTTGGTACCCTTTGAGCAAATTTCTTTATTTACGTATTTAAAAATTATATTTTAGCATTTTATACAATGTTTCTATTCAAGAAAATGATACCAGATGAAAATTTTCATATATTATTTACACAATTTTAAAAATTTAAATTTTTTAAAGAAATTTGGGAAAATTTTAAAATCCTACTCCTTTTGTAAAAATTAATTTTTTGACCTGAAATTTTTTTATAATATTCTTATGGATGTTCTCAACAACTTTAGGGATCGATTTTAGAATAACTTTATTCGTTTTCGAGAAAAAAAAATGTTGATATACAGGCTAAAAATCAACGAAAAGCCAATATGTCTTACATTTTATTTTTTTAAAAAAAAAAAAAAAGTATTCAGTTTATAGCAAAACGGATCCCTAATTTTATTACATGCTTTATTTTTAACACGCAGGAAAAAATGGAAGTGATTGGTAAATAATTGTCGAAGGAGTAGCATTTTGAATGCACTAAGGTTTCGAAAAACACAAACTGAGAAAAACCAGTTTAAAGTTTATAATTCTGAAAAAATAATTATTATAAGCTTAATTAAACTTAAAATACGACTTTAAGATATTAGTTATACGTTTTTCTTTAAAATAAGTGCGTTTTCATATTTTTTGAACCCACACATTTTTATAAATGATCAACTTTTAGAGAGTACTAAAATTGCACAAGAAAATTCAAGAAAAACGTTAAAAAAAATTTTTTCTATCACGACAGAAATTTTAGCTGTTTTTTTTCTTATAATATTAAAGTATTATATTTGTATGAAAAATATATCAGGAATAAGAACTGAAATTATAAAATTTTTAATATAAAATGCCTTAATTTAAAAATTTTACATGCACACATTTCACAAAGAAAAAAAAATGATTGTATGCATTGCCTCGGAAATATTCTGCTTTATATATTGCACATTCTTTTTTTAATGTTATTATTTCTCTTTATAAATTATATTTTTTTATCAAAACGCTTCTTTTAGCATTTTTTTCTAAAAAGGGGGCGTGGCTGAATCGCCTAATTTGTTTTCAAATGAAGTTTTATTCAACTTCTAACTTTCCGACATGCACAAGTGATATATCAATCGAAAGATAATAATGCAAAGAATAAGATCAAATGAAAATAAAAAAAAACGATAGGTTTGGGATTTTAGGGGTACCAAGTCCTCTTAATGGCGATATCCATCGCCAATAGACCTAGACTAGTTTCTACAAAATGCAACACTAATAAACAATCAATCAAGCAAATCATGATTAAAAGAAAATAATTAATTCTTTCAAAACATTTTTACTATCTTTATGGGAAAAAATACTAGACATTATTTTCAAGGCTTTTCCTTTTTTTCTCAAAAATATTTCTGAATGATTAAAAAATTTATGTAAAAAAAAATTTTTTTTACATGTATTGACATCTATTTACATCAGTGTTTCTCAAACTGTGAGGGGCACCCCTTAGGGTAGGGAAGGCGGCGTGATAACTTTACGAGGGGGCTTGAGCATAATGAAAATTCGAAAACCAGAAATATCATTTAAAAAAATTATTAATTTACTGAAAGTAAACAAACAAAATACATTCAGACATAATAAAAAATAAAATTCACATTTACTCTGATATAATCCACTTATAAATGTATCAGTACTGCACAAGGTATTTTACAATAATACTAAGTTAAGAACCAGTTTAACAATTAACAGTGTCCACATAGGCGCAAACATGTGATGTATTGGGGGAAGGGGCAGAAAAGGAATAAATAAGCAAATCCTCTGAGATAAGTAAATTTTTCACAAACACTGTCAATATCATTTATTGCATTCCAAAGCCATCGGAATAATTGTATGGATAGCAATGCATAGAAAAATGCATAGACTTCGGAAAAACGTACATATACGTCCGGGCATTTAGCGCACTGGTTGAGCGAGACGTATATATATATATGCCGGTGGCACTTAAGAGTTTAAATTCGTATTATAATTCGTATTCGTATTATTGGCGACAAAGTATAGTATTATTGAATTCAATGCATTGGTATTGTATGGAGGGGGAAGACGATGAAAATTATGATTGATTATTGGGTCACGTTTTTATCGAAAGTTAGAGAAGCATTGACTTACATGTTAAATGTTTTCTACGAAATCGCATTAATATGTAATTAAAAAGCAGATATATCTAAATAGACGAAAATATAAATGTACTTTTATTTTAACTTATCGTAAATACGTTGTTAAATTATTTGGAACGTTTTTGACTCAGCTTGCAAACGGCTTACGTTTTTGTAAATTTTCGTGTAGAAAAATTAAACCCATTATAGCAAACTACGTTGCATACAAAACAAGATTAAGTTCCTACAAAGCATATTTAACTTTTAAGAATTGTATTAAAAGCTTTATCTGTTTTCTTCACGATATTATTTATCTGCATGTTTTTTTCTCTAGGATTATTGGCAATCTTCTAATTCATGGATCACATGAAATATTGCAAATTGAGGTGTTAAATTTCTCTGGAGGTCTGAAAATATAAATAGTTTTCAAACAGGTATAATTTCTTTAAATTTAAGTTAAATAATTTGAATCTTTTACACATTACTTAAAAAGGAATGGGGCTTCAGAAAAGTATAAAATGTTTAAAATATAATCATAATTTTAAAAATTATAAGCATATGAAAATAAGAAACTTTTCTAGAAGAAACATTTATTAAGTTTTACGTCGTGCATGCTATTTTCTAAAAGAGTAGGTTTAATTACTAGATATACGTTGATTTATAAATACAAATGTATTCTTAATACTTTGTAGCTACTTTTATATAAATAGAATAATAACTTACATATTTTAATAAATAAAAAATATGTATTTTTAAAAAATATTTAAAAAATTGCAATATTTTACAAATATTTTGAAATACAAAAGATATATAATACTAAAATTAGGTAGGGTTTAAAGAGTATGATGCATTGTAGAATTCTATAAAGTTTTATACATCAGAGGCTAATATTTTAGAAAATAGCGTGCGCAAAGCAAAAAATACTTAATATTTATTATAGAATTTTCATATGCTTATGACTTTTAAAATTATTATTATATTTTAAACATTTTATACTTTTCTAAAGCCCCATTCTATTTTAAATAATACGTAAAAGATTCGAATCATTTAATTGAAATTTATAAGAATTATACACGTTGGAAAATCGTTTATATTTTCAGACCTCTAGAGAAACTTAACACCCCTGAGACCCCTTAAAAGCTTTATCTGTTTTCTTCACGATATTATTTATATACATGTTTTTTCTCTAGAATTATTGGAAATCTTCTAATTCATGGATGACATGAAATATTGCAAATTAGTACTTGCTGTTCTCAGTTCCTTTGTTTGGTAAGTAGAAATATATTATTTGAAGCAATAAATATGCAAAGGACAATCCCTCGTGTCAAAACAAATATAGAGAGATTTCGCGAAAGCGATAATATTTTTTGGAAAGGAAAAAAACCCAGTATTTGGCAGTTTTTTGTTTACTTATATTTCAATTAAAAGATTACGAAGAGAAAATTCTAGTCTTTCTTGTAAGTTCTTTGCAGCTATGCATCTATATAATTTGTGTGTACAAAATGAATTCAATTTTTTGGAGCGCAACTGTTCTTCCTGTCCTTAGGTTCAAAACACAATAATATGCACATAATTTTGTTAATTTGCAATTTACTTCAGACTTTTCCATATACTTTACATAGGTCTTGTGTATAATTTATATTCAAAAGATCGCTAAAATACGAAAGTTTATTTCTCGATAATTTCCTTTATCCGCTTTCTCCATTTCACTTTCTATGAGTTCTCGAAGAGTTCTCTAAAGTATCACTAATCGTAAAAATTGCTATAACAAATAAGCTTAAAAAATTTCATGTTTTATTTTAAAATATTTTCTTGGTTATAACAATACTTATAAGGCACTCAATTCATATTTTTTGTATTTGATTTCGTTTATTTAGTGATTCTATATATCAGGGATCGGAAACCTATGGCACGCGTGCCGCATGTGGCACATGGTACAATTCTCAGTGGCCATCTGCACCACTTCACAAATTTGTTAACTTTTTGAGTGGATGGAAGTTGATACATTTGTAATGGACCTTACTTGACAAACATCTTCAGAGAGAGAGAATCATGGATATTTACGGAATTACGAAATAATCTGAAAGATAACTCTAAAGTTAAATTTGCAGCTATTTTGTAAATTATAGAACGCCATTACTGGAGAGGTTTAATTGTTTGACGATGCATGTACTCTGCTTTCCCCTTTTGGCACTACATATCTATGTAAAAAATATTTCCTCATACAAAAAATATTTCGAGTCCGCAAAGAAAATGTTTTACAATTAAATGCTTAAAATCGTGTCAACTTGAAAGTCACATGTTTGACACACAAACTTTTGATTTTGCGGTATAAAAATAGAGCAGTGCGTGCACTAGAGGTTTGCATTAAAATTTATATTTATCTTTGTATTTAACTATAATGGTGCAAAATACTTATATTTTTAGTTGTCTATTTCCTATTTTAATAAATATGCTTAGAAATACATTACATATAAGCAATTTTAATTTTTTTTTAAATTTTTGTTGAAGAAAGAGTTATATTTTGTGCTGTTTATTTTTATTAAGAAAACCTTTCAAAAGTTGCAAAGTTAATATGTAATAAAACTGTAAATCTATATTATTGACTTCTATTGACTATACTATTGACTTCTCTAATTTTTCGTCTAATGTCAGAAGTTTTTCTTTCAAAATCTCTATGCTCTCTTCTTCTGAGTGTGAAGAGTTGGATATTGAAGACTCTTTTTCGCAGAAAAGCCTTGTCCCTATCATTTGGGCTTGCCTAACCAAACAATTTTTACCAGACAATCGCGAAATATCGCCAGTAACGGCAGCTGCTTCGTATTTTCTCCCAAAATTCAGGTATTGCATTAATCCTATTAAATTAACGTTGCGTCTCTCATTAATTCTTTGGATTAGAGAATATTTCATATTTTTTGCAAATTCTGAATTTTGTTCGTTCAATTCTCCAATGACGAAAGAAAATACACCTTCTGCAGTTAGCAAAGTTGCATTTCGACTGCATAATTTTTCTAAGCCGATTTTTACTGGCTTTAAGCCTTTTACAATTGTAGTCACAGTTTCAAACTCTACATTGACACCATCATTTGTTCTTCTTTAATGTCAATTAATGCTTTTGAAATTGCTGACTTTATTTCTAAAAATTTTTCAAGAATTTCCACCAAACTATTCCAGCGTGTTTTGGTATCCAAACAAACCATCTTTTCACAGCCAAAATCTTCTTTAACATATTTTTGTAAAATATCATTCTTTATAGGGGACTTTCTGAATAATTTTACTACACTTTTAATCTTTTTTATAGTTTCATTTATGTAAGTTATGGAATTTTTTTCTGCATAAGTGACATGAAACAAAGTATCTGTTCCTACACCGCTTTCAAATTCTAAATCTAATGCTTTGTCTAAATCTTCAACAAGCTCTTCACTTTCACCATTGTCTTCTTCTTCATGCGATTTATCTTCTACTTCAACAGTGTTTTCTACCAAATCTATTTGTTTATTATAAAGCACATCGCACACGGCTAGGTGTATGGCGTGTGCATAGCACAGGTGATACTCACAACTCATTATTTTTCTAAACTTAACCATCATACTAGCACCATCAGTAACACACGCAACTATGTGCTTTTCTGTTATGATTCCGAATTCCTGTAGTTTAGTCTCAACCGCTTTAACACAATTTGCTGCTGAAAAGGATCCACTAATTCTTAGCATTCCTAAATTAAAGATTTCACCCTCATTGAAGCGAACGTTTATGTTCAAATATCGTCTATTTTTAAGTGATGTAAACTCATCGAGCGTCAAGCTACAACGAAGTCCTGCGTTTAACTTTGATGAAATTTCATTAGTAACCCGAGCTTTAATCACATTATATTGTTTATATACAAGCTTCATAACATCACTAGGGTTTGGAGGAAAGGAATAACCTTTATCATGTAAGGACTTCCTAATAAAGTTACTTTTTGTTATTGCATTTACCGTGAATCCATCTACACAAACAAGTTTACTTACAATTTCCTCTAGTGTTTCTTTTTTTTCTTTAAGAAAATATGATAATAAGGGTTTCTTTTGTTCAGAAGTAATTCTGATATCATTATCACTATCAATTTTTCTCTTAGTAATTTCAGTATTTTGTGATCCTGACGAAACGGATTGAGTTGCTTTCGATATATTATGGTGAATTTGTATAAATGCCGAAGCAAACCACTTGTAGACCAACCTCTACACTTCAAAATATTGCTACATTTCATGCATTTTGCACTTTCTTCATTTTTATTTTTCATGAAATGCTGCCAAACAAAGGACTTCGTAATTGAGACAGACATATTTCAAATGGTTATGTTTAATTTTTATATCTGATAGAAATATATAAATTGTAAGAAAAATAAATAAATCTCAAATATTTGGATGTGTTACATCAACAGAACAATTAATTAATACAATATAATTTTTATGTTCAGAACAAAACTTGAAACAATATTTTTCGTTTCGGTTCTATTAAATATATATATATGACAGGCCCCAGGCCTGCTGGTAAAATAAGGAGGGCATCATCTTCACAATATTCCTTTATTACGCTTTCATCATATATAATCTAACATGGCGGACCTTTTGCCGCGCAACCGGGTGTTACCAAATACAACATCTCAGCGAGGAGACACCAGCCAAGTCCTTCCTTAGTATGCGTTCGCCTTCGTCAGCGCTCGTTGCTCCTTTTAACAGGCTTGTTTACTCACAAATCCTTACGCGATGGTAAAGAGTTCGCTCTATTTTCATTTATTACTTCCTTAATTTTGAACCTAAACTTTTCAAACCTGACAAATTTCCCCCCCTCCGCTGAAGTCTGGCACAGCCAGATTGGCCATTTCTGACTGGCAAGTCCCCAGGGAAAAAAATTATATTTCAATGATATCAAATTCCCCAAATGAAATAAAAATCTAGAAGATATAATAATTGTGTAAAAGAGTGGGCTGGTGAATCCTAACATGTACAAAAAAAATAGCAATAATGAATAACAAAGTATCAAAAATTTGGTATAAAACTTTGTGTTACATAGAATTGTTTTCTGAAAAATATCACACATCTAATACTTCCACTATGACTATAATAATAATGAGGTTAATAAAAAACAACATAAGAAAGATAATTCACATTCAAAAATATAGTAGTACTAAACAACATAACATAAGATCAAGTGAAATTCTCACTAAATGTGCACCAATAGTAAACAATGTTAATAAAATGATAAATGTTGAAAAGTTACAAGTACTTCAAAATGGTATTGAATGTTGGAATAATGAGTACATAAATACATAGAAGAATAGGTATAGAGTAAATAACAAGATTTTAGGAATAATGGTAAAGTAAATACATAAAAAAGACATACATGGAGTAACTTACAGCAACATGATTTTAGGAATAATGGTAAAGTAAGTACATACAAAGAATAGATATAAAATAAGTAATAGCAAAATGAGTTTAGGAATAATGGTAAAGTAAATACATAAAAAAAAGATATATGGAGTAACTAAGAGCAACATGATTTTAGGAGCTCCCAAAAAAGAAAAGATTACATAACTATAACACAGAAATTTATCAAAATAAACACAACATCAACATTATATCAAAATATCACTAGAAATATAAAATGCAAAGAAAAATAAGGGTATTTCAGATATATCAAGTACAGGTAAAAGTTCAATCAATGTAATGTAATGTTTCACACAGTCCTGTCTTGGAAAAATCATAGTTCAATGTTCATCATCCAATTATTGTTTATCACACAGTTCTTTTGTTTATTATTAGAATCTCTACTCAATCAACTCATTTCAAAAACATACAACCATAATAAAATCTTCATAACATCACATACTATATTTTAACTTTCAGAATATACTCTGATCACAAATAATCACAATGAAATTACTCTAACACAATGTATCGTAAAATGACCTCATCACAATGTTTTCATACAGTCCATAATTCAGTTATTTTTTTTTTTTTTTTTTTTTAAATAGTCTTCAATAATGTGTTCATTATGAATAAAGATACAATACAAATTCAATTACATTAAATTTTGATTTTCATAATGTAAACAAGTCTTAAATTCAAATTTTAAACACAACTTTTATTATTATTATTTTAATAACAATGCACTTTTAAAATTACAATGCACTTCTTCTTCCCCCCCAATGTTTGAGAAAACAAACTCTATAACAAATATAAATAAGAATTTAGCATAATTGGAAATTGGATTTTGAATGAAATGGTTTTAATCTTGTAGAATGAACAATATCTGTTAATTTTCCTGTATATTGATTTGGTTTATCTATTTCATAAGTAACATTTGAGAGTTTTCTGACAACTTTAAAAGGACCATTATAAGGAGATTGAAGTTTACTTGAATTAGGGTATGAGAAATTTTGATATAAGACTAAATCTCCAACTTTAAATTTTGCATCAACATAATGTCTATCATACCTTTGTTTATTTATCTTATGATGCTTAATTGTTCTGTTTACTGCAATTTGTCTAGCTTGTTGTATAGGTGGATAGTTTAATTTTACTTGATTAGGTAATGGCGAATCATATGGCAAAGTTCCAAACATTAAATATGCAGGTGGAAAGCCAGTAACATCATGTGGCGAGTTATTGTATTCATATGTAACTTGTTCTAATAATTTTGTCAAGGAGTTTTTGTAGTTGAATTAACTTTACATCTTAATTTTGCTACTAATGTCTGATTAACTCTTTCATTCTTTCCATTGCATTGTGGTCTATTTGCTGAAGTTAGTAATTGTCTAATATTATGATGTTTTAAGAATTTCTTAAATTTAGATGAAGTGAATGCAGCATTTCTATCACTTAAAAGTTGTTTTGGGCATTGAATTGAAAAAAAATTTGTTTTAAGCAATTTGTATAAGTTTCAGAAGTGACACTTTTGGATGGAAATGTCCAAGCATATCTGGTAGCATGATCCAGAACAATATGCAGGTATTTCTTTTGTGAATTATGATAATTAAATCCTCCTACAGTGTCTAGTGAGATCATTTCAAATGGTTCTTCTGCTACAGGAACTTCTTGCAATAATCCATACTTTTTTGTGTAGACTTTTATTCAATTGACATGTTTCACAACATTTAACAAAATTTGAAATGTCTAATATAATGTCTTTCCAGTAGTAAATTGGAGAAATTAATTTTAACATCTTTTTTACACCTGGGTGACCAAATTGTTCATGTGCAGTTGTAATTAATTTTTCTCTCAAAGATAACGGTACTACAATTTTAATTAAATTCTTTTTCTTAACTGTTAATACATCATTAATTTTTATATATTTTGGATCATTAATGTTCTCTGAATTTTGGTATTTAATAATTTCATCAGTATTTAAAAAATGACAAATGGGTGATATATAATGGCATACAGGGTTCCTCGACAACATGTCTGCTTCAACATTTAATTTACCTTTTATATAAACTATCGAATATTCATACTGAGAAAGTTTTAAACTCCACCGAAATAAACGTCCAGTTAAATGTTTTACACTTTTAAGCCATTGTAAAGCAGCATGGTCAGTATGTATTGTGAATTTGGATCCATGTAGGTAACAGTGGAATTTATCTAAGGCATCTATAATTGCTAAACACTCTTTTTCTGAAATTGTATAATTTTTTTCATGTTTAAGTAATTGTCTCGAGTGATAAGCTATGGGGTAAAGTGTTCCATCTGGGTGTTGTTGTTTCAAAAACTACACCTATTGATTCCTGACTTGCATCACAAAACACATGACATGGATATTGTGAGTTGTATAATTTAAGTATAGGTTTTGAGATTAAACAATTCTTTAACTTTTGATAAGCTTCTTGACATTCATGTGACCAATTCCAAATTGCATCTTTTTTAAGTAATTTATTTAATGGTACTCTAAGTTTTGCATAATCTTTAATAAATTTTTGATAAACATTGATGGAACCAAGAAATCTTTGGAGTTCTTTCACATCTTTAGGTGGTACTAATTTTCTTATTGTTTCAATATTTGGATTACTTGGGAATAATGACCTTGTGTTATTTCATATCCTAAAAATTTTATTTTTTCCTGTGCAAACTGACATTTTGATTTTTTAAGTTTAATGTTTTCTTTTTTACAAATTTGAAATATTGTATCTAAATGAGTTAAATGCTCTTCCCAAGATTGTGAGAAAATTATTATATCATCAAAATAGTTTAAAGCAAAAGTTAACTGATATTTTGTAAAATTTGTCTTATAGTTCTTTGGAAAACAGCTGGGGAATTTTTCCAGCCAAATGGAAGTCTTAACCATTCATAGAGTCCAAAATTAGTTGTGAAAGCCAGTTTCTCTGCGTCTTTTTCATGAATTTTAATGTGCCAATAACCACTTGTTAAGTCGAGCGTAGAGAAAAATTTAGCATGAGTTAAATTATCAATTACAAAGTCTATCAGAGGTACAGGGGTGGAATCTTTTCGTGTGATTTCATTTAGTTTTCTATAATCGATACATAATCTTGATCTTTTCCCTTCATCCTTTTTGTATGCTAAAGTTACAGGGGCAGCATATGGGCTATGAGAGGGTCTAATAAAACCTGCTTTTAACAATTCTTCTATCTGTGTTTGTATTTCTTTAGATTCTTGTTGACTGTTTCTATAAGGGCGTAAACTTATAGGAAGGTCTGAAATTAAATGAATTCTTTGTGGCTCTAAATTGATACAACCTACATCATACTTATTTTGTGAAAATATGGTTTGAAATTTGTCAAGAAGTTGGGTTAAATCTCCCCATTGCTCAGTAGTTTGTCTTGGTATTGTGTCCTCAACAACCATGGCTGGGTTAAACAATCTTTTCAGATCAGCTTCAGGGCTGTCTGATATTTGATCTAAACCTTTATTATTCTTAACGTTAATATTATCTTCATTATTTGCATTATAGTAGTTCATATTTTGATCATTATTAAGAGTTTTACAATATGTCCCATGATATGTTCTCAACTCACCAACACACTTATTTACATATTTAATATTACTTAAATTTTTACCACATTGAAAAATACACATGTTACGAATACTAATGTCGCTTAAATAAATGTAAAATATTCTAGTCCTAAAATAATATAAGGCAATTCAGTATCAATTACAAACAAATCTATTTGCTTAGATATACATCCAATATTCATATAAACTTTAATTATACCTTTGGGTTGAATAGTCCCACAAGTTTGATTTATTTTTACATTTCTATTTTTTATAATTTTAATGTTTTTTAATTGTTTAGCTAAATTTATTGGAATTAATGACACATTGCTTCCTGTGTCAATTAGAGTACAAAAAGTGCTTGGAACATACCATTGACTCAATAATTAGTTGTCATCCTTGCCTCTGGTTATTTTCGTTTCTGGGCGAGTACAGATTATGTCGATTCTGTTGTCTCCCACTGAAACTCATCATGTGCGATTGATGTGGCTGTCCATGATTTCTTCTTGACTGAAATCGATTCTGTGCATCAGTTCCTCTGTGTACACTACCGTATGCGTGATTCCATCGGGTATAACTTCCAGTATCTACCGGTTTTCGGTCTGCGCTATCCGGTGTTACTGCGATTAATTGTCGCATCGTTGAGATCCATTCGCAGGGTGTCGAAATCTTCTTGATAACTAGGAACTTCTGGAACTCTCTTGGACTGCTTAATGTCATATGCTCCACAATTGAACTGTCATCATAATTTAGTTTCTTCCCCAACGAAAGTTTTTCCGTAAAAAACGAAATTAGTTCTTTAGTGTCGTTTAATTTTAATTTGTGAAATCTTCGAATATCTTCTTGTTTCGTCGCATCGAACACCGTCATTAATAGTTGTTTAATTTCTTGATAAGACTTTTCAAATAAATGGTTTTCGTACCAAAATTTAAGATAAACTCCCGTGAGATATCTAGGAATATTTTGCTTCTTCCATTGCTCGTCTTTTTGATATTCCAAACATTGTTTATCAAAACATTCAAGAAAACTCTTCAAACTACTAAACTTATTAAGATCAAATTCAGGAAAAAAAGTTTCCCTGGATGTGTTGACTGGTGACTCCTGCCGGAAAGAGTCGTCTTCCATGGTAGTATCGTTTTCAATGCAGTCGCTCGTTCGAAAAAAAAAAATTGTTGAAGTTCATTCCATTGGTTTCCTCGCGTATTTTTCGGTACTTTAAATCATCCTGCCGGCTCTTGACAGGCCCCAGGCCTGCTGGTAAAATAAGGAGGGCATCATCTTCACAATATTCCTTTATTACGCTTTCATCATATATAATCTAACATGGCGGACCTTTTGCCGCGCAACCGGGTGTTACCAAATACAACATCTCAGCGAGGAGACACCAGCCAAGTCCTTCCTTAGTATGCGTTCGCCTTCGTCAGCGCTCGTTGCTCCTTTTAACAGGCTTGTTTACTCACAAATCCTTACGCGATGGTAAAGAGTTCGCTCTATTTTCATTTATTACTTCCTTAATTTTGAACCTAAACTTTTCAAACCTGACATATATATATATATATATATATATATATATATATATGCAGTCAGACCACCATTTTACAAATCTTTCTATATTGCAACTTTTTTCCTGGAACTTAGAACAGAAAAATATTGAAAGAGAAATCGCTATTTAACAAATTTTCCACATAATGAACTTTTCTTCTGGTTTTAGCGACTTCGTTAAATAGAGGTCCGACTGTATGTGTGTGTATATATATATACTAAAATACTATAAACCTAAAGAAGCAAATCAAATATAGGAGTATAAATATATGCCAAAAGTTAAGTATATATATATCATCAGTTCCAGTTTTTGTTCTGGAAAGACTGTTTCTTTCCCTCAGTTTTCAATTTAGCCTCGACTGATTAATTTTCAGATTTTTAAACGTTTGAATTTGTATTAAAAATGTGTATGTGATATAACTATCAATAAACCTGATAAAGGTTTAGAAAGTAAATAGTGTATCAAATATATTTTTATTCATGCTCCCCTCAAAATTAGTATCATTTTGTGAGGCAAACAGAAATTTTAAAATCTGCCTTTTTACTCAATGAAACTCCCTACATGTTTTGATAAATAATTTAAAAAGGCAGTTTGTAACGAAATCTACAGAAAAAAAGTACTTTGAAGGAATAAATAATTATTCTGAAGAACGAAATTATTAAAAATTTGAATACAAAAGAATTTGCTTAGTTTATAATAAATAAATGTCACACTATCTTTATTTTGCAGATGCTGTTACTGTCTCGATTTTTCATTTTCAACTTTATCATATACACAGAGGAAAAAATATTTTCCCAAATTAAAAGTTTTTGTTTTAATTTTTTTATTTATTTATTTATTTTTGCACTAAAGAAAAAAACTGTGTTGGCATGGAAACAATATAACAATTCAAGATTTTATAAATTAAAAATCTCGGGGGAAAAATTCACATTTGAAAAATAATTACTAAAATTAACCATCCTTTACTGACTCATAGGCGTTTGAAAATTAACCAGTCTAAGGTAATTCAATTATTAATTATTAAGGTTGTTACTAAGAGATAAATATTAAAAAATACGTGAAAACTCATTTGCTGCTGAAGTGCCGATTATGTGCGTTAAAAATTTTAATTATTGTATTTAAGGTATTTTATTTGTAAAGAGTGTTTTTTTTTCCAGGTATAGAAATTTAAGTTGGCATTACTTTCCAAGATGGCGACCGATTTAACAGCTGTCAAGTGATTTATTCTCAGTTTGGTTTGGCAATTCATCATGAATAGACTCACGCCTCATAGAGATTCGTCGAATAGGCCCAAAACAAGATTGCCGTTGTTCCCGATTTTCATAAGCGAATTTTGTTTAGCGATGAAGCGCACTTGTGGTTGAATGGCTACGTCAACAAACAAAACTGCCGCATTTGGAGTGAAGCCAATCCACAAGTGTATGTCGAAACACCGTTACATCCAGAAAAACTGACTGTTTGGTGCGCTTTATGGCTGGTGGAATCCTTCTTCAAAAACGATGAAGGCCACAACGTTACAGTCAATGGTGATCGGTATAGAGCCATGATTAACTTTTTCATTCCTCAATTGAACAATCATGATGTCCAGAAGCTGTGGTTCCAACAAGACGGCGCAACATGTCACACAGCTCGTGCCACAATCGATTTATTGAAAGACATGTTTGGTGACCGCCTAATTTAGCGTTTTGGACCTGTGAATTGGCCTCCAAGATATTATGATTTAACACCGCTAGACTATTTTCTGTGGGGCTATGTAAATTCATTGGTCTATGCGGATAAGCCACAAACGCTTGACCATTTGGAAGACAACATTCGCCGTGTTATTGCCGATATACGGCCACGAATGTTGGAAAAAGTCATCGAAAATTGGACGTCCAGATTGGACTACATCCGAGCTAGCCGTGGCAGCATATGCCAGAAATCATATTTAAAATGTAATGCCACAAGATTATCTTCCGAATAAAAAAAGAATTCATGTCAATCGAATAATACATCGTTGTTTTATTGCAATTTAAAGTTCTATACCTCTAAAAAACACCCTTTACAACCGATTTCTTGTTTTTGAAATTGTTATATTGTAGTTATATAAATATAAACAAATATTAAGAATCTCACTCGAAATTTAGGTTTAGAAAAATAAGAACTATCACGAGATTGTTTATAAAAATATTCTCCCCCCAACAATTTCATTCAATTAAATAGCTCATAATAAAGACAAGTATCCGAAAAAAATTTTGAAAAAAGATTAAACAAATAATAGTTTTAAGTATTAGTATTTACGTTATCCCCATAAATCAAGATCTTGGAACTTCGATCAGACAGTGCTAATTTGCTACGAAATGTGATTACTTTAAAAAACCAAATACTTCTTGTTAACGAAGCTTGATACAGAGATAGAAATTGATTTGGACAGATACTCCTACCCACAGCTAGTTGGAAAAATTTTCACCAATCCAACGAAAGCGTTAATCTTTCTTTCTCATGTTACACTCTTACCCCACGAACATTCCTTCGTTCAGGAAGTTCGGGGTGAATGATCGCAAATTGTCACAGTAGGGTCAGCTAATGATGTCCGAGGTTGAAATCTACAGTTAAGTCAAAAATAACTACCTCATAGATAATTGAAGCCCCGTGCGATTCCCAGGAAATCCCGGGAACGAAGTATAATTCCCGGGAATAGAAAAAGTACAGAAATCTTAGGATTTCCCGGGAACCCTGTTGATGTATGTATAAAAACATGCAAAAACTCAGAGGAATGCATTATTTATTTAGTGAATGCAGAGAGAGACCTTTACACAGCGCTAACTACTCAATATAACGTCAATGTATTCGGCCATGGTCTTACCACTTCTACCAACACTGTCTAAGAGTTGCATCGATGCATCTGAAATACTCGGCATTCCATTCCTCCTGTTGGATCATTCTTAGTTTAATTGTTTGTCTTTCGTAAAATGATGTCATGTGACATTTTGTGCACGCATCCGTGTATAGTTTGACTAATTTGTGTAAAGAATACTTAAAATAGTGTAAAAAAATTATATCCGGAAATGTAATACGTTTATATTACTCCATGTTGTATTTATTTGTTAAAATTTTAAGCAATGTCGTTCCTTACATTGTAATTGCGGATTGCGTGTCAGTGGAAACTACACACACACACACACAGACATATATATATATATATAGGAATTTATCCGGAATATTTATTTACATAGGAATATTTTTATCTGGAATACCTAAAATTAATACATACATATTTTAACTCGAACAAAGTTGAATTTTTAGATTTAGATTTAAATATTATTGACAACAAATTATATAGCAATATCTATGATAAAAAGGGAAGCATTTAACTTCAATCTTATAAAGATACCGAACTTCAATAGTTGTTTACATATATCAATATTTAGAAATATAATTTTAAATTTTTTGATGATAAATAATAATTTAACTATACACAATATTGATAAACACAATACGACACACAATATGAAATCCAGAAATTTATATTTGATTGCATATAGAGAATGATTATCCCATCAACTTCTTGATAAAATACATAGATCAAAAATATTTCTTAAAAATCGTTTTAAATACATAAAATAGGCAAATTTGTGAAGGGTTACGATGGACTTTAGGAAATGCACAAATACACTACGCAACATTAGGTCCACAAAATCAGTTTGTTAGTGGTTCAGCTGTGAAGAATATGTGCATTCCACACACAGGATACATTTTAATACGCACATAGACCAATATTTACATGTGGCTACACTTTAAAATTATTTATGACCAATCAAACAACTTTTTTGCATGCAATCTGGTTTGCATCTAATACCAAATAGTTGAACTCTAATGTAAGAATATGGATCATTTGGATTGATATGGCATTAGTAGGAATTATGTGCAATATAGGAGTGGTGATTGTTGTAGGAAATATGAGAAATCGTTCAAAAATTGTGAATTGAAGTATTGATAGGATGCTCTTGGATGAGTTTTTGATGATTTACGCTATTCATTTTTGAATATACTGGGTTTTTAATTTGAACTTTCGGATTTAAATATTTTTTTTCCTATACGACTATTTTAAAAATTAGTTCATCATCTTTGGTGTTCGATGGTTCAATTATATTGTGCACTTAATTGTTTTAGAGTTAAAAAAAATTTTAATGTTATAATATCTTTCAAAATGCGATGGCGAATAGTGGGATAGTTTATCTTTTTAAGTATTTAATTTTTAAATTTTAAATTTTTAAGAATTGGATATTTTCCGGTTAAGTTACCAAGTTGCAACTGCGGGGAAGGTTAGCGCATCAAACTAGTTTAACCTCACTTATCGGTCCTAAGTCTGAGGTTGCACTTGGATATTTTATAAATTTTTATTTTATAAAATTTTTAATTTTCTGTGAAAACGTTGGTATTTTATTTTCTATATTCGCCATTGATATTTTAAAATGAGATTTAGTATTATAAAATTAATATAATTTCAATTTTTTTAATTGATTGTTAAATTGAGATTGATTTATATATATTGAAATACACACACACACATATATATATATACATATATATATACATATATATACATATACGTATACATACATACATACACACACACACACACACACACACACACACACACACATATATATATATATATATATATATATATATATATATATATATATGTCATGATTTTTAAGACAGAATCAGATTAAAGTTAGAGAAGTTAAAAGAGACTACCTTTATTCTTTCATTGTTACATCTGTTCTGATACCGAGAGAGGAGGAAAAAGCACGCCATGATGGGGGTTTCAAGTGGATAACACTTAAAAAACATATGGTAAGTATCGCTGCTTTGAAGAAGGTGCTTGCAAGTTAATGCTGACATATGTTGACTATTAAATCTAACGATCTGAAATTAGACATGTTTATTGGCTAGGCCATATGTTTGGAAGAAATATGTGGGTGATTAGTTTGATACTTGAATATGGGGACTGAGAATGATGAGTGAAGTGCTAGATAGGGAATTTAATTTTTAATCTAATTTAATTATCCTTACATTTGCCCCCAATTTTAAAAAGGAGTCATGGCGTGGTTTTTTTCTCTCTTTACAAACTTAATCAATTCTCAACAAACACAAAACAATACATAACATGATTTAGAAAGACATATTACACACAGAAATATTTAAGCAATAGGAATACTAAAATCAAAATGCAATACAATAAACGAAACTATAACAACAAACATAGTAATGACAATTAATTGATAAAAATGAATTTCCATACATATAATTGAAGATTAGCTTGTTTAAATCTATTCGACATCCAGAAAAAGAGCTCGCGTTTCCTCCTATTCCTTCATAATAATAGATTCGTATTATAGCTGGTAGATATTTTAAAAAAAAATTATGTTGGAAAATAATATATCAAACAATAAGGTAGTAAATATAAAAATACATGAAATCATACAAATATTAAAATAATAATTTTGTATAAAAATCTACTCTGGCGCCATCGTAGTAATACCTTATATTGTTACACACATTTTGCATATATGAAATACATTTTTTAAAAAGAAAAAAAAATATAGACACTAATAAAATTAAATTATTAATAATATGAAAACGGTGTATAACACACAACTTCTATGCACTATCCAACAAAATAAACAATATTTTATTTCACGTGCGTTATAAAATATAAAAATTATAAGAATATAGGAATAAAAGAATACAAGAATATAAGAGCACTTTTTTATTATTTTGATTCGGAAAAGTGGACTCACTTCAATAATAACTTTTAGTATTTCTGAAAATTTTTCACAATATTCATTGTAACTTAATATCGCATGCAATATTTTGAATCTTTCCGTAACCTTCTAAAAATTCGTTTCATAGACAAAAATTCTTGATTTCCTCTTACATCACACATTCACTAATATAAACTGTATCACCTTACTTAATTTTGAACACATCTCTCTGAGAAATCTGCGTCATCAACTCACAGATGTTAAAGGATGCTGATAAGAAACAATGAGAGGTGTACATATCAAACTAAATAAGTTTGTCCTCTTAATGTTTCGAGACATATACAAAATTATGATTGTATTCTCCCTTATCCACTGTATAATATCCAAAATAAGCTTCAAGTTATTAAATTAATTTTAATTTTAGATAAGGAAAATTTCGAGAAATAGTGAATCCTGATATATGGCCGGTATATCAAAACACACAATTTCAAAATAAAAAAAAATTAAATTACATGCAATAAGATTACTGCTGAATAAAATAATTAACAAAACAATAAAATTCAGTGAAGAAAAAAGAATACAACTTGACTTTACTTTTGTTTCTTACAAAAATCAATATCTCTAGTATTAGTTCATTAGTCATTTTTCTAAAAACTCAATTTGTATATCTTTCACTTTAAAACACCAATTTCTATCATAACTCTTAACTCATTCGACATCTTAAGATAAAATTATGAGAAGTATATTAAAATTTCTCAAAATTTTGTATGACAAAATCTATAAACTTTGTTTTCTCAATTAAAATATGAAGAATATCTCATTTAACACAACTATATTATAAAAATTAAATACCATATCATATCATATATTATTCTTTTTCGTAAAGTTCTGTTCAGCAAAACTCAGTTCTTCAATGTTACTAAAATTGGAAATATACAATTTAACTGACCTCCACTTTGCAACGGCAGAAACCCTTGATGAACGGTAATCCAGATGCTGTTGTCACGTTATTTCACTAGTAAAATTTTATTTATTTCGATATTGGTATTTCACTATGGCATGCGATGTTGGTCAATTCACGGTATTACTGTGAAGACTTTCCGGCGAAGAAGATTTGTTCCTTTTATTTTTCTTTCAATATTGGTCCTTCCATCATTGTATCACTGGAACTAAATCAAAATACCATTCGGAGAAAAACATATTTTTTATCTATTCCGGCGGAAGGGATTGACATCTTTCATCATGGAGTTTAGGGGATTCACGCTTTTCCCCTTTTTTTTTTTTCTTTTTCTCTCCATTAGAATGTTTCTTCCATTTACGGTATACTGGATGGCCTCTTCAGCAAAGACAGAATATCGTTCGGCGGTAAACACTGCATTATTATCGGTGTTAAGAGCGATGTTCTTCCGGGGATCACTAGCGCGTTTTTTTTTCTTTTTCCGTACCATTTTTTATTCCGGAAATCCGACGTCTTCAGCTAACAAATGTAGAGTGCCGTCGAAGTTCCATAAAATTCTCCATATCAGTTATTACGTTCGTTGGCGTTAGTTTTTATATTAAATTAGTTTATAAAAAAGATTAGTTTTTTACATTAAGACCGCAGACAAAGATCCTGCCGGCTTTAATTCTGTCATGATTTTTAAGACAGAATCAAATTAAAGTTAGAGAAGTTAAAAGACGACCTTTATTCTTTCATTGGTACATCTGTTCTGATACCGAGAGAGGAGGAAAAAGCACGCCATGATTGGGGTTTCAAGTGGATAACACTTGAAAAACATATGGTAAGTATCGCTGCTTTGAAGAAGGTGCTTGCAAGTTAATGCTGACATATGTTGACTATTAAATCTAACGATCTGGAATTAGACATGTTTATTGGCTAGGCCATATGTTTGGAAGAAATAAGTGGGTGATTAGTTTGATACTTGAATATGGGGACTGAGAAAGATGAGTGAAGTGCTAGATAGGGAATTTAATTTTTAATCTAATTTAATTATGCTTACATATATATATATATATATATATATATATATATATATATATATATATATATGCAGTATCGTTGGCCGGTGTTTTTGTATTTGTTTACCAGGGGGTATTCATAGAAAACATTTTCAGAATTAAATTTCAACTTGTTTATTTACACGCTCATAACATAGGTGGACAATTATCTGTTATATTTCACAGATATTTCATAAGAACACGAAAACAGACTCATATAACAAAAGCGACAAGCAGCAGTGACATTTTACATGATGAACCCAAAGATAAAGAGAGAGATCACAAAAGATTTTTGCTTTTTATTCCCGGCAGTGAAGATCGCGTGACTCCTTTGTAACAAGAGCTCTGGTTTGTTAAAATGGGTGGTAAAGGAATTTCTGATACTACTTGATTACGATTCAGATTAGGGCGTTAGTTTTGAACCAAATAATTAAAGTTTGTTTAAATATTATTAAAAGAGTTAATTAAAAGGATGCAAGAGGGGATACATTATTGACCCCTATACTCTAGCTCTGCATGCATTAACGTGGGAATCGAATTGTCTAAAAAATATTCTACTGTGTGGCACGCTGAAAGCTGTTGGGAAATTGGTTTGGCATGCCACAGCCAAAAGGTTGCCAATCTCTACTCTATATCATCTACAGTCCTTGGATATCGAGAAATAAATAAAGTCATGTGTTTTAACACAGTTATCGGTATATCTTATTTATAAACACTATTGATGGTTATATGAAAATATTTATCACTTTATGGAATAAAAAACTTTCGTACCGTACTGTTTCGTATTACAGGATAGTTTAATTGATAATCAGTCTGAGTATGCAAAATGATGTTGTTGATTAAACTAAGATTTTATTTCCATTATACCGAGTTCTTGTTGTTGCTGTAACATTTGCTACAGAAAAAAATGTGTTTTGCCATTTTTTCAAAAGTTTTAACAGGTAACATTTTAAACATTTTAACCTACTGGTACACATGTGACTTGAACATTAAAGTTAAGCATAATGTACACGAAAAGAATTTTACTTTGTCGTACTGTGGTCGTTTTTTAACTAACAATGTTTTGTCCTTCAGTTTAAAGTTTCATTTTCCAAGATGGGTAGTCGGGTGCTATGGGATACAAAGTATTCCGTAATACCCGACGAAAATGTGTAGTGTTCCATATAACCCAACAAAATATACTGAATAAAAATAAAGTTAAAGAAAGGACTTTTGAGTTTATATTGATGGCTAAACAATAGTTATTAATTATATTAATGTCATTTGATTATGTGGCATGTGAAAGATCCCTTGAGTATCAATTTGGCTCTGTCACTCTAGGTGAAATTAAATCACGGCAATGTTTAGCATCCCAATAGAGCTTGAACTAAAAATTAATTCAAGCATCCAAATTTGGTAGCGAAGCCACCACTAAGTGGTGCCGCCATGAAATGGCTTTTGGGGACGTACTGTATCTACAAAGGCTTTGTTAAAATGCAGACCTATTGAAAAAAATTATAAATTAATTATCCAGAAATAAAAGTATTATTTTATAACAACGTCGGTTTCTTCAAAGACCGCTATTACACTTGCAACGTGCTATGCGTGTTTGACTTAAAGTTGACTCATATTTAACATTTATTGCATGTAACTTATTAACTTATTATTTAACATTTGCTATGTATAACAAACATTCCTTATATTTTCTTACTTTTCTAACTTTCAATAAATTAGTGCTCTACTTCAAATCACACAGAACGTAAACCAACAGAAATTAAGTGTTTTGTGAGCTAATATTTAAATACACGGATTAAATACAGAGCTCTCTTATTGAGAGAAGGTATTACTAATGTATGCGGTAGAACGGGGGGGAATGACATGAATATAGGACATTAAATCTCACTACACCAGTGTTTCTAAAACTGTGGGGTGCGCCCCGCTTGGGGCGCGTGACAACTCTACAAGGGGGCGCAAGCCTATTGAAAAGTCGAGAACAAAAGATTATTTTAAAAAATTATTAATTTACTGAAGGTAAACAAACAAAATACATTCTGACATAATAAAAAATAAAATACACATTTACACTGATATATTACACTTATAAATATATCAGTGCTACGCAATGTATTGCCGCACGCATAAGTCCCGATACCAAGTCCCGATAGCCGAGTTGGCAGAGCGTTGGACTGAACTTCCTCAGGTCTCGGGTTCGAATCCCGGCTCCGGCAGATTTATCCAAAGACTGGAATTTTGTTCTGGTTTTTAATGTATTGTTTCTCTAGGTTCTAGATGAATCCAGATCATTCTTTAGAGTGCATACTGGGTATTTCTCGAATATTCCGAAGTGTATAAAAGCAGAGTTCATCGCCAGTTGGGCATGTTCTCAGTCCAGTGTTGTATCGAGCTCCCAGCGTTAGAATAAATCTAATTGTTTGTTTAATTGAACTGTGTACTTCTTTCGAACTCCGTGACAAGTTTGGTGGAAGCGCGGAGTACAATTACGTCAAACGTGGATAATAGCGACAACCTTCGCAGGAGCCTCCGGTTAAGAGGATTATCCCCCGAATTCGGACTGTTAAAAGAAAATAGTAGGAAGAGGACAAAAATGCCGACCGAGCAAGAAGCCAAGCCCGCTGTAGTAACACCTTCGTTACAGCAATGGAGGAGCCCATCGACCTTCCGAGGAGCGCCTGGGGAAGACCCTCTCAAATGGCTTAAAGAGTACGATCGAGTAGCCAACTTTAACAAGTGGGATGACATGATGTGCCTGGCTAACGTTTATTTCTTTCTTGACGGTACTGCGAGACAGTAGTATGTCAACAACGAAGACGCCTTAGATTCCTGGGAGGCGTTTAAAAATGGACTAAGTGGACTTTTCGGTGACCGTCAAAGATATACCAGAAGGGCAGAAGAACAACTAAAATGCCGAGCCCAGCGTTCAGGCGAGAAGTACACAGTCCTACATACAAAGTGTATTAGGACTTTGCCAAGAAGGTAAATCCTCTGATGAGAGAAGACGAAAAAGTGTCACACCTAATGAAAGGTGTTGCTGAGGATATTTATCAGGCCCTGTTGACGAGAGAAATCAACGACACAGCAAGTTTTATCAAATGGTGCAACTATATCGAAGATATGAAGCAGAAGAGAGTTGGTCGACCGAGATTTGAAAGGCTTCCAAACGTCTTACCGGTTGCATCCCTGACGGATGAGACTGATTTGGTCTCTCTTATTCGCACAATCGTACGAGAAGAAGTCCATCGACTAGTTAACCAGACGCAAGAATCTTTGGACTCCGATCCCCAATCCTTAGAAGTGATCGTTCAAGACGAAGTTGAAAGGGTTTTGGCCCCAGTGTCAACAAAACCTACAGAAACTAGACCACGACCAACATACGCCGCTGTAACCAGGAAATACAGAGCTCCTGTTCAGAAATTCCCACCTGAACCAAGAAAAACAGATGTGTGGAGAACGGCTGACAACAGACCTGTTTGTTTCCACTGCGGACGTCCTGGACATGTAATGCGCTACTGCCGAGAGAGAAAGGCTGTCTTTGACAACTCTCGAAACCGCCGACGGAACTTCGACGACGTTGGCACTGAAGAAGAAATACGCCGACCAAACTCTTCTCGCCGTTTTACGCCAAGTCCCACGAGAGGCCGATCCCCAATACGTCGTTACAGATCCCCGTCGCCATATCGCCGATCCAGTCAGTCGCCAGGCCGTAGGAGCGAGGAAAACTAAACAGAGCGACCTTCCAAGGAGGTGAGGCCGCTTGTACTGGAAATCCTCCGTCGACCGCCAAGATGACTGGTAACCAACTAGACGTAATAATAGATAAGAAGCCGATACGTGCTCTAGTAGATTCTGGGGCATCGTTTTCTGTCATATCCGATAAGTATCGTCGATTTTTAAAGAAAGTTCTGTTTGCTGATGCCAAGAGCGTTATGCTGAAAGTTGCGGATGGAAATTTTGTTCGGCCGATAGGGAAATGTGTTTTACGTGTCCGTATAAACAATCGAGAACTGCCTTTTGAATTTATTGTTTTATCCCATTGTAGCCATGACGTCATCCTAGGATGGGACTTTTTAGAGGCGTCTCAAGCCGTTATAGACTGTGGACAAAATGAACTTGTTCTAGAAGACATCTGTCGAGACTCCACAGCGCCTGACACCTGGAATTTGTATGCCACCAGAGACTATACACTTAAGCCGCATTCTTTAACTAGAATAACCGTATCAGGATATCAAATCCGAGGAGACATAAATGTAGTTCTAGACGGCAGCAAACATTTGCTCTTCGAGAAAAATATTGCTACACCGTCCATGGTATCCACATATCGTAACGGAAAAAGTGATGTCTGGGTTACCAACCTGCAGTTCCGAAACCAAATCATCCCTAGAGGAATGTGCATAGGCCAAGCTGAACCACTAAATGCAGGGCATCTATGTGTTATTTCCGACACATCGGGTTGCTTGGATGACCAGCAAGAAACTTCGGAGTCACGGATGAATTGTTCGTTAATGATGTCACCCGAGTTAAGTGACGAACAGAGAAACAAGCTATCCGAACTACTCCGGAAATTTTCTGGGCTTTTCACGAAGACCGACAAGTCGACAGCCGCGAAGACGAATGTGAAACACAGGATTTTTACTGGTGATCATGCTCCAATCAACCAACGAGCCTACAGAGTCTCGCCGACTGAAAGACGCATCATTCATGAAGAGGTTCAGAAAATGCTTGATGAAGGTATCGTCCAACCCTCTGAAAGTCCTTGGTCATTACCCGTTGTGCTCGTAAGAAAAAAAGACGGTAGTTGGCGTTTTTGCGTCGATTATCGCAAGTTGAATAGCGTCACGAAAAAAGACGTTTATCCTCTGCCTCGTATTGACGATACGCTCGACTGTCTGAAAGGTGCCAAGTTCTTTTCTTCCATGGATCTCCGATCTGGTTATTGGCAAATAGAAATAGACGAAGCGGATCGTGAAAAGACGGCATTTATTACCCCGAAGGCTTATACGAGTTTAAAGTCATGCCGTTTGGTCTCTGTAATGCACCTGCGACCTTCGAGAGAATGATGGACAATTTGCTACGCAATTTTAAATGGACTATGTGTCTTTGTTACCTAGATGACATAATAGTGTTCTCAGAAACTTTTGAAGACCATCTTATACGATTAAGACTTGTTCTAAAATGTCTTCAGGAAACTGGTCGTAAATTAAATTCAAAGAAGTGTCTTTTTGCTGCCCAAGAAGTAAAGATTCTAGGCCATCATGTATCTAGTAATGGCGTTCGTCCCGATCCCGACAAAATAAAAGCCGTAAGAAATTTTCCCACTCCAAAGAATATACATGACATACGAAGTTTTCTTGGCCTTTGTTCAAACTTTAGAAGATTTATTAAAGGTTTCTGTTATCTCGCCGAACCTTTGCAGTCGTTGCTGAAAAGTGGCGTGGAGTTTCATTGGGGTCCTGAAGAGGTGGAAGCATTTAACAGTCTTAAGAAAGCACTTACTTCGGATCCAGTATTGGGGATGTACGACGAAAGAGCTTCTACAGAAATCCATACTGATGCAAGCGGGTACGGTATCGGAGCTGTCCTAGTACAAATTCAGAATAATGTCGAGAAAGTTATAGCATACGCTTCTAGAACTCTGACAAAAGCCGAAAAAGAATTATTCCACCACAGAAAGGGAATGTCTTGCCATCGTATGGGCTACCAACAAATTCCGGCCGTACATATTCGGAAAACACTTTACTGTTGTAACTGACCATCATTCCTTGTGCTGGCTCATGAATTTAAAGGATCCTTCAGGAAGGATTGCCAGATGGGCCCTCCGACTTCAAGAGCATGATTTTGACGTAAAATATAAAACCGGTAAGAAGCATAGTGACGCCGACGCTCTTTCGAGAAATCCAGTGGAAGAGGAAACGGAAACACCAGACAAATTTTTAGCAGTCACGACGAGTATGAACCTTGCGATGGAACAGAAAAAGATCAAGACCTTGCGAAATTAAAACTTTTGAGCAACTCATCCAAAAACGAAGAATTCAGATTCATCGACGGTATCCTTTGCAGGAAGAATTTTGATCCAGATGGAAAGTTGTGGTTACCAGTCATTCCTAAACATCTACGAGCAGACATACTAAGGCACTTTCATGACGCCCCCACCGCAGGACACCTTGGTTTCGCGAAAACTTATGACAGGATTCGCAAGAGATTTTACTGGCCGGGAATGTACCGAAATGTCGTTCGGTATGTCATGCATTGTCGGGAGTGCCAAAGGAGAAAATCCGTTCCTCAACGACCACCTGGACGTTTAGTTCCCATCCCTCCAGCTATAGCTCCTTTCCATCGCATTGGAATTGATCTCCTTGGGAGATTTCAAAGTCTGCTCATGGAAACAAATGGATAATAGTCTGCACGGATTACTCAACGCGATATGCAATAACAAAAGCCTTGCCGACAGCCGAAGTCGACGAAATAGCGAAGTTCTTACTTGAAGAAATTGTCCTCAGGCATGGAGCTCCTCGAGTAATTATCACAGATCGTGGAGCCGTCTTTCGATCCAGACTTGTTTCCTCTCTCGTCGACTTGTGTAACATTGATCATCGTTTCACAACGGCGTATCATCCCCAAACAAATGGACTGACGGAGCGCTTCAATAAGACCTTGGCCGACATGTTGTCAATGTATGTGGATGTAGAGCAGAAAAATTGGGATGAAATTCTACCATTTGTAACCTTCGCTTATAATACCGCTAAACAAGAGACCACAGGTTTTACGCCGTTCTATTTACTTCATGGTCGTGAAGCGGAAACGACACTAGATACAATGCTACCATTCTGTCCTAACGATTTTGATGACAATAACATCACCAAGATAGCAGCCAGAGCCGAAGAATCACGACAGCTAGCCCGAGTGCACACTCTGAGAGCTCAAGACAAAGATCGTCGACGTTACGATTCCAAACACCAAATGTACGCTCCCGGAGATCTCGTATGGATTTATACTCCAGTGAGAAAAGTCGGTCTCTCCGAAAAACTCTTAAGAAGGTATTTCGGACCGTATCAGGTGCTATGCCGTTTATCAGCCGTGACTTACGCAGTACAAGATTTTGATCCTGCTTCACGAAAAAGAAAACTAAGAGAAGTTGTCCATGTACTGCGTATGAAACCGTACCATGATCCCGCCGAGCAAATCGAAACCGAGGATATTCCTCCCAAAGAATCATACAAAGGACCCATCACTCGTTCCAGAATAAAGACCCTTGAACAAAATGACAGCGGGGCGCTGTCTTCTTTTTCGAGGGGAGCAATGCCGCACGCATAAGTCCCGATACCAAGTCCCGATAGCCGAGTTGGCAGAGCGTTGGACTGAACTTCCTCAGGTCTCGGGTTCGAATCCCGGCCCCGGCAGATTTATCCAAAGACTGGAATTTTGTTCTCGTTTTTAATGTATTGTTTCTCTAGGTTCTAGATGAATCCAGATCATTCTTTAGAGTGCATACTGGGTATTTCTCGAATATTCCGAAGTGTATAAAAGCAGAGTTCATCGCCAGTTGGGCATGTTCTCAGTCCAGTGTTGTATCGAGCTCCCAGCGTTAGAATAAATCTAATTGTTTGTTTAATTGAACTGTGTACTTCTTTCGAACTCCGTGACAGTATTTTATAACTAATTTAACAGTTCTAAGACAAGAACAAGTTTATTAATTACTAGTGACCCCATGGGTTTGTCATATATATAATTTATAACAACAATTAACACTTATCTTGTTAATTTTTGTACGGTTTATAATTAAACCTTGACTGTGCCGATCATAAGTTTCGCGATACGCATCCCAATGCCAACCGTTTTCCACGTAGGCATGCATATGTGATGTATTGGGGGAGTGGGGAGGAATAAAGGAGCAAAAATAATCTGGAATAAGTAAATCCTTCGCAAACATTGTATAGGTCCTTTTATTGCATTCCAAAGTCTTGGAATAATTTTACGGATAGCAGTGCACAGAAAAAATCGTACTTCGGAAAGACGTATATATAAGTCTGGAGAAATAAAGGCTTTGGCTTAGCGAGACGTTTATACACACGGGAACGTTTATATTAAGAGATTAAAGTCGCATCGTAGTTTTAGCGCTAAAGTATGGTAGTATTGAATTCAGTACATTGTTTTTGTATGGGGGGCGATGGAAATAATGATTGAATATTGGGTCGCGAGTATTGCAACTTTGAGAAGCACTGCGCTACATTATTTAAAAAATCATTCGCAACTAGATGTTTCAATTGATTATAGTTTGTGTTTTACAATCCTTAAATTTTCACAATTCCTACTATTAGTTAACACTCCCCCTATATATATGTATATATATATATATATATATATATATATATATATATATATATATATATATATATATATATCTTGTTCAAATTTTCAATCGTTAATAAAATACTTTTTATTCATCCAGTGTCAAGTTCAAATACAAATTTTTCAACTTGTAGAGTGGATGACGTACAGTTTTTCAAATATTAATTTATTGAGTAAAATTAATAATTCAATAAATAATACAGACAAAAATAATAGCCCAACAGCATATATAAAAAGGAAAATCCTTCACTCTGTTCCTGTAACACAATGCATAGCACGTAGGGCTTCTAATCCAGCCGTCGTGGGTGCGAATCCCACTTGGGATGGCCTAATATCTGAGAACGTGATTTCTTTTTTTACTATACTATTTTAATGGAATAATTTAATGTATAGTAACAAACAAAAAATAGTCCAACACCTTATATAGAAAGGAAAATGGAAAATTGCATTATATTTTCCCATTTAAAAGTGTGATTCAGTAATATGTGTATACGTATTTATATTAATTGTAATTATTTAATAAAAACTAAAATAAAATTTTTCTTTGTTGACCTAAGTAGAGAAATTGACTTTAATTTTTTTTTAATATAATTTGCTTATTTATTTTCCAGAATAGAGTATATTGCATTAAATATAAAAAGACTTCTTTTAGTCTCATAAAAATTAATTTTGACTTATTACTGGCAATTGCAGTTCTTTTTATTAAAAGCAGAAAAAAAACTTTTAGCGCATTATATAAGGAAAAACTATACATTTTCATCCTTAAAGTGCGTTTCCTTTCATTGGTATGAAATTTACACCCTTTAAAGTTTTTTTCTTCTTTTAAATGGCACGATTTATTCGTTTCACGCACATAATATATGCAGACAGCTGAAAGACCCTTTACACAAACCATGAAATTCCAAGCTCAGTGGCAAGATTTATTCTTTTCAATTCAGCTTTTCTTTCTCATTGAGATAAAAAGGAAACCTCCAAACAGTACAGCTTTAAAAAACATTGCTGATTTTATAAAATGTTCATACGTATCTTAAGGTATATTTCTTCATGCATATGTGTTTGGTATTCATAATTTCGAATTTATATATATTTTATTCGCCGGCTCAAAAGCAATGCATGTAAATTGTCTTGCATATGGTTGACATATCTTATTTCTGGGTTCCCATACACATAGATGAAAGCGGACTTACTGAATAAGTTCGGGAAATATATGTCTGCTTTGAATAAAGATACAAAAATCTAACAGGCTTTCTTATAAATTTGATTGAGCTCAAGTGAGAATTTCAATACAGCTATGGATATAAACAAATTGATGTTTTATACTTATATATGTGATGATTCGTGCGTGCGTGTGTGTGTGCATGCGTGCGTGCACTTGTGTGTGTGTGTGAGAGAGAGAGAGAGATCTGTAATTATATTTAACACCTGGACGTCATTCAATAAAGAAGGTAAGGAAATGCAAGTTGCAATTAAAGCAGGTAGCAAATTTAGAAATCATCCTAAGTTTAAAGTAATTTTACTGCAAATTAAATCCACCAAACATTTAAAAATAATTAAAACATGTTTATAACTGATTTACACTAAATATTGTGTATTTGTAACATGGTTTTACTCTTAGGAATAAATCTTTCAGAGAATAAAATACATTGCCTTCGAAAGAATTTTTTTTTTTTTTTGCATGTATATCCAAGACTCTAGGAGTACAAAACCTTGACTGAAAATGGAAATGATTTGATATACATCTACTATCCGTTTTTTATGTGATTGGAAAATTATGACCAATAGACCAATTCAGTGATTTTAAAATCAAGCCAAAGGTGTGGTTCAATTGCATTTCCATTCTTTAGACATATTTATCATACAGAATTTACATGGAATTAATTAAAGAATAATTAAGTTTGTAAGCATTTTCTATTTATACAGGATTCAAAATTAGTATGTATACCGGTTGATTCAAAATTAGTGTGACCAATTTTAAAAGTGTATAATTATTTATGATCAATTTCTATCGTTTTACTAATGGCTTTATTTGAAAAATGAAATATTTAAAATACTAATCTAACCATTTTTTATTAGTGGGAGTAAATTACAGTACTGAAATAATATCCTCACGCCCGAAACGAAATTTTACAGCTTTTGAAGGATGATTGCTCAAATTCTTTAAATAATAAAGCAATTATAAATCAAAAAAGACTTTCTGTTGTATTACTATCTAAACTTCAAAAAGAAATAAAATTTGGCTCTCAATCAAAAGCTCCAGGGGAAAAATGTGAACGAAAGGAAGTCCTTAATAAAAAAAAAAAAGAACTTGAAAACAATTTTCGCTGTAGAAAATCCTTTAACTCAAAAACATATAGCAAAGAAACTATAGATATAGCAATCAACAATTCATCGTCAGATAAAGAAAATTGGCTATAAAAACGTAAATTTTCCAATATGTCACCAAATGTCTGTTAAAAACGTAGAAAAACGAAGGAAATGTTCTTGACCTCTGTATTTAATATCACGCAAAGGTAGATACAAAACATGGATAACTTCTGATGAAGCCCTGTTTCATCTGCCATTCACAACTGGTAAACGTCGCAAAGATGCAGCTGTTTTGAAAAATGCAAGTTGGCTGTCAGGTGTTATGGTATAAATGGAAATGTCCTCTCAAGGCTTAGCAAAACAATTTTTTGTAGAACCAAACTTTAAAATTAATGTTAAATACTATCAGAATAAAGTTTTGAAACTTCCTTTTTCACCAACATTCGGCACTAAGCCATACTACAAAATCAACTATAAAATGGCTGAAAGATTAAAAAATAAATGTTCTACCTCCGGATAAATGACTATCACTATCCCCTGTCTGTGTTCCTTGCGATTAAGTTTTATGGGGATACTTAAAAAAACAATAAAATAAGCATAAAGTAAAAGCCGTTCAAGGGCTTCAAAGAGCAATTTATGAGGCCGTTGAAAAAATACCCGAAAATTGAGATTGAAAAAACTCCACATTAAAAATTCCATGTAAATAACTTTATTCAACAAAAAATTACGATCCTCTAAAATTGGTCACACTATTTATGAATCAACCAGTTACTGTTCCATCTTTGGTACCTAATGCAAGTTAGTCTGGTTACAGGCATCTAGTGGGGGACTGGACTTAGATAATAATGTTACGTAGATCCGAGGGTTCGAGGATTTTAAGCAAAAACAATCACAAAGAAAGAAATAATCAGTTCTTTAAGAGTGATGCGAATTTATTAGCAAAAATCCAATCCTTTAAATACAGGATTCAGCTGTAATATTCACAGGGTAAATATCCGAAGGTCTTCACACCTTCGACAGCAATCAAACACAAGAACAGTATTTAAAAATACACGTACGTAAAGCTTATTCACAAGCACAGCCGACAGCTAGTCAAAACAATCCTCACTACTCGCTGGCTTAATCAAGACTCCTCTCCGTACCGGCGAGCATCTCTTTTATATGCGCGACAGAAACTTCTAGAAATATAACCGCTCGTGTCATTGAACGTGACACGAGTGGAGAGATCTACTACGTTCTAGAAGAATCCAGAGGGTTCCGAACTCGTCAATATGGTCGCCAATGACGCCAAAATGGTCGCCAAAGTTGCCAAATTGGCCGCCAACTTGACTCTACCGCCAAAATTTCGCCAAGTTCTCATTGAATCGCCATTATAACGTAAGGGGTGGCATTGCTTGTGAATAGTACAATTTTAACATGAAATAAATATAACAGAGTAATATAAATGCATTAACCACTCAAATACAAATTATTTACACTATTTACACAAAATTCGTAACACTGCCCCCTCCTCAAAGACTGCACGTCCCGGGCAGTACAATCCTTGAGTAAGAGGCATCTATTTACAGGCAAACTACTCGCATAATAATCACATATAAAGTAACAAATGTGTTCCACAGCATATGCAATACAAATAAATTCAAAGCACATGAAGAGATGTAAACATAAATCCCAATATTAAAATAAAACTAAGGAATTAGAAAAGAGAAATAATTTACATTATGTTCAAAATAATTAATGACCAAAGTCTGAACGTAAGGATCTTATTAATCTTGGCCAAGATAAGGGGCTAGCCTATTGTAATGTATTACCTTTGGTTCTGAGTGTGGTGATTTCTGTATCCGCACCACAACGTCATTCAGTCTTTTTAGGACTGTGTAAGGACCTTCCCAGTTTGTCTGCAGCTTTGGAGGGAGTCCTTTGCGACGTTTCGGATTCCATAACCACACTTTGTCGTCTTCACGGAAGTCGTGTCCGGTTGCTCTTGCGTCGTATCGGGTCTTCATCTTCTCAGCAGCCATGCCGATTCTTTCCCTAGACAGATGATGCATTTCCTCCATCCGTTCCTGGAGTTTCTCGATATACTCCTTAGGTGCCATGGGTGCATCTGGTGGCCGGCTGAACAGAAGATCTGCAGGCAGACGAAGATCACTTCCAAAGAGCATCTGGGATGGGGAATAGCCGGAGGTCTCGTGAACGGCACTCCTGTAGACCAGCAGGAAAAACGGCAATTTTTGTCCCAGTCCTGTTGATTACTGGATACCAGGAGAGAGAGAGGCTGTTCAGGATGATCCGATTGAACCTCTCTACCATGCCGTCAGACTGCGGATGCAAAGCTGTTGTCCTGGTTTTGTCGATGGCGAGTATTTCACACAGTCTCTTGCAAACTGCAGAATCGAAGTTTCTCCCTTGATCGGAGTGCAGTTGTGATCGTGAGATCCAGTGTTGAACTAGAACCTCTGCAACAGTTGAGGCCTCTTGGTCGGGAATAAGATAGGCTTCAGGCAACTTAGTGAAGTAGTCCATGACAACCAAGATGTTGTTGCTGCCATCTGATGATCTCGGAAGTGAGCCTAGGACGTCAAATGCTATTCGTTCGAAAGGCGCGCCCACATTATACAGCTGTAGTCTTCCTCTAGTGCGTTTTCTGGTACCTTTGCGTGAAGCACAGGGATCACATATACGACAACACTTTTCCACGTCACTCCACACATTGTTCCAGTAGAAGCGCTCACGAACTTTTTGTAAGGTCTTCATAACACCAAAATGACCTCCAGTTGGACTGCCATGGAGTTCCTTAAGGACTGTTGAAACTCTTATCTTTGGGAGTATTAATTGCCACCTGAATGTTTTTCCGTCGTCAGACTCCCAATTTCGAAATAAAACACCATTTCTCGGAGAGAGTCCCAAAGAGCCCAGTAACGCTTCGTTGTAGGATGGAAAGGGGCGATGTCTTGCCAGCTGGGCTTTTCGTCAGACGACTCTTTGAATTCTATGATTGGTTTTATTTCAGGATCAGCCAGTTGATCTTTTCGGACGCTCTCCTCACTTCATGGGTCCAATGCCGATGTTGATGGCGTTGCAACTTAGTGGACTATTGGAACTATTACGCCAAAGTTCTTTTCGATTCTCGAGCAGTATTTGCAGCTCTCAGGACACGGTCTTCTCGAAAGGGTGTCTGCATTTCAATGTGCTGATCCTTTTCTGTGACGAATTTCTACGTCACGCTCCTGTAGTCTCTGTATCCACCTAGCTATTTGGCCTTCTGAATTTTTAAAATTCAGCAGCCAGGTCAATGAGGCATGATCAGTTCGCAGCAGGAACCTTCGACCCTAGAGGTAAGGAGGAAAGTACTCCACGGCCTTTATGATAGTGAGCAGTTTCTTCCTGGTCACACAATAATTTCTTTCTGGTTTGGACAGACACATACTAAAATAGGCGATGACACGCTCCTGACCATCTATCTCTTGAGACAATACAGCCCCAATACTCTCATGGCTTGCATCCGTATCCAGAATAAATTGTTTCCCAATTTCAGGGTATGCCAGGACTGGAGCAGATGTTAGTGCGTCCTTAAGGTATCCGACTACGTTGAAAACGTCATTTTCGGTCCAAAATCACATTTTCTTTTATTTAATATTTTTAAAATTCAAACAATTATCTTTCTAAATCTGACTTTGTTTTGTCCGTGCGGTAATTAGAAAAAAGTTACAGGTGTTTAAAATATTATTACAGCAGTGAAATTGAAACCGGAAGAGGTGAAATCGAAACCGGAAGTTGATGGCTTAACATGCTTTTTACCCATAATTTTTGCAATTTCAACCCATTATAATTTAAAAAACAATTTCTGACATTTTTTAAAACTATTTTATTGATAGGCAACAATTTCAATCTTTTAATTGGACTTTTGCGATTGGCAACATCTGTTTCTTCTGACCTCACATGTTTTTGTTTTGATTTGAATCTTTCGAATGTTGCTCGCAAATTTCTTCAAAATCTGATTTTTTTTTGCTTTAATTGTACAATTTTTAATTGTTAATTGTTTCTGAATATTCTGCTTTTGATATTATCTGCTTATAAGGGTTAAAAAATGAATCAAATTAACCTCTTGAAAACGCAACTATGCTGGTGAGACATTTACAAAAACAGTGGAAGTGTTGACTTGAAGTGCTCAAACTTGTAATGAACGAAAACTGGGATAAGTAAAGGTATTTTCACAGAACAAAGAATGTTTTAGTGGAACATTAAGAGGTAATAGAATATTTTATTTAAATTGGGAAGTGTGTTTTCAAGTTTGTCTTTCTCCAATTGTTTTGAGAACAATCTGTACCTGCATGAAGATTACATGCTTGGACTGACTTCAAAAATGCTCCGATTAAAGTTTTATCGTCCATTTTTCAGCTACTGAAAAGCTAGAAAAGCAAAGTGTTATTAATTTGCAGCTTATTTGTGGAAGGTGAGTGATTGAAAGATGACATTTATCTGTGAAAAAACTATGTGCTAAGTTGAACTGGCCTTGTATGACAAAAGGTACATTTAGACTTTGTGAAAGAAAGTCTTGTCTGTGCTACTACACCAACGGCTAAAGATGCCATGAACGACACTGCTTTTTAAGCGAAAAGCATTATAAAATGTTTCAAAATGTCAGTTGAAGAATGTGGAATATCCGTTGACGGTAGAGACACATGGACATTCATCGCTAAATGTGGTTTCTATAGAAACTTTATACATTGACACTGTGAAATTCTAGATTTGGAAATGTTATCAAAGTTTTTTAGAATTCTATAAGTCCAGTCATACATGCGTGTTCCTGCAATCATCTGGGATTTACTTCAAACATAGTGCGTACAAAATCTTTGTATGTTTTTGCGCTACGAAATCTTAAAAATATGTATTTCTTTTGTGATGGTGATTCCAAGGATACCTTTCTGTTAAAGATGTGCATGGTGTCAACAATGTCATCATATGAGTGCATAAGATACTTCTAAGAAAGATTCAGTAGTCGGAAAAGAAATTTTTTAAAAAAGGCGAGAAAAACCTCGGTAAGAAGGAAAAACTTATCATTGTTATGTTTAATAAAATTCTACACTGTTTTAGCACTAACACCAATCACGCCAAAGCTATTCTAAGTGCTACAATAGCAGTATTTTTTCACTGTTGTTTCAGCAGGGAGAAACCCATATAGGGGCCGGGCCTGATTTGAGCTGAGAACTGGTGTGACTATCAACGAGGAAACGACACCAGAAAACAATAAACAGAAAAAATTGTATGTATTTCTGTGAAACTTTAAAATATTGTTAAACCTGTGTACACAAAGCAGAGTGATAAGCAGTTATTATAAAATTGCCTCCACAGTACGACACAAATAAAAATGTATCATTTAACGCCTGTTTGTGGCAAATCATTTTGAAAGAAACTTTTATCGAGCTAAAAGCATTTTCTTTGGGTACCCATATATTACCGTCATTATTTTTAAAAAAGCTTTCATTGATGTGTTAGGTATTTTGAAAGCATTTGGCATAAATGCAGGGAATTATATACTGCGTGATGAGAGATTTGTTGACATCTTTCGAGTCGGTGACTCGAAACAACATTCTTTGCCTTTTTTAAAATCAACTAGAAAAAAAAAAGGAGGCCCAAAGAAAGAAAAAATTTAACAAACTTCCAAAGAGTGGGAGTGTTACTTATAAATCAGGAGAGTTTTAGTAATATACTTGTCATATTTTGTTTTGAAATTGATTTTATAAAGTTTAAATGCATTTTTCTCAAAACCATTTTTTGTAAATTTCATGATATTTCAAACATGATATCTAAAAAACTATTAGAGATACTTGTATGAAATTTTACACAAATGTTATTATTGGTATTATTTAGAGAATGACCTACAAGCTAAGAAATTGAACAATTTTTAGTTATTTTATAGTTGTATTTCTTTCTGAAAGTTACGATAATTTGTGATTGAATTTCCTAGTTCGCAAGCTCGACTGGCCATAACTTTTGATTCAAAAGAAGTAATTTAACACTTGTAGGTCATTCTCTAGAAATGTGTTTTAAAAATGTATTGCAGCAATATTTTATGGAAAATATAAAATATTTTAAAAAATAGAGTGTTTGAAAAAATTCCAAAATTTGATTAAAATTTCTTTAAAAATTTAAATTTTTGCAAATTTTTATGTACATACTAGCTGTACCCGGCGCGCGTTGCTACGCAAACAACTTAAATAAATTTAAGAAAAATAATTTTAAAGGAAAATCAGTACACAAATATTCAATTCATTCAAAGCCGTTTCGAAAAAATTGTGTGATTACAAAGTTCAGTTTCAATTAGATGTTTATTGAAGTGCTGTGGGATACACAATATTTCTTGTTTTTCCATCTGGTGCGTAGACGAATAAATCAGAAGGTTTTCCGACACGTGAGCAAGCCACATAGAGCTGTCCATGTGAGAAGCATGGATTCTCCAAATTTAATCCACATTCTTGTAACGATTGTCCTTGTGCTTTGTTAATAGTCATTGCGAAAGCGAGTCGCTCCGGGAACTGTAAAAGTTTGAATTCGAATGGCATATCTGTCGGGATCATTGGGATACGTGGCAACAGGACGTCTTCACCTTAGAATTTTCCAGTCAAAATTGTTGCCTCGATAGCATTGTTCATCATTTTCTTGACTGAGAGTCTGGTTCCGTTGCAAAGTCGTGGTGGATTTATGCTTCGAAGAAGTATGATGGGTACGCCAAATTTCAATGTAAGAACATGCGGTGGCATGCCTGGCAAATCAAGCGAATTCAAGAATTCAGTTGGATAGTTGACAACCTCATCTTGATTCTCCACAGTATCGATGGACTTATATGTTGTCGTTTCACTGGGTATTCCATGCTGAATGGTGAAGTTGATGGTATTGACATCGATGTTTTTGGCTGCTAATATAGCACGCGTACTGAGCCACTGATGGTTTTTGTAGATTTGTGCAATGTTTGGGAAAACTTTTTTGTACCAATTCGTCGATGCTTTCTGTGATCTTACAGAAGTTTGCTGGCAGGGGTGATACATTGTGTAGATTCATCAATTTCCATTCGCCCATTTCCAATATCCATTAATTGTTTTGCAAAATTTCCAGCCGATGCATCCCGTTGTAGTTGTACACGCATGTTAGTTTTCAAAGTCAATTTCTGTAAATGACGCCATAGAACTGATGATTTAAGTCATGCATGAAGTTCATCAGTGGGTGTTGATCGTGGTATAATGGGCAGTGTTTGTCGAAAATCACCAGACAATAAAATGAGTGCGCCACCGAAGATCCGTCTGTTTCCTCTGAAATCTCGCAGTGTACGATCAAGCGCTTCCAATGCTTTCTTGTGAGACATTGTACATTCGTCCCATATGATAATTTGACACGTTTGGAGTACTTTTTCCATTCCAGAGTTTTTGCTGATGTTGCATGTTGGTGCCTCAGTGTTTTGCAAATTCAACAGCAGTTTCCATGCTGAATGCGTTGTTCGGCCACCATCCAAAAGAGTTGCCGCAATTCCAGATGATGCAATAGCCAGTGCAATATTATTTTGTGATCGTATGGTTGCCAAAATTAGTGAAAGAAGAAAAGTCTTGCCTGTACCACCGGGCGCATCTATGAAAAACAGTCCACCGCTTTGTTCTGTGATTGCACGCATAATTCTGTCATACGCAATGCTTTGTTCTAGAATCAACTGCGGAAGATTTGTCCTAATGAATGTCCTCAGTTCGTCAGAATCATAGTGTGTTTCTCGTTGCAAATCACTATTAGAAAGGTTGTTTTCAGGTCGGTTTGAAGCAGGCATTCCCAGTTGCCCCAGTGCCTTGTTAGCGATTGTCAAACATATGTCTTCAATCAAAATCAATGCTTCATTATACACGTTTGGTGTGAATTGAATGTCCAGATTTTGATTCGTAGCGCGCAAACGATGTAGAATATCTTCACTCATGTAGTCCTTGTATTTTTCCCAAAGATCTTTTGGATTAGATGGGAAGTAGGTTGTTAATATTATGGCAAATAGCGTGCGTATTTGCTGTGGTCGAGCAGTATTAGATGCATCAGCTAGTGCAGTGTCCCAATGTGCATCATTCTCAAGAAGATTTAGTTCTTGGCAAGCTTGGCGATAAGTAGCGCACAGCTGACCGTTGACTGTTCTTAAATCTTGAAAGGATATTGGTCCATGTATATTGATCAACAGCAATCTTAGATAGAAGCATTCTGTATTGTTCGGATGAACAGTGTACAGACGACCCAATGCATCACTGGAATATAAATTGGTATGTCCTTCAACTGCCAAACTGCGACGTTGAAACCTTTTAGTCGATGCATTCTACGTGTAGAATTTCGGTACTTCAGAATAAAGCAAAGTTTTAGCAAAAAATCATCTTGGCACAATGAGTAAAACGCAGTTAAAGTTGTTGCCGGTGGAACCAATGCTCTTTCACGTACATTATCTGCTGTAAAGTACACGCGCTGTCCATTCTCGAGATGCACCGCCAAGTGTACTACTGTTGGATGTCGTTCATGGATTGGAAATGATAAGATGCGCCATACTGCAACAAATCTGGACGACCATATGCGCGAACGTATGTCATCGCATCTTGTGCGTATTCATGCATGTGCCGTAGACTCCCCGTGAATGTAGACGGTAATATGGCCATTCTTCCCAATTCGTTTGGATTGACGTTACCATCATTAACGATTGCGTCTTGTAAATGGATGTACTGTTCAGAACGCAACTCAGTTTGATTCAATCGAATATTTAATAGCTGTTCGGTTTCAATCTTCGCGTACATGTCAACGATATATTGATGGAACAATTGTCTACATTTCAGAATGTGGTTCTCAGCGTTTTGACGAATCATCAGTCGATACGAATAATAATTCATGGCGCTGACTTTCTTATTCGTTCCCTCACCTGTTTGTGGATTTATCATTTTGATGTTAAAATGATATCCATCATCTCCTCGCCAAAACAGAATCGGATACTGCAATCTGTCGTATGAGCGATGAGTTTCGGAGACTCGCTGAATGTCACCACTTCTGCGATGAAGAATTATGTCGCGCGATTCAAATTCTTCGCCAACTATAACGATCGCCACTTCATCGATTGTTGGTGCATTGAACTGTCTCTCGTGTTGGCCAACGGGTCTTTTGTCTGCTCGAATCACAACTGCATAGTCATCGGCTGGCATTCGTTGAATGGCGGTTTTAAACAACCGAACTAATTCATTGTGTTGATCGAAAAGGCCTTGTAACGCACCCACAATTTCTCGTCTAGTGCCCGCATTATAATGACATCGTTGTTCAATTTGTTCATCACTGTTTGCCATAAAATATATTTGAAGGAGCTTGTGATCTGCGTCCGGCAATGGTAGAAGCGATCCGGCATGATAATAAATTTGCCCTTGGACTCTGAATGTCAGCATGTAATTTTAGCGCACGATGTTCGTTGCACCGAACGATGTCATTTGGAAGCATGAATTGTACTTGCGGATGTTTTCCAAGAAATGCTTCGACACACGTGTAACACCAGATAGAAACGTTGACAGTGGTTCGGGTGGTGAATGCAATTCTGGTAGCTTAACTTTTCCACTGGCGCAGCACATTCCACGCGTTTCATTTTTAAATTTGAGTGCACTACAATACATGCAAATTTTATCCATTTTTCCAATGACGACATTTGGATGAAGATTGTAATCATTATTACTGTCATAATGGAATGCACTAAGATTCAAATCAGCGTGCAGTGTTCGTCTTGATCGAGCAGTGCTTATTCGAACATTTTGCAGCCTTCTTTCCCGTAATTCAGTTGTCTCAGAAGAACGGATCTGATTAGTACGTATTCGATCAGTTTCTAATCTTACTTCTCGTTGGTCAGACGATTCAGACGAACGGGTCTCAGTGGCGTGTACTCGAAGATTTTCCAGCCTTAATGCTCGTTGCTCGTCTGATTCTGAGGCTTGTAATACTCTTCTCTTTCGTGCTTGAGGTGTAGATCGGCCAATTGCTCGTCGCTTTGGAGGCATAATTATACAGGAACGACGTGATGCTTTTGAATTTATAAAACGTCGCAAAGTCGCAGATGGTATAAGATGCTAATAAGAAGAAAAAATTCCGCACAGCAAATGCGTTCGGAATGTCAATCAGCAGTCAAATCCTTCACATACACATTCGATGATCTTCGTAAATTCACTGTAGAAAATGAATATAATCAGCTCACGGAAACTACAAATATTCAATCCGATTGAAGTATTTATCTAAATTAATTCAGCTTACGAGATGAAATGCACACAATTATTCGAAAAACTCTCCCAAATATAAAAATACGCACAATATTGTCTGTTTAATGTAAGCTAGATATGAATTTCACAACCTACACAAATTCTTATGTCACTTTCGACTCGAAATGTCATCTATCGTTCGCTTCATTTGTTTCAATTCATATCAGCATGGACTGTAACGACAATATATGAAATTCATTAGAATGACATCTTCGCATAATCAAATACATAGTTTACGATTCTAGAAAAGACATACAGGTAAACAATCATTTTTATAGAGATAGAGAAGAGAAGAGGAGGGAATAAGAGGTAGAGGAGAAGAAAAAGAGAATAGAGAAAGAGAGAGAGAAGAGAAGAGCTAGATAAGAAGAGAAAGAGAAGAGAAGAAGAGATAGAGAAGAAAAGAAAGTTTATAGATTTATTTTACTTATCGCACCAAAAATATATTTTGAGAACTTTTATTTATACGAATTCGTATAGATATCTATTAAAATCAGTATTAACTTGATACATGGAAGCGCCATCTGGTGGTAACTTCCATTAATACGAATATCATATTCGTTTCCTCTGTGTAAAAATACATGGTCATAATGATTTTCATGACAATCGGTTGAACGGGGCAGAAGTTGCTACTCTGCAGCGCCACCTGGTGGCGAGTGGCATCAATAAGCATATTATACAAACCTTCCCCGTGGAAAAATTCATATATATACCAATTTTCATAAGAATCGGTTCAGTAGTTTTTGAGTTCATCGATGACATACAGACAAACATTCACTTTTATATATATAGATATTATTTCTAACTGTACTTTTTATTATTGTGTATAAAAGTGAAACTAAAAATGTAAAAATATTAGGGATTTTTTGAAAACTTAAAAAAAAAGTCTCCGAACGTAGTCGGATACCTTAAGCTTGTTAAAGGCGTTGTTACAATAAACCGTCCAGATGAATTTCTGTTTTGCCTCGGTCAGCTTATGGAGTGGTCTAGCAATCGTTGAAAAATTTTTCACGAATTTCCGGTAGTACGTGCATAAGCCCAAGAAACTCCGGAGCTGATGAATATCCGTCGGACAGTTCCAGTCTTTCACAGCCGAGATCTTATCCGGGTCTGTTCGTAACCTTCTGCCGAAATGATGTGTCCGAGATAGGCAAATTCACGCCGGAATAGGTGGCACTTGGATGGACTTAACTTCAGGTTAGCTTCTTTCAGCTATTGTAGCACACGCCCGATATTTTTCAGATGTTCTTCGAAGGAGCGCCCCACGATGATAATGTCATAGAGATAAACTAGGCAGGCCTCGTACGAAAGTCCTCCGAGGCCTGTTTCTATAAGGCGCTCGAAAGTTGCAGGTGCATTGCACAAGCCGAAAGGCATAACCTTAAATTGCCAAAGTCCTTGCCCCGTGGTGAAGGCAGTTTTCTCTTTATCGTCAGGGTGGAGTTCTACCTGCCAATACCCGCTTTTGAGATCTAGGGTAGAAAACCAGGTATTGCCGGCAAGTGTGTCCAGAGTGTCATCTATCCTTGGCAGAGGATAGCTGTCCTTCTTGATGACGTCATTCAACCGACGATAGTCTACACAGAATCTGGTTGAGCCATCTTTCTTCCTGACCAAGATGATGGGAGATTCCCAAGGACTTGACGATGGATTAATAACATCATTATTTTTCATGTCCTTAATGAGTTTTTGGACTTCCTCCTGTTTAGTGAATGGTAGTCGTCGGGGGTGCTGCTTAATAGGAGGATTCTCTCCCGTATCGATTCGATGTTTCGTTAGTCTTGTTCTTCCAAAGTCCTCAGATGTTCTTGAAAATACGCTTTGGAATTCTGTAATCAGCTCTCCTGCAGCGCATCTCTGTTTCTTGTCTAAGTCGATGTTTTGTAGTAAACTTTTGACTAGATCGTCTGAAGAATGGTCTTGGATATTGCATTTTCGGTCTACACAAGTGACAGGAGCACAAGCTGCTATTACATCTCCCTCCTGGCTAGTCCTGGTCTTATCACTAATGTTAGCCACCCTCACTGGGATCACTGACTTCGATAGGTCTACTACTGACGAAGCTATCAGTACTCCTCCTTTTGAGTTGTCTGGGTCCGGATAATCAATGAGGCCAAATCGGAATTTTCTATTTTCCGCTACTAAAACAGGTATTATACATTCAGTTCTTGGTGATAAAGAGAGTTTGGGTTTTGCAATAATTTCTGGTTGGATTCAAATTGAGTTTGTAAGCTAAAAAGAGTGATGTCTTCAATTTTTGAATGCATATTGCTATTTTCAAAGTCCAATTTAAAGTTAATGTTCTTCAGAAAATCCAGTCCAAGAATACAGGGATCGGTGATAGCAGCTATATATGCCGTATGGTGATAGTCTATATTTCCAAACCTTAGAGTGACGTTACCTTAGAGTACCTTGACGTTACCTTCCAAACCTTAGAGTGATCCCATGAACATGAATCTTGTCACATGTCACTGTTTGCAAGGAAACGCAGGGGGGCGTCCAGATAATACTAAGTTTTGAGTTTTGCGCCAAATCTTTTCTGATCATAGACACATTGGCTCCAGTATCAACAACCATACGGCACGAAATGTTATTAATTTGTCCTATTACGTAAAGTCCCTTGTCGCCACCATTTACTGCCGTAATCTGAAGAATTTTGTGATGGGGCTTTTCATTATCTGGCAACCTCCACCCCACGAGATGGCTATATATTAGTTTTCTTGTTTTGAAGAAGAGACAGTGTTCTCTTCCTTCCTTGCTTGAGGACAGTTTCTTCTCAGATGTCCCGTTCCACCACATCCCCAGCACTTGAAGTTGCGTTTCTCTTGGTTAGAAATCCCTGCCTTTATGGTTTTCATTTCCTCTTTCAATTTCTCCATCTCCTCTAGAAATCGAGATTCACACGGCCCATCTGCAGTCACCCTAGCTCCTCGGATAGATTGGTGGTCTCGGCGACTAGCTTGAGTGGCGGTCTCCAATTTCAGGGCAGATTTAAGATCTTGCACATCTGCCATTCTCACAGCCTTCTGTATTTCCCCATCCTTCAGGCCGTCCACAAAATACTGTAAGGAGATTGCTTCTCGCACAGTTGCTGGGTGGTCGGAGAAAGCCAAGTTGGCGAGCCTTTCTACTTCAGAGGCATACTCCTGCAAGCTTTCTCCGGTTTTCTGGAGTCTTGTTTTCATTTGCAGGCACGCGTAGTCCTTGGGGTATTTTTGGCTGAACCGAAGATCCAGAGCATTATACAGGGAGTTCAAATTCAGTCGCTCTGTGTCGGGAAGAGTCTGCAGTAATTCGGCGGCTTCTCCTCTAAGAGATGCTGCTAGCTGACAAGCTTTGACCCTCTCAGTCCATCCATTGGCTTCCGAAATTATTGAAAATTGTGTTTTGTATACTTCCCAGTTCGTTTTTCCGTCATAGGTCGACAGTTTTACTGACACTGTTGAGGCAGTCACAGGCACCGGAGAGGTTGACACAGGTACTGGAGAGGAAGGGAAAATCTTGCTTTCGTTCTTATTTCCAGAAACTAGGAGCTTCTATTCGAGATCTTCTACTCGCTGTGATATAAGGCTAAATTTTCCAGCCACTTCATATTTTTCTTCAACTTGTTCTCTAATTCTTTCTTCAACTTGTTCTACTTTCTTCTCTATGTTCTCTTCAACTACTGAAACCTTTTCTTCAACTATTGCAATCTTTTCTTCAACTTTCAATACAATTTTCTCTTCCACGCTATCTATTTTCTTTTCTAAAGTATTTCTCAGATCTTCTTGACATTTCTGAACGTTTTTCAGACCTTTCTCCATTCTATCCTTTAACTCATTCTTTGTCTCTTCTTGGCTTTTCTGCATATCTACCAGACCTTTTTCCATTCTATCCTTTAATTCATTCTTTGTCTCTTCTTGGCTTTTCTGCATATCTTCCAGACTTTTCTGCATTTCTTGCTGTCCTTTCTACATTTCTTGCTGGCCCTTTTACATTTCTTGCTTAGTCTCTTCATGGCTGTTTTTCACAGCATTGATGGCTTCCAACACAGCCTTCAGTTGCTCATCCATTGCTCTCGTTATTGGCATAAAATCCCACCTCTGACACCAAACTGTTATGTAGATCCGAGGGTTCGAGGATTTTATGCAAAAACAATCACAAAGAAAAAAATAATCAGTTCCTTAAAAGCGATGCGAATTTATTAGCGAAAATCTAATCCTTTAAATACAGGATTCAGCAGTAATATTCGCAGGGTAAATATCCGAAGGTCTTCACACCTTCGACAGCAATCAAACACAAGAACAGTGTTTAAAAATACACGTACGTAAAGCTTATTCACAAGCACAGCCGAGAGCTAGTCAAAACAATCCTCACTGCTCGCTGGCTTAATCAAGACTCCTCGCCGTACCGGCGAGCATCTCTTTTATATATGCACGACAGAAACTTCTAGAAATATAACCGCTCGTGTCATTGAACGTGACACGAGTGGAGAGATCTACTACGTTCTAGAAGAATCCAGAGGGTTCCGAACTCGTCAATATGGTCGCCAATGACGCCAAAATGGTCGCCAAAGTTGCCAAATTGGCCGCCAACTTAGGCTCCAAAAATGATGCCAACTTGGCTCTACCGCCAAGATTTCGCCAAGTTCTCATTGAATCGCCATTATAACGTAAGGGGTGCCATTGCTTGTGAATAGTACAATTTTAACATGAAATAAATATAACAGAGTAATATAAATGCATAAAACACTCAAATACAAATTATTTACACTATTTACACAAAATTCGTAACAATAAATACGGTCAAGTCATGCTGCTTTAAGTCTATGCCCCAGTTCATCAATGAATTTTTGACAAAAATAATGCACTAGAGGGAAATAATTACAAATATTTTAGACGGACATCACAAAAATGTAATTATTGAACAAAGGCAGATACATATAGATATGTAGCTTTAGCTAGTTATTTTATATTTGAAAAATAAATAAATACTCTTTTTCTGCTTTTACTGTCATTTATCCTATGTATTAAAACATTTTCAGTTTTTCTTAATCTAATGCTGTAAGCTTAATTGTAGTTTAATCATAATTTACCCAACATTAGTTTTAAAATTTTAAGTATTCTATTCTATACATTATTTTATTTTATATAGTTTTGATTTAGTCAACATATATAATAATTGTATTAGTTTATTTTTTCCTGAACACGAGCTGTATATCTCATTCAGGACATTTGCATAATTTTGTGTGTATGTACTATTTTTTAATAAATATTATTATTTAAAAATGTAACTTACAACAAATCTATCTGGGACAATAAACATGTCTATTATTGCGAAAAAATAAGCGGAATGTATTTTGTATTTGTAAAGATGAAATTTTCAATAGCGTGGTGGTACAATATTTGGACTCTCATATTTTCCCACTAGCAATGCGCACGTGAGGTAATAATTATTGTAATATAGACTTATTTAGTTACATAACATATGTACTTACACGATTTTTGTGAAATATCACAAGAAATACTTTAATTTACACTTGAAAATACACAACACAGTCAAATCCAAAAAAGTACTATTCAACAGACTCAGAGCTGATCAAAGAATGAACACCTGCCTAAGCCCATTAAACACAATAAGCTTTTGACATCTCTTGGAAACTTGAGTAACTGCTAGGAGTTTACCTCTGTAGTGGCTCAAAAAATGTACGATCTAGCATCAATTTCTGAGGCATTCTAACAAGTGGTACGTTTTATGTACCACCAATCAATAAGCGAATAAGAATTGGTGGTACAACATATGAACCACCAAGTTGAAAAGATGTATTCAGTGGTTTCCATACCATATACCGGATGCAGGGCTCATAGTATGGTATAAAATGCAAGCAGGCCTCATGCTTCCTCCTTGATACCTCCATACATGGATTATTCAAAATGTGGTGGCAACGATAACTGCGACTCTTGTAAAAAGACGCCGTTGAACAACCTTTATATCCAATTTTGTGGTTGGGGCATCACTCTCGCTTAAAATATTTGTGCTGTAGTGCCGAGGGGAGTTCTAGTGAGATGGAGCAAATAATCTGTGCAGCTTCAGACTTCGTAGCATTGCCCGCACAGGAACCTAGTTCTGGAAAAAGTCTACTTCCTGAAACAAGGACCGTGATGTGGCTCCGCAATTCTGCACATCCGAGCCGACTATATGCTGTTGATGTCCAGTTTATTGTTCAACATAATTCTACTGAAACCATTGTTGCCATATTCCAATGACAGATGATGGATTTCGATTAATATGAGTAGCATTATCCTGGAACAATATATCTCACTCGATAGGACACGATTCTACCTCTATATTATTGTAATACGAGCTGGTAGGCAACGTAACGATCTTCTCTCAAAAGATCAATATTCAAATGCACTTTCCTAATGAAAAATTCAAAGGAAACTTTCTTTTTATCTAGACGTTGTGCGCATGCGTATGTAATATATTTGCAAAGATGAAGGAGTTCGGTATAATGCGTTTGTACAGAGTGTTATTTCCCACATATAGAAGTTTAAGTTGGCATTACTTTCCAAGATGGCGACCGATTTAACAGCTGTCAAGTGATTTATTCTCAGTTTGGTTTGGCAATTCATCATGAATAGACTCAGCGCCTGAACAACGCTATCAAATTGTGCAATTTTATTTCGAAAATAAAGGTCGATTTTCATAAGCGAATTTTGTTTAGCGATGAAGCGCACTTCTGGTTGAATGGCTACGTCAACAAACAAAACTGCCGCATTTGGAGTGAAGCTAATCCACAAGTGTATGTCGAAACACCGTTACATCCAGAAAAACTGACTGTTTGGTGCGCTGTATGGGCTGGTGGAATCCTTCTTCAAAAACGATGAAGGCCACAACGTTACAGTCAATGGTGATCGGTATAGAGCCATGATTATTAACTATTTCATTCCTGAATTGAACAATCATGATGTCCAGGAGCTGTGGTTCCAACAAGACGGCGCAACATGTCACACAGCCCGTGCCACAATCGATTTATTGAAAGACACGTTTGGTGACTGCCTAATTTCACGTTTTGGACCTGTGAATTGGCCTCCAAGATCTAGTGATTTAACACCGCTAGACTATTTTTTGTGGGGCTATGTAAAGTCATTGGTCTATGCGGATAAGCCAAAAACGCTTGATTATTTGGAAGACAACATTCGCCGTGTTATTGCCGATATACGGCCATAAATGTTGGAAAAAGTCATCGAAAATTGGACGTCCAGATTGGACTACATCCGAGCCAGCCGTGGCTATCCTATGCCAGAAATCATATTTAAAATGTAATGCCACAAGATTATCTTTCGAATAAAAGAAAATTCATGTCAATCGAATAATACATCGTTGTTTTATTGCAATTTAAAGTTCTATACCTCTCAAAAAAACACCCTTTACTTTGCAGTTTACAACTAAATCATGAAATATAAAAGAGAAGTCGGTGCCCTTTTTCTCTTAAGTTTTCCATTCTATTTTAATGTATTTCAAATATATGACTAGAAATTTTACAACTATTATCAATATTTTTAAATATAATGTGAAAATAATAACTATAATTAACTTTGGTCGATCGATTGTCAATTACCATCCCACGCTTGGAAGCAATACCCTCCGTGACTATTGGTAATTAATATTGTACTTTAGAGTCAGAGAGTAAGAAATGATGTTTCATTATTCTATTTCTGTAACCAAACTACATGAGACAATTGATATTCAAAATGGAGGACCTGAAAAGAAATTAAATTTAAAGTAACAGTTAGAATTTTTTAAGTTTTATGTACAGAATATAAAAAAAAAATCAATGCCAGAAAACATGTTGAAGATCAAAGTTTTCAAATGAAAAAACTAACAAAAATATTCTAATGATTTCAAATTGAAGAAACGATACGTCGCATTCAAGGTTCTTTTCATAAATTCTCTACGACTTGTCTCACAGTTTCTTTTTCTGAAAATATATCTATTTGAATAAATACACAGACATGAATTCGCACTCAAGTCTGCACGCTTATTTCTGTTTCGGATTGATAGAACTTGAAGAAGCTGACTTGTCTATTATTTCACACCGCTTGAAAACGCTTTCACACTTTGTTTTAGACTAATTTCCAAGGATTTCTCAATAAAGGATAAAAAGACGAAAAGAAAGGAACCGAACACACTTTTCTTGGTAATTCCGATTTTATTGGTTAAGTGAAGACTTGAAGAAACTACAGTAAATTCTGTAAATTATTCATAAGCAGAAGAAAACACTTTCTAAATTATTAGTTTACTTCAGCTGGAAATGGATTCATTTTATTTGTAAATAATATGTTGTTTTGTATAGACTTGCATAAAGAAAACTAATTTTTTCATTAGAAATATATTCAGATCGATTAGCATACTTATTTCACTTTCAGAGTTTTAATGTGTATAATTTAAAATATATATATATATATATATATATATATATATATATATATATATATTAAAGCACACATTTCTAATTTAAATGATAGCAAAAGTAGTGTGGATTTATTTTTACTTTTCATATAGATATATATATATATATATATTGGTTTTTCTGGAATATGAACAAGAAGTTAGGGAGTGTGTGATAAGTGCCTTTTGGAAATAACAACACTTTTTTTGCCTTTTTAATTATAATAGCAAAGCTACAATGGAACATTTACGTCATCTGTACAATTTAGAATTGCTATTCAAAAAGTTATTTACTGATGTTATACATCCATAAAAAACAGTTGAAATTTTTCCCAAATTTTAGATATATTTTGAAGTTTTATACGCATATATAAAATAATCTATACATATATTTTCCTTTAAAATATCACTATTGCTCTTTATTTGCAATCAAATTTAATTTTGTGATTATATGGAGGCTAATAAAATTTGGTTCCTTAAATTTTTTTTCATTTAAAATACTAATATCTAGAGTTGCACTTTAAGCTTTCTACGGTATTTATATAAGAATATATACTCCTTTTTTACTATTGATCTAAGTCAGGAGGTTTGATTGTCATTGAAAACATTGACGTTTTTTTTTGTTTTTGTATTGAAGTATTTTTTTCCTTTACTCCTTCAGATATGTTATGAAATTGTTCTTTTATAAGTGAAACAAATCATGCATTATAGCAGTGATCTCCAACTCCCTGTCCATAGACCAATACCAATCCGTGGATCAAATACTACCGTCCGCACACAAGAAACATTAAATTATTTTCATTTTATATACTGTGGTTCATTTTTTTCGGGTTTGTGCGACTTTTTATGAAAATCACTTTATATTCATTTTTTGGTATATCTATATTTTATTCTGAAGTCATGATTAAATACAACTAAATTAAAATTATTAAATCAAAACAGTCTAAAATATAAACAATCAACGTCCTTCCCCCTCAGTGGGCCACGGTAAAATTAACAAGCGTTGACCGGTCCGCGGCGATAAAACGGTTGGGGAACACTGCTGTAGAGCATATCTTTCTGCAAGAGTTTTTATTTGAATTACAATAAATGACCAACACGTGGTATAAAACTCAATGGACACAGTTAGGAAAGTACGACCCACAATACTTTAAAAGAAAATAAATAAACGCGAAAAGTTTAAAAAAAATCACAAGATAAATTTTTTAACAACAGAAGTGAAAATTTACATTTGAATTACATATAAATCTCTTAATATAAGATTGACTCATAGTTAATTCAGATAAGATTGTTGCTAACTTTATTATAAAGCGTTGTCGACTTACTTAAAGGGAAAGAAATACATATTAACTACCAGTTACCCTCCCACATTGCTGGGTATTTCCTAATGTTGTATAAATAAATACTGTTTATATATATATATATATATATATATATATATATATATATATATATATATATATATATATATATACAAATAGCTATGAAACCTAACTAGTCAAGATCATAGGAAGTATTAGCCGCAGTAGTACAATAGCAAATTCCTGGCCTTAGGAACCAAGATTGCAGGTTTAAAGAAAGTTTTGGGGCTTTCACCTGTAATTTGTCTGTACTCTGAGCCATAGGGAAAGGAAGGAATAATATTAGGAGAAATTTAAATATTACAAATAAAATACACCATATTATTAAAATATAACAATACAGTTAAAGCCTACTAGTATTTACTAGTATATAGTTAAAATCTATGAAATAAAGTAGATGTTAAGACTTACTTCGTGAGTGAAACAACAAATTATATTTCTCGCCAGATACAAAGAGTATAGTAGTACCGCACAAAACTAAATTAGTAAATTATGATAAAATAATATTTAGTCTATATATATACATTTAAAAAACCTTAAATATTGATATAAAATTTATAGAATATAAAAGGACTTCTCAAACATATACAACGATATTTAAAAAAAAATTAGTATTATTAATTTATTAAGCATGTGGCACCATCTTTTGAATAACCGTATAACTAATTTTTTAAAAAATGCTATCATTATTACATATTGTGTCATTTCACAGAGAACTATTAGAAATATAATTGTAAAGAAAATTAACAGGATATGCATGTTCAATACAATGTTCAAAAAAGTTATTAAAATTTAAATACACATTAGATTTATCACTAACTAATACATTATTACGATAAATGTAGTGAAAGATAATATTTCTATATATAGAAATTGATAAATTTGAATTCCAGTGTAGCACTTTAAGAGTGTTAAAATTAAAAGCATCTCTTTTGTCATATAAATTACTAATATCTAAGCCCTAGCATTAGGTTAGGTTTTCGATTATAATGAAAAATATTCTTATTACTTTCACCCCTTGAATAATAGTTTCTAAAATTGAAGTAGACTTATCTTTTACGCTCTCGTCACCTTTTCCTCTAAAGTGAGTTTCCGCAAATCCCATTTTTTGTGGATATCTATTCAACAAACTAAACATAATTTCCAAATATTAAGTCTAAATCTAATAGTTCAAAAACGGATTTTTTTTTATCAATAAACCCCGTAGCATCTTTTGACAGTCGATTTCCGAAAGACCCATGGTGGCCGCGGTAGTCGAGTGGTATAGGTATCGGATCGTGGCTTGCCTTGTCGCAAGTTCGAGCACAGTACCACTAAAGACCCGCCGTGTAGGGCAGCGATGCACGTTAAATCTGTCGAGAGCTGAAACATCCTCCCGTTATTGTGGTGCGGTAGTTAGGAGAGTAGGGTGCCAGCTCAGCTGTCGTCCACGTCACTTGACCAGGGTTCAAAATTACGTGGTCCGTCGCCAAAAGCCCTTGTGTAGCCGAACAGTGTGACGTTAATATTCAATCAATCAATTCGAACGACCCATTCTTAGTGGATTTCAATTTAACAAAAAAAAACATGCATGCCAGATTTAATTATTGTAGGTCTAGTAGTTCAAAAACAGGATTTTTTATCTATACACTACAGTAACTCCGTAAAATCTATTCTGAGTGGATCTCGATTCAATAAAAGAAACATACGTAACGAATTTCAAGTATGTGGGTCTAACAATTTAAGGATAGAATTTTTTTAATAACTCCCCTTAACCTCTTGCAACATCCCGTTGAGGGCTTGTTTTATCGAAACCCGTTTTTAGAATAACTCTACTTCGTAAAGAAACATGCTTAAAAATTTTCATGTGGTAGGTGTAATAGTTTCACAAAGGATATGTTTATCTATAACACCCAATAAGTCCCCTTAAAGCCCCTCAAAGGTTCAATTTTCGCAAAACCGCATTAGTAGAGAACCTCTACTCCATAAAACGAATCTACTCTACCAAAATTTTACGTCTGTACGCAGTACCTCACACAGGAATTTTTCAAGGGGGGGGCCGAGGTTGAAAGTTCACCACTCTTGTATCATACTCCTTTTGATTTTGTCGATTTTCGGGAACAAAACACAGTAAAAAACTAATTATTGAATAATAATTAGCATTAATTAATAAAATTAATCATTAATAACAAATATTTAATTAAATTTTACGTACTATATACTTAGAATTATAATCAATCGGAAAAAATATCAAGGGCTTTTGGGGGGGTCCGGACCCCCCCCCTTGTGTGCGAAACTGTCTGTACGTTTAATAGTTCAAAAATGGAAAGATTTATCCATAACACCCTTAAAGCCCATGCAACGTTCCTGGGGGTTGATTTTCGCACAAAACTCATTTTGTCGCAGATCACTTCTTGAATGGAACATAAATGTCAAATATCAAGAATGTAGTGTTCATAGTTCATAAACAGGATTATAATTCTATAACGCCCCCTTAAGCCCCCGCAACGCCTCTTGGAGCTTCATTTTCACAAATTCCGTTCTTAGCGGATATATACTTCATGAGAGAAAGGAACACATCTAACAAATTTCAAGCCTATAGGTTCAATAGTTCCTGAGATATCGTGATGAGTTAGTCGCTTTTCTCCTTTTGTCAATTCCTACTATTAGTTCACTCTTTCCCAATATATATATATATAAATATATATATATATATATAGTACTACTGTGACTAATATTTTCTATCTTGAATAGTTATACTTAGGTTGTACAGTTATCTGTATTTATATTTATGGTTTATATATATATATATATATATATATATATGTGTGTGTGTGTGTCCATTTATTTCTTCCGAACATATGGCCTAGCCAATAAACATGTCTAATTCCAGATCGTTATATTTAATAGCCCTATATGTCAGCATTAACTTTCAAGTACACTCAAAAAATCTGCGATACTTACCGCATCTGCATTTTAAGTGGTAGCTCACTTATATTTTCACGGCGGTTTGCTTTCTTCCTCTCTGCTCTTAGCGTCAGAATATGTCTAACTTTCATCAAATAAAAAGATCCTTTTTAAAAAATTTAGTCTGATTCTGGCTTCAAAACATGTCATATATATATATATATATATATATATATATATATATATATATATATATATATATATATATATATATATATATATATATGAGTGTGTGTGTAAAAATAAAGGAGAGTTGTACCTTTGATATGTAAATACATTTTTCCCCCTCTGCCTTGGTTTGTTTTTTACAGCGATTCGGAGGTTACTCTCCGAATTACCCCTCGTATATATATATATATATATATATATATATATATATATATATGCAGTAGTGTTTTAAAAAACCCACTTATTCGGCCCTAAATCCGAAATTGCTTTCTGACTAACTAGGCTCTTTTTTGTAGTTCCTTTTTCATATTTTTCTATAAATTCGATCTTCATGTTTTCTTTTATATTTTTATTACGTTATTTCTTGCTTTTCATATATTATATAAATTTCCTATATATATATATATATATATATATATATATATATACGAGGGTAATTACGAAAGAAAAAACCTCCGAATCGCTGTAAAAACAATAGTAACAATACATCAATGAAGTAAATTTTCTTGATATATATGTATATCAAATTAATAGATAATGTTACAGTTACTAATATTTATGATAAAAGAGATGAATTTGATTTCAATCTTATAAAAGTTCCTCATTGAGCGAGTAATGTACATGTTTCTATATTCAGAAATATTGTTTTTAATTATGTACAACACAATCAATTTCTAGTTTAAAAAAATTCAGAAATAAAAAATAACTATAAAAAATTTGCTAAATATTGCTTGAATCAGAAATAACCAATTAATTTTATTAATAATTATTTGAATAAATCTGTTCACGAGTGTCACGAGTTTAAACAATTTGACGAACCAAGTTTTTCGACTAAAATTTTAGTAAAAACTAAAAGGTAACATAAATTATTGTGGTTTTCGATGTAAAGCGGTTATTACCCACGTCAGTAATGCCAAAATCCTTCAGCTTCTCCGAATATACCATCCGGCTGGCAGGTGGCGCACACAGGCGACTTCACGGATGCGTCATTACGCAGGCGTCAACATCCCGCCCAGCCTTGCTATGTCCACATTCAAGAACTTAACAATTTGTATCTTAACATAAAATAAGTAAAAAATTTTAAACATGAATTAATACTAATAAATATTAAGTGAATATGCAATTGATTATAAACATAGAATTTCAGCAGAGAATTAGTTTAAGCTCTCAAAAAATAAAATACATAATACAAGAAAAATTGTAATATATAGAGTAAGTAATTTGATACACACATGAGACAAGAAATACCAAAAATTCTAACAATAAATTCCAAGTTAATAATATCATAGATAATCATACACATTAATTTTTAATAGGCAGTATACTCAGCCTATTGATAGACCTTTTATAAATACCTTTACTAGTTTTAATGTCTACAGCTCTAACTTTCTTATCCTTCCCCATGTATATTTTAACAACACGTCCCAATAACCATTTACAAGAAGGAAGATTTTATTCTCTAATTAAAACCATATCTCCCAATTTGAGATTTTCTTTATCAACAATCCATTTCTTTCGTTGTTGCAGACTATTTAAATATGAAAGGCTCCACCTTTTCCAGATCGTTTGAACTGATTGAGTTATTCTCTGCCAAACATTTAAACGATTTGATTCGCATTGCAACAGAGACGGTTCCACTATAGCTCTGATCGGTCTCCGGATTAAAAAGTTAGCTGGGGTTAAAACCTCCGAATCATCTACGTTGGATGAAAGTGTTGTAAGAGGTCGAGAGTTTAAATTTGCTTCAATTTGCGTTATTAAAGTCAATAATTCTTCATAACTAAATTTTGAGTTTCCTGCAACACGTTTAAAATGATATTTTAAAGATTTTATATTAGTCTCCCATAGACCTCCCAGTTTGGACTTCTAGGGGGAATAAATGACCATTCAATGTCTTCTTCGGCGAAAAACGCAAATAAAGACTCTTCTCTGTATCTTACTAATTTAGACAAAGCGTTCATTTCTTGATTAGCGCCTATCATGTTAGTACCATTATCCAAAAATATTTTATGACATTTACCCCTTCTTGAAATAAATCTTTTCAATGCAGCAATTAAAGCTTGTGAAGTTAAGTCACTGATTATCTCTAAGTCAATGGCCTTTGTTACAAGGCAAATAAATATACAAACATAAACTTTAATTTCAGGACCTTTTCTCTGATATTTATTTTTGATAAAGAAGGGTCCACCCACACACAAATCAATTCCAGATGAAATAAAGACCTTATGAGGAGTTATGCTATCTTTTGGCAAATCGCCCATTTTTTAGAACATATTTTAGGATTAAATTTAAAGCAAATTGCAGAGTTATGCTCCACTTTTCTGCAAATATTTCGCCCGTAAATTGGCCAATATTTAAGTCTAACCTGATAAAGTAAATGTTGGAGCCCACGATGAAAATACTTTTCATGGTAGTATTTAACAATAATTTAGTTAGTTTACTTTTCGCAGGAAGCAATATAGGATGTTTACTCGAGTAAGGAAGTTGAGAGTGTTTCAGTGTCTTCCATCTACTCGAATGATTCTCTTATAACGTAAAAATGGGGATAACTTTAAAATCTTACTTTTATTACAAATGTCATCCCCATTTTGTATAGCTCTAATTTCCGTATAGAATGAGCCAAGTTGCACTGGTTTCATTAAATAAATTTCTGCTTCCTCCATCTCGTCTGAAGTAAGGGGTCCCCTTTTCTTGTTAGTTGGATATCTAATGGTAATTAGAAACCTGTAAAGAGAACTTAAAACTCAAACGATAGTTAGAGAGAGAAATCTATTACTACGAGAAAGTGATTGATCAAAAAATGTTTGATTAAAATTTAAAGTCAATACAATATTTTTTAGAGTCCTTTGATTTTAGTTCAGGCAAATAATCTGCTTCATTCAGTTCCAATCACTCAGAGACAGCTTCTGCGAATTAGGCAGTTCTTAGGAAGGCTGGACCATTCCACCACTTGTTGTTGGAAATGAGTGTATCAACACTTAAGTACCCTAGTCAAGAAATCTGAGGGATCGTCTTGTCGTGAGCAATGAAACCAAGAATCAGGATCAGTTAACTTGGAGATCTCCTGCACTCTGTTAGCCACGAATTGCTTCCATCTTTTAGAAGAGCCTTTAATCCAGAATAAGACTGTTTTGTAGTTTGTCCAGTGGAACACTTTGCACTCCTTTTTCTTGTGGATGATTTCTTGCACCCTTGAACTCAATCGAGCTACTACTAAAGCTCCCAGGAGCTCAAGTCGAGGCACAGTAACTGCTTTAAGAGGTGCCACCATCGTTTTAGAAGTGATGAGATTTACGAGCCCTTCTTTTTGTTTTCTTACTTTCACGTAATCTGCTGCTCCATAAGCGAGTTTAGAGGCATCGCAGAATATGTGGATTTCAATCAGATCACTTACCTCATCATTCGTTGGATCAAGAACTAACCTTGGAATTCTAAGATGATCTAATAGAGGCAGTTCTTTGCACTAGATCAACCACTTTTCCTTTAACTTTGGGGGTAAAATTTCATCCCAAATTATTTTTTATCCAAAGTTCCTGCATGAGACATTTTATTCTTATAGCAAAAGGTGAGAGCAATCCCAGGGGATCAAATATCTTCCCTAATGTTTGTAACATAAATCTTTTAGTATTTTCGTTTGTCGAAACCAATTCAAGCAAACCTTTAGTATCCAACGATAGACAGTCATCTAGAGTTTGCCAAGCAATGCCTAACACTTTTGTTTCGTTTGTTTCCAAGCTGATGGATGCATCCATAGGATATGTGTCGAAACCTTCAGCCACCCACTGAGCCATTAAGGCGGTATCATTGCTGATCCCTTTTCTCATCTCCATTCCAGCTTCTTTCATAATGTTCTTAGCGTGGCGAGACATGAAAAGAGCTTTTTCTCGAATATCCTGTCCCGTAATAAAATCATCCACATACATGAAAGAATCTAAATGTTGTACTGTTATGGGATGAATTTCGTTATATTTCTTAATGTGATATTTGATTGTTGCTGCTAGTAGAAATGGACTACAATTAACTCGAAATATCACCCTGTTAAATATATAAACTTTCAAAGTGAGCATTTCTCCAATACATGGATTACTATCTGTCCATAAAAACCGTGCAAAGTGTTTATGTTTATCCGCCAAGCAAATTTGAAGAAATGCCTGAAGAATATCCGATTATATTGAAACTCGGTTTAGCCTGAAATTAATTAAAACATCTAAAAGATTAGAATTCAAATTAGGTCCAGGACACAAGCAACCGTTCAGTGATAGTTCGTTAGCTTGATGTGGAGGTTCATCAAAAACAATACGAGTAGAAGTAGTAACACGATCCTTCTCTTTTATCGCTTGAAGTGGTAAGTAATCCATTCGTTTGTGTATATTAATTTCAGTGTCTGGATTTTTATATTATTCCCTGATTCAAATAATCTTGAATCGTTTCCTTGTATTGCGTGTAAAGGGTTTTATCCCTTCGTAACCTTCACCATAAACTCTTGAAACGTTGTTTTGCCACAGAAAAGTTATTCGACAATTCGTTCCAATGTTTACGAAAAGGTAATTCAACCACGTACTGATTATTATTATATTGTACAGTTTCTTTCAAAATATTCATAGCTTGATGATCTTTCGGATAGCAAGGGTCATCTTTTATGCCAAGGAATTCGAGCTCAAAAAAAAGCTTTAATGTATCCTTAACAGAATCATTATCTTTAAGAAGGTAACTTGAAAAGTTATTAGTTTTGGCTTCCTGGAGTCGTCCATCAACAATTCATCCAAAATTCAGTTTCCCTGAACAACAATTCTTTGTTTACTTTATAAACGTTGTCTTTAATTATTCTAATGAAAATATCCGCATTCAGTAAAGCATGAATTCCTTAAACTTCGTAAAAATAGGGGTCTGATAATTCTAAAAATTCAGGAATTTTTATTTCCGAAACATTTAACGTAACACCTGGTGTCAACCCGGTAATTTTTTCAGTCACAAAAAAATTCTACGTTTTCTCTAAAAGTACCACTTTTATTAGAAATTAAAGTATTAGTTTTCCCCTTTAAATTTTGTTTCAATGAATTGAGTCCTGAAACTGAGGAATTTATTTTTTCTATTGTAATGCCAAGAAAATCACACATTTTTCTGGATACAATATTAATATTAGACGCTGAGAGAGTCAAAAATGACGGGACATTTTAGTTCTCGGCCTTCATTATTTCGTAAGAAAGCGCTACCAGTCGATATTAACACGTTCTTTCTCTGTTGAGAAGCCGTGTTACTCAAAACTGTGTTCTGTGTGGAAGAATTTATTATATCCGATTCCTGGTCCCCCGGGTTTGTTGGTACTGGAAGTTAAGTTGGGGGGAGTAACCCCTTTTCTTCGGTCACCTATTGCCGCAGTACAGAGGGAGCGAGAATGTTTATTGCCACATAGGCACATATACGTCGAAGTACATTGCATCCTTTTGTGGTTTTTTCGCAAACACAGTTCACATAACTTATGCAGACGGACTAGATCTAATCGTTTTTCGGAGTTCAATTCTAGAAACTTTTTGCATCGAAATACCGGATGTGAAGTTTTTTGTTTACAAACCATGCAACTCTTATTTTGAACAGATTGATTCATTAAAGGATTGGTTTTTGTTTTAAAGGATAAGTTAGGTTTTCTTATTATTGTTTTTGTTTCGACAATACAATTTTTATCTACGGACAAAAGAATAATTCCGTGTTGTTCTAAAAATGCAATAACTTCATCAAATGTGGGAACATCTTTTGCTTTTAAACTCAGTTCGAAATTTTTTCGTGATTCATTATCCTTCTTTAGCATAATATTTAATAAAAATACATTAAATAAATTATTTTGTTCATAGTTTAATAATTTTAGAGCCCATAAGTTATTTTTTAATGCAATCAATCATTTCACGAATTTCATTCGGATTCTCGCGTTCTATCGTCTTAAAATTTAATATTTCTTGCACATGGATATCGACAATCAATCTTTTGTTATCATATCGGGATTCGAGTGCTTCATACAATGAAGAAAATGTATCGAAAGTGGAGGTAAATTCTTTATATAGCTTCATTTGATAGACAGGAATTTAAATAATACAATTTCTGTGACTGAGTCAGTTGTTCGTTTGTTGTAATTAAATCATCCAATTGGGATTTAAAATTACTAAATTGTTCACATTTTCCCAAAAAGGTGGGAAGTATTATGGGTGGAATTTTTGTTTGAGCAAAAGTTCCGTTTTCGTATTTGTTTTTTTTTTCAACTATTAAAAGAGTTAATCAATTTTTTTAACTCTTACCTCCAAATCGTCCAGACGTATTTCACATTTGTTTAAATCTTCTTCGAATTCCGCTTCTTCTGTTGGTTTTGCGGTTTCTAATTCTAAAAGTAATTCTTTCAATTCCTCAATTTTCCTCTCAGGAGTTGGTCACTTTCTTGAGTTTGACCTCCAGCCCGGTTATGTCAACATGTTCGGACATTTTGTCCATGAAGGTTACAATTCTAGTGATAGTTCCTTTTAAGGAAGTTTTAGCTTTGTTTAATTTAAAAATATCTGCATCGCTTAGATTTGTGACTCACGGGCCGAAAGGACCAAACAATATTCGTGAGTTTCACAAGTTTAAATAATTTGACGAATCAAGTCTTTCGACTAAAATTTTAATAAAAACAAAAAGGTAACATAAATTATTGTGGGTTTTGATGTAAAGCAGTTATTACCCACGTTTGTAATGCGAAATCCTTCAACTTCTCCGAATATACCATCCGGCTGGCAGGTGCGCACGCAGTCGTTAACAAAAGCAATTCTAAATAATAAGGATTAAAATTCCTTAGAACAATAAAAGTTTATTACTATATATTTATCATTTTTCGTAGTTATAGTAGCCTCCTTATTCTAAAATTAGATAAAATGAATTACAAGATTAATTTATTCATATACAACTAGTGTCACTAAAGTTATGTAACTAAGTCTTGGTAACTTAAGTTATGTAAACTCTCTTTTCAATTTTTTATTTTTATTCTTTTTATCCTTTTGTTAAGTCCTACATTTCATCCAATCACATGCTTTGAATCTGCAATTGGGTCCAGAATCTGGCAATAACTTATTTATTGCACTCAGATTTAGCGCGGGCTCTGCATCTTTAAGTGCAATTTTTAGATAAGTTACCTCTATATATTGTAATGGATTTAGATATTCCTATCCATTACTTTCAACAGGTTTTTGCTCACTATTATTAACATAAAGGAGGAAAGTTGGCTGGCCACAAAACATGTTCAATCTCACTTTTTTATATAAATTATTTTATATATAAGCTGTCCTAAGTCAGCAATGTTTATAATACTGAAGTATCCATTTTTTAAATTTTGATTGTTCATGTGTCCTTCATAGTGTGGTTCACTTACTGTCTATGTGATTTTCGATTTTTATTGCTGAATATTCATCTCTCGTTTGTAGAGAATTAGACTATATATATAAAGGGTGTTTTTTTAGAGGTATAGAACTTTAGATTGCAATAAAACAGCGATGTATTATTCGATTGACTTGAATTTTTTTTATTCGAAAGATAATCTTGTGGCATTACATTTTAAATGATTTCTGGCATATGACTGCCACGGCTGGCTCGGATGTAGTCCAATCTGGCCTTCATCGTTTTTGAAGAAGTAAGGACCAATGATTCCACCAGCCCATAAAGCGCACCAAACAGTCAGTTTTTCTGGATGTAACGGTGTTTCGACATACACTTGTGGATTAGCTTCACTCCAAATGCGGCAGTTGTGTTTGTTGACGTAGCCATTCAACCAGAAGTGCGCTTCATCGCTAAACAAAATTCGCTTATGAAAATCGGGAATAATACGTATTCCGCACAGAACCATTATTTTCGAAATAAAATTGCACAATTTGAAAGCGTTGTTCAGACGTGAGTCTATCCATGATGAATTGCCAAACCAAACTGAGAATAAATCACTTGACAGCTGTTAAATCGGTCGCCATCTTGGAAAGTAATGCCAACTTAAACTTCTATACCTGAAAAAAAACACTCTTTTATATATATATATATATATATATATATATATATATATATCTTGTTCAAATTTTCTATCTTTTATAAAATACTTTCTCTCTCTCTCTTTTCATTCATTCAAGTTCAAATACAATTTTTTCAAATACTAATGTTTTAAATAAATTAAAAAATGAAAAAGTAACAAACAAAAATAATAGCCCAATAGCATGTATAGAAAGAAAAAGCGTTCCGCGCTTTCTATTTTGTTATTTATAATATTGTAATTCTGTCATATTTATATTAATTGTGACCATTTATTAAAAAAAATTTTGTTCTTTGTTGGCCTAAGTAGGAATTGACATATTTTTTTTTCTTTTTCGTATTACTTGTTTTATATATATCGATATATAATCTTAAGAATTTATATGATTTATTCAGAAAGCTCACACACATCTTGTTGATTTAGAAGGCTAGATATCTTTTATATCCTATTTTGAATATAAAAAAGAATTACAAAATGGTATGCAACTTGAACTGAGACAAATTATTTATGTGTGTCTGTTGAACAAAGTTTATATTAGGGTTTGCAATCCCGTGTTATATTTTCTATTCTGGGATTTCGGGATTACATTATCAAAATCCCTGGATTAGGATTGGACTGTTTATTAAAAATATTTAATTTGCATAGTTGAAATTACATAATAAAACAGAAAACATAATTAAAAATTTTTAATACATTATTAATTGAAACAAATCAAAGCAGAATTTAATTCATCAAAAAAATAATAAAAAAAAATCGTGCATAATGAGATTTTAAAAATCTCTTTAATTCTAGTGCTTCTGTAAATAAGCTTTTAAAAAACACAGCTCATCTAGCGTTTCATCTTTTAAACGGCTTCTTATTTTTGTTACAAATTGCCCTGCCTAAAAAAATGCTCGTTCAGTTTCTACTACAACAGGCTTTATTGCCTTTAAATAGGAGTATGTTCTTTCCAGGTATAGTCAACACGTCTCCCTTCATTTTCAAAAAGAGACATTTTTTTTTGAATTTTTGATGACAGTGTCTCAAATCTAATAAGTGGCATTGCGTATACAGCTTTGATAATTTTATCTAGTTCTTCTGCTACACTTAATGGTTTCTGTGTACAAATTGATTCAGTTATTGTATCAAAATGGGAATCAATGTCAAATGCTACCTCATTTGAAATAGAAGATCCAGTTTCATGAGCTGTTAGTAATGCAGTGAGATTTGAAGCGTCAAGTTTTTTACGCAGCTCCACTATGATACTGCTGGCCACCCAAAATTCAAAACAAAGAAGGACCATATATATCAAAGCTAAATCTATTTGGCAAATAACATGTTATACAAAGATAAAACGATAAAAATTATGGCCTCTTGTGATTTGTAGATGATGACAAAATCAATAGTTAGTGTAACCGCCAATATTGGCTATAACCACTGCCACAAGGCTCGGCATAGAACCAAAGAGGCTTTGGATGTATCCTTGGAGTACAGCAGTCCATGCGGCTTCTACATATTGCTAAAGTTGATCTGATGTTGTAGCGGGTGTTGTATCACTGGCCAGTCGTTGTGCAAGCATGGACCACACGTTTTCAATGGGCGATACATCGGGAGAACAAGCAGGTCACGTGTAGTCGTGCATTTTCCTGTTGGAATATGACTGATGGCAAGCGCTGAATGTATGGGAGGCCACAGACTACAACACATTAGTGATGTAGTACTGGCTGTTCAGTGCATTAACAATATGTACAAGAAGGAGGCAGCAGTGAAATCCAATACAATCCCCAAATCATGATACCGGGTGCAGGACCAGTTTGAGAATGCATAACCCACCAATTCAGCAGCCACTCAATCCTCAGACAACTCGAATCCCACTATCATGATGTTGCAGGAAGAATCGGGATTCATCAGTAAACATAATTTCATTCCATTCCTTGGTGCCATCACATCATTGGTGCGCAAACACCTGTGGTTTCCTGTCAACGGTAAACGAAGCAAAGAACGCCTTGCAGACATTCCATTTTGCTGCAAACGGCGTCGAATTATACAACTGAATATTGAATGATGCATTACAGACTGTTAGGCTATGGTTCGAGATGTGGCTGCACGATCCATAACTGTCATACACGTATCCATCTGTCATCGCGAGCAGTGGTACAAGGAGTTGAGTGCGATTAGCCCCATCGGCCCATCGATTCCTCCTGCATCCAGCGATAACAAATCTAAAGAGTGTTTTTTTCCAGGTATAGAAGTTAAAGTTGGCATTACTTTCCAAGATGGCGAGCAATTTAACAGCTGTCAAGTGATTTATTCTCAGTTTGTGGTTTGGCAGTTCATCAAAACGATCATCAAGCAAGGCGTAGATTCGTCGAATGGGCCCAAAACTAGATTGCCGTTGTTCCCGATTTTCATAAGTGAATTTACTTAGCGATGATGTGCACTTCTGTTTGAATGGCTACGTCAACAAACAAAACTGCCGCATTTGGAGTGAAGCTAATCCACAAGTGTATGTCGAAACATCGTTGCATCCAGAAAAACTGACTGTTTGGTGCGCTTTATGGGCTGGTGGAATCCTTCTTCAAAAACGATGAAGGCCACAACGTTACAGTCAATGGTGATCGGTATAGAGCCATGATTACTAACTTTTTCATTCCTGAATTGAACAATCATGGTGTCCAGGAGCAGTGGTTCCAACAAGACGGCGCAACATGTCACACAGCTCGTGCCACAATCGATTTATTGAAAGACACGTTGGGTGACCGCCTAATTTCACGTTTTGGACCTGTGAATTGGCCTCCGAGATCTTGTGATTCAACACCGCTAGACTATTTTCTGTGGGGCTATGTAAAGTCATTGGTCTATGCGGATAAGCCACAAACGCTTAACCATTTGAAAGACAACATTCGCCGTGTTATTGCCGATATACGGCCACAAATGGTGGAAAAAGTCTTCGAAAATTGGACGTCCAGATTGGACTACATCCGAGCCAGCCGTGGCAGTCCTATGCCAGAAATCATATTTAAAATGTAATGCCCCAAGATTATCTTTCGAATAAAAAAATTCATGTCAATCGAATAATACATCGTTGTTTTATTGCAATTTAAAGTTCTATACCTCTCAAAAAAACACCCTTTACATCACAATTGCTTGATTTCTCCCAACATGTTGACCAGAGAAATTGGACAATCCACAGTCCCTATAGGCTACTATTCTTCCTCGGTTGTATTCAGAAACGTGTTCAAAAGACATTCAATGTCTTGTACGAGGAATCGGTAAACAGATTACACACACACAATAAAATCGCACCAAAAACAATTGCCGTACTTTAAATCGGTAGTCTGTTATCCCCTTATATAGCATTTGTGAGCGGTACTGAAGTCAAAACCGTGATGCGCGTCTGCGTTATAATGCTAATGATTTGCATATTTCATCGTTACCAACGCATGATGTAAATTTCACATGGTTTGCATGCTTCCTTCAAGGTGAGGCTATCATCGTAATTTACGACATTTAATTCCATTACTTTATTCTGACGTGGCACTGCTTGTCTGTGCCGAATACGAATTTTGATTATACTTCATCTTGTGCTATATGTTTACAGTTTTATTTGAAATTGTAACGTAAGGGCCACAATATGCCAAGAACACTTGAGTCAGAATTTATCTCTTGTCATATCTCACAAGGGAGACTTTCTTAAAAGTATTTCTGAGCTTTAATTGAAAATAATTTCCTATGAATACTTTGAGTCAAGAACGCATTTTTAGTTTTGTTTTAATTAAAGAGAGTTTTAAAATATATATCATCCATAAAAATATATCATTAAAATAATCATCCATCCCTCCACCACCAGAGGGAATCCGTACAAGTACTCAACCTTGTAGAGCCCTCTAGCAGTTATTACAAAAATAAATGATAATAAATATAACCACTGGTTACAAATTGAATAATTTTAAAATATTTTTGAGCTTAATCAACCATTTTAGGGTGAAATTGTTATTAATTTCAATTTTTATTAAAAACATCATTTCTGTTTGCTTATATTTTTTTTTTTTTTTAGTTCTCATGGTTACTTAAGATAGATTTCGAGGCCAATCATGGTTTTTTACGAATAGTTTAAATAACAAAAACTTTTTCATCTTTTTTTCTTGTTGGGAAAAAGCCACGGTCAGAACATTCTCAGGTTGCTATGAGAAACAATATTTGACACTGCAATTAAACTTCCGATTACAAGTATTTAGAATGCAAGTTTTGAAGATGAAACTGTATAGTTTCATGATGTACCAAATTACATTTTAGTATAAACACATATTGTAGTACTATATTATAGAACATTTTAAAGTCATGCAAAAAAAATTCAAACTTGTTAAGCTAACCCGATTTAAAACTGAAAAAAGTTATGCACAATCCTGGTGACTTACCTTTAGTTTAAGTTAGTATAATTACTTTTTTGCACATGAATGCTTTGTGTTTCAAAACTTTTTGAAAATATTGTGTTAAAATTAGGCTGAATATCTGTCTCTGTGACACATACTACGGATAGTATATAAAAATATTTTTTGAATTAAAAAAATGTTTTCAGTCCTATTTAATTAAATTACAGTTTTAATATATAGCATAAGTTGTAAAATAACAAATAAACGATAGACATTTACAGGAATAATTAGATTTTGCTTCATTATTTTACAAACTTTAAATGTGTTTTTATCAAACTTTTCATTGTGGAGAAATAAATGTTTTCTAATCCATAAGGCTATTTTTCACTTCTGGAAATTTTTTATAGACACTCCCAAATATATGTTCTATAAAAGTTTTATGGATTTAGATCAGAGATCTTAATTTATTTTTTTAAAAAAAGCGTTAAAATTAATATCTTAAAAATGTCCGTGTTTTTTCCAGGATTAGCTATAAAAATAATTATTAAAAGTAATATTATAAGCAAGATAATATTAAGAGATTATTAAACAAGAGAACAGATTTTAAAAACCATGTTAACTTTTGTGTCCAATAATCTAAGAAATATAAATCACTTAAAATGACTAAAAAAATTTATTGAGCATTTTATAAGTGTTTAAATAAACAAAAATTCTTACTTTTTTAAGGGGACTTGGCACCCTTTGAGCCAACTTCTTTACTTACGTATTAAAAATTATATTTTAACATTTTATACAATGCTTCTATTCAAGAAAATGTTACCAGATGAAAATTTTCATTTATTATTCACACAATTTTAAAAATTTTAATTTTTTGAAGAAAATTGGGAAAATTTTAAAATCCTACTCCTTTTGTAAAAATCAATTTTTGGTCCTGAAATTTTTTTATAATATTCTTATGGATGTTCTTAACAACTTTAGGGATCCATTTTTGAATAACTTCATTCGTTTTCGAGAAAAAAAAAACAAATCGTTGATATACAGGCTAAAAATCAACGAAAAAGCCAACATGTCTTACATTTTATTTTTTTAAAAAAAAGTATTCAGTTTATAGCAAAACGGATCCCTAATTTTATTACATGCTTTATTTTTAACACGCAGGAAAAAAATTGAAGTGATTGGTAAATAATTGTCGAAGGAGTAGCATTTTGAATGCACTAAGGTTTCGAAAAACACAAACTGAGAAAAACCACTTTAAAGTTTATAATTCTGAAAAAATAATTATTATAAGCTTAATTAAACATAAAATACCACTTTAAGATATTACTTATACGTTTTTCTTCAAACTAATTGCATTTTCATATGTTTTTAAACCCACACATTTTTATAAATGATCAACTTTTAGAGAGTACTAATTGCACAAGAAAACTCAAGAAAAACTTTAAAAAAATTTTTTTTCTGTCACGACAGAAATTTTAGCTGTTTTTCTTCTTATAATATTAAAGTATTATATTTGTATGAAAAATATATCAGGAATAAGAACTGAAATTATATAAAATTATTAATATAAAATGCCTTAATTTAAAATTTTACATGCACACATTTCACAAGGAAGAAAAATTACATTATTGTATTGCCTCGGAAATATTCTGCTTTTAATACTACACATTCTTTTTTATAGTTATTATTTTTATTTATAAAATAGATTTTTTTATCATAACGCATTTTTTAGCTTTTTTTTCTAAAAATGGGAAGTGGCTGAATTGCCTAATTTTGTTTTAAATGAAGTTTTATTCAACTTCTAACTTTCCGACATGCACAAGTGATATATCAATCGAAAGATAATAATGCAAAGAATAAGATTAAATGAAAATAAAAAAAACGATAGGTTTGTGATTTTTAGGGTACCAAGTCCTCTTAAAATTATAAAATAAATGCTGATCAGACTAACTGTTTACTTTCAAAATCCATTAAATAATATAACCTAAAAGTAAAATAAAAATTACTTTCACTATTACTGTCTGCAAGAATTTTTTTTAACACTAAAAAGACTGAAACTTAGTATATATCTTTATTGCCCAAAATCAGTCAAAATGACTGCATTGTAAAAGAATGATTAATGCCTAAAGAATTTTTTTAAATTTACTTTTAATATATTATTCATTATTTACAGTCATATAACAAGTTATTAGTAAATATTAATAATAAAAAATTTACTTCACTTGAAAAATAAATATTTTCCAAAAATTCTAAGAAATTGTGCATTGTATATGTAACAGTTTTTCTAATTGAAATTAAAAAGCAGCAAAAATGAATACCTTGGGCAATCTAGTGATAAAGACAGAGTACTACGTAGCCTTAATATTTGTTAAAATGAATGTGAATGTTTTCATTTAAGTGTCATTGCCCAATCACTTATTCAAATTTTTATGTGGTGTTTGTATGTGTGTGAGTTATTCTTTTCTTATACAATAATAATTCTTACGGTTGCTAGTCACTCCATAGCAGGTTCCCATGCGTATAATTTCTATTCCTTTTAGAATTCTTGTGTATTTAAACATTTTTTTAAAATTTCCAACGGCGGATTACAAGAAAACTACAAACAAGACAAGAAACAGAGAAGATTGATAAATAACAGAAAACAAAAGAAATCCAAGTTCACAGTATAATTTATAAATCACACCTTTTGTGTCTAGCCACCCAATATGTGCTCCCCATGGATCCAGAGTTTAATGCCCGCCAGCATACCAAAAGAATGGTGTCCATTTCGACGTTGGAGTCGTACAGCTTACACAGGAGACTCTGGGCAATGTATTTCGGGTTTATAAATGATTTGGATAGGCAGTCGGAGCCAGTGAGATTCAAAAAGCGGACACAACTTTATCTTGTAGCTATTTCGGAATATCAAGAAGCTTACTATATATATAAACCACACTTTTTGTTTATTCTCCGGATTGAGAATTTCGAACAGAGATGCTCTTGGTTGTACTTTTTTTATAATTCTTTTGGCACTATAGAAAGGAACTCTACTGTTTGAATGATTTTTGTCCCCCTCTTCGTTGCAAAATCACCATTTTCATTCCCATCAATGTTATAATGCGATGGAATCCATTACATGGCAATGTCAATATGGCTTTGAAGTACCGTCGGACCTCTATTTAATGAAGCCGCTGAATCCCGAAAAAAGTTCGTTATATGTAAAACTCGTTATATAGAGGTTCGGTTCACTTTTCAATATACTTTATAAGCCACATAAACAAATTATAAATTCATAATCACTATATATTGGGAAAAGTAATTATTCACATTTTTTTAAAATTAATATATATATATATATATATATATATATATATATATATATACCTTACACATAAAAAAGAGAAAAAAATTGCAGGGTAAACAAGAAAAAATAATCTCGCGGAATACACTGTATTTTCATCATTAGAAAATAATTTTATATTAAAATTAATAAATTTTAAGGATTTTTCTTATTTAAAGAACGCAAGTATTTTTAAACATACGTTATTTTATAACTGAACTACTAAAACATGTTAAAAAAGAGAATAACTTTAAATGTCCAGAAATACTTTGAAATAGGGAGAACAAAAAATTGAATCACAAGAGAAAAAATTCATTATATAGAAAATGCACTTCGCTGTTGGGAGGTTATTTTACGAAGAAAATCGTGAAAATGTTCTTGGTTTCAGAAAAAAGCTCGCAATATAGAGGTTTGTAATATGGAGGTTCGACTGTATATCTCCAATTAACTGTTGGTATATGAGAATATCTACTGATATAGGTGCCTCGATGGAAGATATTGCTTGGAGCATCACCCCCTAAATCACTTAAAATAACTACCTTTGAAACACGATCTGTGTAGTAAAGAGGTTTAGTGTATTTAAACATTGGTTTTTCATTTTTATCATTTCACTCAACGTTCAACAATCATTTTCCTTTAACATTCATTTTGTGTCGCTACCTAAACATTGCCTAAATTTTGTGCTTCCTTCACAAGATGCTGAAAAAGTTGAAAACTAAGTATTTAAGGGAAGAGTTATCTTAAGAGAAACATAACTATCGTTGCATAAAAGAAAAATAAAGAAAATAATTCTTTAACTTTTAATCTGTTCTCAACAAGAGAGGCAAGAGACATCTAAATACACCATTTAAAAAGAACGCGTTTAAGGCATGGCTAAGAAACATAGAGAGTTCTAAAACAAAAAGAAATAACAGTTAAATTTCTCAAATGATTTAAAAATTTCTTAAATTTTTTAACACGATCCAATTTTAAAATTGAATGAAGATGAACAGAGAAGATGCGCACAGAAAAGAGATCTGAAAATCTTTTTTCCTTCTGCAATTGCATACTTTACAAAGTTTGAAAAATCAAAGTTCGAAGAGAAAGTATTACATTTTCCTAATTAATTATTCATAAGCTGATGTGTGAAAAGTTTTCATTTTTATTTTATTTTATTTACTTAGGTTTTTTTAAAGGCGAATATAATTTCCATGCTAATGGGAACTTGTTCTTTCTTTAATATCGATTTACCTAAGCAGTTTATTAGCTTAAAGAAAGTTGATGGGAATTTGCATTTTGTTTTTATAATAATGAAATATATTCGTAAGCTAGGTAGAAAAGAATCAATTAGTTGACTTCTCTAGAGGCTTTTTTTGTTTGAAAAATATAAATACTGTTCGTTCTTTCTATTTCTTTTATTTACTTTTATTCCATGACCCACCGTTAAAGCTTGTCATTCTGGATCAGTAGCCTTTAAATTATATCTAATCATGGATCCCTTATACCCTATCAGGTGTTTTGGGCGTACTATATCCTACACTTATAGAAGAATATATCTCAAACAAGTAATATAAAAAAAAACATTTAATTCAATTCCTACTTGTTCAACAAAGAAATTTTTTATTTTAGTTACTTTTTATTAAATAGTTAAAATTAATATAAATATGTATATACATATGATAGAATCACAACATTAATTGGTAATTATTTTTTATTCATTATCATTAAAGTATCGTATTGTTATCCAAAACAATCGTGTATATAAAATTTCCATTCAACTGAATGCTTTAACACTTGAGAAAAAAACCTTTTCAAGTTTTGACACAAGTCGCCAAAAATAATGCCAACGTGGCTGTATTTGTAATTCTTTAAATAACTAGTTTTTATCAATTAATTTTTATTAATTATAATTAAGTTATTGTATTGTCATCCAAAATAAGAATGTATGTAAAATTTCAGCTCAATTGAGTGCTTTAAAATGTATTTTATTAACGATTGAAAATTCCACTAATTTAAATAAATAAATAAATAGAGAGTGTGAGCTAATAGTAGGAATTGAAAAATACTTAAAGTTGATCAAAATGTTATATGGACTTAATATATAAAATAAAATTATAGTATTTCTTACTAAAGTGTTTTATATAAATTAAAATTCATGTAATTGAGCCATTTTTAATTTTATTTCGTGCTCCAGGTGCCATCTTTCCTTGCATATTTTCCGCAGAGATATTTTTATGTATAAAGGGTAAACTTGGAAAATATGGCACCGATGCACTTAATTTAAAACATCCTACACTATAAAAACTTTCCATTTTTCTGAAATTAAAATATTTCAAAGCCTTTGTTTTTGGACAAATTGTACCGCAAAAAATGTACAAGTTTTAATCTTTACGTTAAAAAAATTGAATGCTAGAAATCTAATAAACTATTAAATTAACACAAATTATTATAAACTTTAAAAAATAATAATATTAAATTAGGACTCTTGTACTATACACTACATTTATTACAATGGAAGGAGTCACCCTCTAACGACATATTCCTCACAGAACCAGGATGAACAAGAGCCACAACATTGCATCCCTTTCCGTCCTTGATTTTTATCATCATAGTTAGCACCATAAAAAAAGACAATGACAGGATGCACTATGTTTTCCGGGGCTTTCTGTTGCTTTGCGTTGTGCCCCTATACCTTCTCTATGACCTCCACTGGCAACTCTCTTCTTCGTAAACGCCAGGCTTTCTGCGCTTGTCTACTCTTACAGCGTTCTTACATCTTCCCCAATTTCCACTGGTTGGAATTTAACTGAGCTTCTTCAAAAATTATACGCCTGACTGTATAATTAAGCAGTGACAACAGATGAACCCTGTGCTGCTGTAACTTAGCCTAAGTTATTATAAAGAAGAGGTTTGTGGAAGAAAGATGAACTCAAAGGGCGTGAAGAACGAGAGGATTGTCCTGGAGTATGGTTGAAAAGCGTTTCAACAGAAAATTTCGGACATGCCGAAATTTACTCTAGTGACATTATTCAATAGATTGGCATTAGTGCTGTCTAAGAGAGAAAGAATGAAACCGCGTGCTCTCACTAACGAATACTACACTCACATAAGAGGCAGCCATTTATAGGTTTCATGTAAAATGCATTAATTTCGTGTGATAAATCTTATGTAATGAGACTAAAATACACTGAAGAGCCACTTAATTAGGGATACCTACCTAGTAAACGAGTTGGGCCTCCTCTGGCCTTAATAACGACTGCCACCCTACGAGGCATAAGTTTAACAAGATTCTGGATACGTTCCAAGGGAATGACTTGCCAAATAATGGCTAAAGTCGTTCATAATTACGTAAGATTCGTTGGTGCTGTGTGATGGACTTTCACGCCTTGTACCAAAACATCCCAAACATGCTGAATAGGATTTAAGTATGGGTTTCCAGGTGCCTAATTTATGACAGAAAAGTCAAAGAAATGGTCATCCAACCAGCCAGTAGCCAACCGGGACGTGAGAGGTACAGTAGTCTTATTCGAAAACTCCATTACCGTGTGGATAACAGAACAGCATGAGCGGATGGAGGTGATTACCCAGAATCTCTACGCACCGAATTGTATTGAGGGAGGTTGGTAAATGCACCAAATATCCCAAACAGTGCCACTAAAAAGCACCCCAGACCATAATTGAGCCAGCATGCTCTTGCACAGTTCCAACCTAGCACGCATGATCAATGGCTGCATGAGCCTGACGGCAGATTCTCAGCTTCCCATCGGCGTTAATGAAGTGAATCGAGACTCATCACTCCATGCGACTCGCTTCTAGTCCTCAACACTCTAGTTTCAGAGCTCTCTTGCCCATACAAGACGTGCAACCCGATGGCGAGTATTGAACACTGTTACTCTTGCAGGTGGTCGAAGGGCTCCTGAAATCCATGCGGTGAAGAAAGCGTTGCAACAGTCTGTTTATTGACTGTAAGACTGTCACCGTCATTCAACTGGGTGGTATTTTGAGCTAATGTTCGGCTTCGCTGGCTACGTACAATACGCCTGAACCGTCTCTCCCTACGCACTGTCAAGGCCAATTGTTCTTTGCAGTTTGCCCGATCGCTAGTTGTTTGTCTTCCATCCATGTGTTCCTGGTATACTCTTGACACTATCGACCTTGAAAATCCTAGCTGTCTGACGATTTCGGAAATTGATGTCCCAGGCTTTGCGCATCTACGATTTGTCAGCTATCCTAGGTATCTAAATCATACAGTTCCCGTACTGGAATTCCAAGAACTAATTCAGAACAACCACAATACGCGCTATATATGTAGTTACCACAGTGCCCTCACAGTGATTCGATTCGCTGTGTTGTGCAATTTACTTAGCCCTTCCTACTCTTAATTCAGTGACCCTTCTGTGTATAACAACCCTAATGTGGAAATCATGAAGTTGTACTTACATTCGAAATGGTATGTTGGTTATTGGTATTCTGTTTAAACCGCACAACAATACAAACAATTCACACAGTCACCAGGACGCTAGAGCTTTGCCAAAGCCTCTGTGTGGATGCACCAATTCAAAACCATGATGTGTAATGCGGGTATTTGCTTAAGTGAACCCATATTTGCCACGTTTACCCTACATATACTGGTATAGACACTAGCTCTGATGAAGTTTTGTCTGCAGTTGCATTTCATATTCTGTGTTTAGTTTGATTCTATATTTTGTTTTTGTTGCCACTAATGTGAAAAACATTTTTTTCACATAAACATTAGTCCCAAAAGAACTCTAGTAGACAGTTGTAACCAACAAAGGACATTATAATTTGGATTATATTTTAAATAAAAAGTGAAAAATGTTTTTTTTTCTTCTTTAGAAAAACCCCGACATAACTTTCCTTTACATCCAATACATATAATGGACTGATCAAGCAAAAACACTTCTGTCTTTTATGTGAGTTATTATTTGGAATGACCATGATTCGAGTAGTAGCCAGATCTATCTCTCTCTCCTGCCGACGAGGTATTTTTTGCTAACTCTCCCCAAATACCATTTAATGAACACGATGACCCTGAGAGCAACAAGATCCTACTCATAACACTACAAAGCAGTAGGATTAAATTTTAGAGAGATTTGGTAAGCCAGCATGTGCCAAGGAAGAGTTTAACAAATGCGACAGTCAGTAAAAAGGATCTCAGAAGCGGAATGAGCTGGGATAAAAGAAGATTAAAATATTGGGATGTTTGTAGAGAGTAATTTCATTTTCCCCAACTGAGGACTTAGTTGTATTTTTCACAGCCAACTTTACACTTGAACCGTAAGGTCTTTATACACTTAGACATCAGATATAGCAAGGCTTGTTTGCGAAAAAGTTTGTTTGATTTTGCTCAACGGTATGTTTCATGCTCACTCAAATATGGGCAGTATCAAATATCAAAATCAGTATTTTTGGCAAATTGTAATGGTATCCCCGCGACGTCCATTAGTGTAAGAGAGTCGGACGGAAGATTAGCCATATTCAAAATAACTTCAATTTATTCTCAGTTATGAACAACAACACAAATTCTACTAACCAAGTTAAGTGATGCACCCAAATGCCAAATATGGAAAGCAATAGCCAGGTAGATGAGGTACGAGAAGACTTTAAATAATCAGGTCACTTACGTCTAGGCAATATCTTCTAATTCTTAGTGACCTAATCTACAATTTTACTCCTAATTTACAAAACATCAACATTAATATTACAATAATCAGCTACGAAGTATCCACACCTCACTTCATGTTTATTCAATCATTGCTAGCCGTTAGCAGTCTTATCTCTTTCTCTTTTTAACCTAAAAGTTTAATCTTTATGTACATGTCTTAATTTGCACACTCACATCTTCTTCAGGAATGGAAGATTTATATAATATAATAACTTTTAAAGACCCAATATTTCCCAACATGTTTAGTATTTGAAAGAACGTGGATAGACACGTCACAACATTATACCTTTTTACTGTTAAAAAGGGAAAATACTGTTCAAGCAAGAAAAACCTGACATGAATTATTCGATGCATTAAAATAATGGCAGTGCCCAAAATGGCTGTCGAAATTTAGTTAAGGTAATATTGATGTTGAAGATTCACACGTTTTGGAAGTCCAGTTGAAGCTGATGAAAGCAAGCTAAAGGCCTTGTTTGATTCAAAATGACAAATAACGTCTTTAGAGATCTCTAAGAATTTAAATTTATTGAATAAAATCTCTCAAGATCACATGAAACCTAGCCATACCATTAAACCAAGAATGGTTTAATGGCAGAACTCGATGTACAGGTTCCATATGTTCTTGCAGAAAGAAATTTGTGTGTGTGTGATGTATGTAATCTGCTCTTAAAAGTCAAGAAAGTGTACTATTTTCGAAGTGAATTATCACCGAGAACGAGAAAGGGTTATCTACAACATTGTAAACGCATGGGTTCATGGAGTAAAAAATCAAAAACACTTCAAAAATAGACATTTCTAGAAATGGTGATGATGTTTAGGGGGATTCAAAGGAAATCGTATTATTTCAACTTTACTAGAAAATACCTTGAAAAATTCTGAAGTGTACTGCACAAACTGAATCATTCACTCAAACAGATAAGACCAAAAGTGATCAACAGAAAAGATAGACCAATAAAAATGAATGAAAAGTAAAAAGTTATCAATAAAAATATAGAGTCCAATCAAGATAATGTGAGAACTCGTAGAGGCTCAACAGACTTGAACTCACCAAATGCCTTTCCAATTTGGAAAGGATGTACTGCTACACCAACGATATTCTCCAAATCTTCGGATTACATATTATATATTCTGATTACAGTAAGTTTTCTCAGACGTCACACAAAGTTTACTTTGAATGAGAACGTCAAAATGACTTGGTCAGTTTTTTTCCCAACAATGATCGGAAATTTTATGAACGGGGAATCCTGCCAGAAAGATGGCAAAAGTACCGGACCCAAATGAAGAGACTATGCAATTCAATAAAATATTTATACACGTTATGAATAGCATCCCTAACTTTGAACTAAAACATGAAATTATTTTCCGGACAATCGAATACAGCTACACAATAAAATATAGAAGAAAAATGTTTACCTCGCCTTCGCATTCTTTTTTCGTCATAAGTTGCAAGGTTCTCGTATCCACGCCTAGAGATGTGGGAGGAAGGGAAAGAAAACTAGCCATGTTCAAAATTAGATAATATTGTAACATATTTAACAACACAATTTCAGCCAATCCAAACTAGAGATGCGCCCATTTGAAGCAATATGTAGATAAATAACTAGGTACGCAAAGTATGAGAAGATTTTAAATACCAGTACACTTACTTCCGGTTCTAATACACTGTCTCTCTTGCTAGCTATCTAATCTCTATTTAATCTCTAGTTACCAATTGTCACTTTAATTACTAAAATTATCAAATATCGGTTTACACTATAAATTTAATTCACTACTGATCCGCTAGCAATCTATCCTATATATCTCTCTCTTTAATTTGAAAACTTATACAATATATGGTAGACCTAAAAAAAACTTACACAATCACGTTCTCATCTTCAGAGGGCGCGTTGCAAATAAAATATTTTTAAAGGATCAAAGATTTCCCAAGAGGATTTGTTAGTCAAAAGGATGCGGAAAGAGCCGTCACAAAGTTTGCCTCCAAAATAGTGAAAAAGAATACTTCAGGATGAAGAGTATTTATTATTCGTTACCTTTGAAGATGTTTCAGATTTTTTTATTAAAAGTCCTAAGTATACTGAAGTATCTCAAGATTTACACTGAAAACAATTAAGTAAAAAAAGACATCTTACTGTATTGCATGCTCAAACACTTCCATCTGCGCATTTTCAGTCAATGTCGTGAAAGAAAAAAAACTCATTGACAATCCAAAACTGTTCATTAACCAACAGATTCAGTAAAATCCTGAAAGACATTTTCCTTCCTACATATTAACCGATAAGTCCATAAGCTGTGTTACTCTTTCCAGAGTAAAAGACTGGAGAGGTTCTTGACATACAAATGCAGATATTATTTCTGAATCGACACTCATCAAAGATACCGACATCTTTTTTAAGTTCTTCAACTCAGTCAATATCAAGAATGGGAGAGGATCCTGTTTAATAAACGAGTTTTTCTTAAATGAATCTTTAAGAAGTAAACATTCTTGAAAATTTACAAGCGATAGGCTTGCACGAACGTAGACGGGGAATTTTCTTTAAGTCTGTCGCTTAAAATATGTATTTGTGCTGTGGAGTGTAATAGGAAATACGCGGGCTTCAGACTCTCTCAGAGAAGATTCCGAAATACTAGAATACTCTTCTAAATAAATGGAAATTATATCATAGTTGTTAACTGGGTTGGGAAGAAGTATATTTTATCTGTAGCATAATTTTAATAAGATTTGTTTTAGTGATAAATATTTGTATAACGTTATAATTTTATTTACATAGGAACATTAGTAATTTAATGAAATAAAATGAAAAGAAATATGCTGAAATGTTATTTAGAAAGAAGTTTAAAGATAAACACAAACTAGTTTTGCTTGTTTCAGTTAAATTTGAACAAATGCCGATTGTAACAATAACTCGAAAATTGAAATTTCATTGATAAGTGTGTTTTTAATGTCACACATAGAAGCAATGTGAGAGCTATAGGCGATGAATATCGTAATTTTAAGAGGGTTCACTCGTGTGACAGCCTGTTTTTTCAACATTCTTAGGGATTTTTTTTTGATGATCAGTAAAAAGATAGAATTTTAAGTTTTTTTAATCTCATTTATTTATATGTATTTTAAGAGTATGTATATACACTCATAGGCAAAAAAAATTAGCTCACTAAGGAGTCGTTAAGATGAAAAGAAATTTTGCATACGTAATGACTACTTCGATATATAAAAAAATTATTAGAAAATCAAAGAAAAAGGATAATCTATTTCAAAGAAAAAGGCAAAAGAACGGAGGATTTAATACCCTGTTGAACCCCCTCTCATGAACCTCCCTTTATCATGCGAGAATGCATGATGCGATACGATCGGGCATTGAGGCATACAAGTTTTGCATGATGTCTTGAGACGTTTCGTTCCATATTTGCTGTAACCTTGCATCTAGTTAGTTCAAACTCGTGGGATGCCAGACTCGTCGTCCCAAATGATCCCCGATATGCTCGAATAAAGACAAAGCTGGGGATCTGGCAGGTCAAGGAAAGATTGTAAAAATAGGGAGACAGTCTTGTGACACCTTTATCGTGTGAGACCGAGCATTGTCGTTGAAAAATGGCTCCTAGGAGCCATTGCATGAGAGCAACACGTCTGGTTGCAGGATGTCATGGACATACTGCTGGGCTGTCATGTGGTGCCCCTTATCAATACTAGGGGTGACCGTGTATTGAAGGCAAGGGCACCCCATACCATCACACCATTTAATGGAGAAGTGTGTCCCTGTAAAACAAAGGAAGAATTGAGGTGTTCACCACGGGGTCTCCACACACGAACACGATTGTCATTACTGCTGAGATTGAATCTGGATTCGTCACTAAAGACTACCTGGTTCCATTCCGCTGCAGTCCAGTTTACTCGTGCGCGGCACCGTTCCAAATGGAGGCATCGATGGGTGGGCGTCAAGGGCAGCATACGTAATCGGCGCCGTAATCCTAAATGTCCTTCAGCCAGGCGCCTTCGTATGTTTCGAGAAGACACATAGACCCCTAGTGAAAGTGCTACCTGTGCCTGGATGGCGGCCGATGAAGCAGTTGGCTGTACGCGTGCATTTCTTACAATTTGGCGGTTTTCTGGATGACTGGTCTGTCGAGAGCGTTCTAAGCATAGCCTTCGTATAAATGACATCTCTCGGATCCACTGGTCCCAAGACCTCCTCACAACAAAATAACAGCGGCCTAATTGACGAGCTACTCGCATAGCTGACCACCCAGCTACCATCATACCGATTCTCCCCCTCTCAAACTGCTACAGCAGCTCATATTGTCTTCGAAAACGGCGTAATCGCATGTCTACCGCAGCTCTTTCTTTGCTAACGATTCAGCACACTCAACCAAGCTTTGGTTACCTGTTTTATAATCAACGGAGAACGATGTTAAACGCCCTCTGCCGGCTATACGTAATGCGCAATCTATCTGTATTTCTAATCATTTGCATATCTTCCCGACATGTACCTTCATCCCAAGTTTCGTCACGATCCCGAAATTATTTCTTGGTGCGCTAATTTTTTTGTCCATGAATGTAAATATTTAGCCAAAAATATACAACTGGCCATGAGTAATAGTGCTCTCAATACACCCGCCTCTAAAAAATGTGCACTCACCTCCTCCACGGTTTCGGTTGATTGGCTTATCTAATATTAAAAAAAATAACAGCATTTTAAACTGTATGCTTAAATGCACAGAACGGACTGTACTCAATGGAAAGTATCAAAAATTTGATTTTTGGTAGACCTCTGAAGAAAAAGTTTCGAATTTCATGGGATTTTTTGTTATGAAAAATAGAAATATTTTTAATTTTGGAATGTTTGTAGTCCGCACACATACATTTGGTGTGTATATTTGCGCTGAGTCTACCCTATAAATTTGAATTCATTGGATCAAACCGCGTTCTTGAGATATGATCGAGGAAAGTTTGAAAAACAAAGTTTTGACAAAAACGCCTTAAAAGTTTAAAGTCCGATTAAAACAATGTAAATCTTAAGCTAGTGCTTCGAACAGCTGCTCTTCTAACACCTGCTTCCTTATAACGACTTCGAATTTTAAAAAATGACTTTACCACCGTATTCTAGACATGTTAAAGAAGCAATTTAAGAAAAAAAATTTTGATTTTTTGAACGTGATACACGAGTAAACGCCCTTAAGCCACGCTTAAGAGGTGATGACGCTATTTCATTAGAATATTGATCCGCGAGATGTTTTTTTTTTCAATTGTCAAAGTTTCATTATAAATAGCATGAATAATTTAAAATTCAATTAATTTTGTACTTCTCTTTCTTACTTCTGATTAATACAAATACGAATTATTCATAATTAATGAATTAATTATGAATAATTTGTAATACAAATAATTCATTTACTCAATTTAACCCTTTAACTGGTTTGTCCGTACCGAAAGGTGGCCACAACTGGATTGTTCTTACGCTACACGGGCAATGATATTTTTTTCGGTCTGTCTTTGATTTGGACATATTTTTAATTTTTATAGTGAGATTATTAGTGCTGGCGGGGAGGGGGGTTGTGCTCCTAAAGTATAAAATAGAAAGCAGTGGGAAACTTTAAAATTGAAAAATAAAATAAAATTCGTTCATTGTCGCATTCAGTTAAGTATTATGCTTAGTGATATGTAATAAAAAATGTGACTTTTTTGGAACATTTTGGGCAAAAAACTTGACGGCTTAAGAGAGTAAAGTATGTAGAATGAAACTTCAAACCAGCATCGCATAAGTTTCTTTCGATGTCTTGCATAGCTTAAGACAAAGTTTTAAATTGGTCCTTTGTTCGTCCATATTCATGTTCTCAGTTAAGAACCAACACACTGAAGAAGCACTTCGTAAACAAGTCTGACATGGAACACAAGCGACGCTCAACTGAATCAACGGTGGGGCAGATGGACAACACCTGCCTCTACGTATGTGCAATGTTTTGTTTCACCAGTGTTGCCAGATCGGTTGTTCTGACTTCATTCACCGAAACTTTATTGTGTCAAAGCTTTTATATCATTTTGCTAATTCCTGTGTACTACAAGATTCTTGTTTTTAAAAATGTCTTGTTTTACACACACACACACACACACACACACACATATATATATATATATATATATATATATATATATATATATGAGTTAGTGTTTAATAACGCCCCACTATAAAGCAACACGTGGTATATTATTAACAAACTACGTAATTCTGAACCACAGTTAAGTGACGAGAATGACAGCTCAGATAACAACCCTCTCCAAACTACCACACCATGCCAAGAGAAGAGCTTTGAGCCACGACAGACTTAACGTGTATCAAACAAATAGTGGTAAAACTTTACAATTAAAACTTACAGTAGGATTCTTTTATTTTCTCAATCTGTTGAGTATTACGCTTAGTATTATGCAAAATATTGGAATAAGTGCATCAACGTTGTTGGAGGTTATGTGGACAAATAAACAAATTTTCATGTGATTGTCATGTTAAATTATTTTTTATCATCTTTTATGACTTAATGACTTTCCTTAATGACTTATTTCCTAAAACTCAATTAGTGATCCTCTGGATATTAAGTGAAATGGTCAGTAGAGACAAAACTGAGATGGGAAAGTTTGTTGGTTAAAATAAATGAATTATATACGCTGAAGGAGGAAGAATTCAATACTCTGCACATTTAAGGCATTAAATATTTCATATTATTTATTTCTGTGATCTAAGGTATAAATAAGTAGTAATATTCTACAAATAAGATTTTTAAACACATTTTATATTGCAATGAAACTTTACCACAATGTTGTTTATCAAAATGACTTTATTACACTTATATTTTAATGTAATGATTCTTTTTGTAAGAAATAATCATATTAGCAACGTTTTAAGGTATCCGACTATGTTCGCAACCGTAATTTTGCAAAAGCACATAAATGGATAATATTTATTATATTTAGTGTCACTTAGATTAGAAAATGTGCATAAAATTGTTTTAAGAATAGTATTACAATAAAAAATTATTTAAGTACAATATTTTGACAAAAAATGAACATAGACTGACCTATTTTCAAAATATTCTTCTTTTGTGAAAAATGCTTCTGTTATAATAATATTTTGCCTGTATATAGCTCAGACCTCTGTACAGATGGTCAACTAGAATTTTTGAAGAGTATAACTTAGAAGTGGGTTTATCCATGTTTTACGACAGCAGAGGGGAGAAATTTTAAGAAAAAAAACGCCAATAATTATTTCAGTTGGTTGTTACTCTGAAAATAATGTAATTTTTAAAAATCATAATTGAGCCTCTGTACAGAGGTCTGAGCTATATACATGCAAAATATTATTGTAATAAAAGCATTTATCACAAAAAGAGAACATTTTGAAAAAGGGTTATTCTAAGTTAATTTTTTGCAGAAATATTGTATTTAATTTTTTTTATCTTGTAAAATGTCCTTAAAACAATTTTATACATGTATTACAATCCAAGTGACACTAAATATTATGAAAATTATCCATTTATGCGCTTTTTTTAAAATCACAGTTCCGAACGTAGTCGAATACCTTAGGGAGAAAAAATTGAACCATATACATTGTGAGATATCATGAAAAACATACTCATTCTTTTTAGAACTAAATGGTTGGTATCTAATTCCTATATTATAATTTAACCATTTGTTCATCGCTATTCTTAAAGTAATAAAAAGTAATTTAAATCTTTAACATAATGTAACAAATTATTTGTGATGTGTGTAGTTGTTGTAGGGGAAAGGGAAATTTAATTCAAAACATTTTAATTTCTTTAGTCGAAACAATACTTATTACAATTCATTTCACTTTACTTACAATTATTAAGGAAACACCACACACAACTTGATCAGTGCGTTCAAGTTTTGTATATTTTGATAAATCCGGCAACTTTAATGACCTTTGAGAAACCCTAAACCTATTTCATGAAATTACTTAGGCGCAACTGGCATCTTGAATTTCTTCAGAAAACCTCTCTAATGATGTAAATGAATCTCTTATTTTCCTCGGAATAAGGATTAGTACTGGAGCTCGTCTTAATGAGGTACTGTCTACAAGTTTGCTGTGTTTCTGAAAAAGTATGTAAATATATACCCGTGACGAATTTTACCGATAATTCATTTTTCTTGTTTTTTCCTAATTAAAATACACGTGGTACGATCATTATTTAACTCCTACAATTAGTTCAGACTTTTCCTATGTATTTATATATATATATCTTGTTCAAATTTTCAATCGTTAATAAAATACTTTTTTATTCATCTGTTGTGGATAACCATGTTAATACCGTTTTTTCGAATATTAATTCATTAGTTCTATTTAATTAATAAATAAAGAAAATAATAGTCCAGCACCATATACAGAAAGAAAAATCATTCGTTGTTTCTCTGTAATGCAGTGGATAGCGCGTTGGACTTCTAATCCAAAGATCGGGGATTCGAGTCCTACGTGGGATGGCCTAATTTCTGAGAATGTGACTTCTTTTTACTATACTAGTTTATTGGAATAATTAAATTTATTTAATGAATAAATAGTAGCAAACAAAAATAATAGTCCAACACCCTATATAGAAATGAAAATAGAAAATTACAAGGAAAATCGCTTTTTGTTTTGCCACTTTATATTGTGATTCTGTCATTTGCATATACATATTTATATTGATTCTAATTATTTAATAAAAAGTAACTAAAATAAAAAAATTTTCTTTGCACCATTCTCCATGTACCGTTACAAAAAGAATCACAAATATTTTAAAGAAAATGAATTTAAAGACCATGGAAATTTAAAAATTTATACGTGTTATAAAATAGTTCAGATTATTAATTTGTAACGTACTCTATTCGGTTCCTTTACTAATCCTCTTGGGGAAAATATTCTTTAACAGTGATTTCAGTTTAAAAACCGCTTCCCATGGAGATGACTTAGGTCTATTCAAATGTAGCTTTTATTTAAGTGCCAGTCGTTGAGAAAGCTAGGTAAGGATTTGATTGTAAGTTGAAATCCAAGTGGTAGAAAGAAGCGGGAGGTCACGATCTTAAAATTAATAGTATAAGGAGAAACCCCCGGAATAATGGAAAGCATCATCTTTGCAGGTGAAAGAGCTATCAGACTGCGAGCAACATCATTCAAGGAGATTTAATAAAGGTAAGTAGCTTAGATAATTTAGTTATCTCTTTGATTCCGGGTTAATATTTCTTATTGCTCCCAAGGGTTAGCAATAAAAGTGCATTTCGTTAAGTGTTAGGAGATGAATAAAATTAGTTATTCTAAGATCATTCTGCTTCTTCCTCGAACACCCGCGACCTCCGGGTCACGATAAATTTAAGAAAACATTCATTACTTATAATAAAAAAGATTTTACTTTACTGAATTTACATATAGAGGGTGTAGCCAAATTCGACCTACAAATTCAGAGGGGTGGTAGTAGGCAGCAACGGGACAACAAGTCACCAGATAACATGTGGTCGCAAACCACGTATATTTGAAGAAATTGACATAAACTATTATGAAGAATATGAAGTCGAAAGGAATGAAAAGGGGCAGTAAGAAGTAAGAAATACATATATTAAACTTAAGCATGTTTAAGAAACGAACTAAGTATCGCAGCTTGACGAGAGAAATACAACAATTGATTGTCACAGGAATAGTTCTAAACCAAGGGTACTCAACCCTCCTCTTTTCCAGGTGAGCCAAATAAATATGACAAGTATTTCACTTGGGCCGCAACATGAGTATTATGAGGGAAACACTATAAGACCAAAGTCACATTGGATAAAACAAAATTCATCAAAATATCAAAACTCTCATTTACGGTATTTATTTTAAGGTATCCGACTACGTTCGGAACCGTGATTTTAAAAAAGCGCATAAATGGATACTTTTCATGATATTTAGTGTCACTCAAATTTGAATACATGCATAAAATTGTTTTAAGGCCATTTTAAAAAAATAACATAAAAAAACATAATTTTTTTTTTATTTAAATATAATATTTTGGCTAAAAATTAACTTAGAATAATCTTTTTTTTCCAAATGTTCTCCTTTCGTGAAAAATGGTTCTATTGTAATAATATCTTGCCTGTATATAGCTCAGACCTCTCTCTACAGTGGCTCAACTAGAATTTTTGAAAAATTCACATTATTTTCAGAGTTACCGCCGATTGAAATAATTATTGGCGCATTTTTCTTTAAATTGCTCCCCTCTGTTGTCGTAAAATATGAATAAACCCACTTCTAAGTTATATATTTCAAAAATTCTAGTTGAGCCTCTCTAGAGAGGTCTGACACAGGCAAAATATTATTAGAATAGAAGCATTTTTCACAAAAGGAGAACATTTTGAAAAAAGTTTATTTTAAGTTAATTTTTTGCCAAAATATTGTATTTAAATAATTTTTGTTTGTCAAAATGTCTTTAAAACAATTTTGTACATGTATTCTAATCTAACTGACACTAAATATTATGAAAATTATCCATTTATGCGCTTTTGCAAAATCACGGTTCCGAACGTAGTCGGATACCTTAATATTTTTTTAATTATCAATATCTAATCCTAAATTTCAACACTTAACTATTTTTCGACATACATACACAAACACATAAAAAAAACAAAAATTTGCCATCAAATATCTTTGCTAATTTGCGATCGAAATAAGAGAGAATATTTCCTTCCAGGAATAAATTACATTATTTTCAGTTACCATCAATTGAAATAATTATTCGCGTTTTTTTCTTAAAATTGCTCCCCTCTGTGGTCGTAAAATATGAATAAACCCACTTCTAAGTTATATATTTCAAAATTCTAGTTGAGACTCTGTAGAGAGGTCTGAGCTATATACAGGCAAAATATTATTCTAATAGAAGCATTTTTCACAAAAGGAGAACATTTGGGGAAAAGATTATTCTAAGTTAATTTTTTGCCAAAATATTGTATTTAAATACTTTTTGTCAAAATGTCCTTAAAACAATTCTATGCATATATTCTAATCTAAGTGACATTAAATATCATGAAAAGTATCCATTTATGCGCTTTGGAATATCACGGTGTTCCGAACGTAGTCGGATATCTTAATACTTTACTAACCCTATCAAACACATGCACAAATTATTTACTTTTATGCTTTTTTTACTGAGTTATGGGGTGGTTTCGATTTCTTTTCATCTATGACCAAACCTATTGTTTACATTCTACTCCTACTATTCCCTTATCTCTTCCTTGTGACGGGCAGTCGAGCATTTGTCTGTCCCGACTTGCCAGTAGGTATTTAAAAAGTCTCACTTTTTTTAAGGCAATAGGAGGTTCCTATTTGCCTTGAATGCCAACTAGAGCACACTTCAATTTAGCACATCTTGGACGGCCTTGAACTGGAGTGGAAAGATATCTATGATTGTCCAACTCTAGTACCGGACTTCATTAAAGTCAAAGGTTTCACTGATCTGGTCTGACGAATTCATACCAGATGGGAGATTTTTTAGTGTAATGGGCCATAACCGGGTTACTTAGAGAAGGCCACCAAGCTACCACAGAGAGGTTGAGTATCACTGTTCTAAGCTGTGGTAGCGTAGGTCAACACAGCCGACACTGCTGGCGAAGGATTGTCGGACGTGTTCAAAAAAATCCGGTGTGCTGGCGATGTCAGCTGATGCGACAACGATCCGTGCTGTGAGATCCTCCACCAGAGTCTCATGCACAAGCGACTTCAGGTGGCCCTAAAAAAAGAAATCCAATGGACTAAGGTTCGGGGAGCGTGCAGGTAATGCAAAAGGCCCATCGCTCGTACTCCATCTCACAAGATATGTATCATGGAGATCGCTACCCATCGTAATCGAGAAATGTGCTGGAGCACCATCGTGTATGAACTACACGTTCTAGTGAAGAATTGCCGGTACTCCTTGCAGTAACTCTTGGTGGCCGTGCTGTAGGAAAACTAGGTATTTTTCGCCATTGATACGTTCGAGCAGCAGATCTGGCCTTTCGTCCTCGTGACGGCCACTGTTATCGCCACTTCCGGGTAAAAAGTGTATTCATTATGATAATATGTATGTTACTGCTGAAAACAATTGTTATGCTTTATATGTTTGAAAATACTCATCTTGGTCTAAGTCTTGGCCAAGTAATCCATCAAAGTGTGAGCTCTCCGGGGTTTTCCAAATATCATAAAACTGTTTTGCATGGAAAAAAGCGCAATTACTTACAACTTCCTTAAATAAGAAATAAACACATAAGAGAGGGGCCGTAACTAACTGTACCAATAACTTAGAAGGTCATACAAATTACAGCTATAATGTGCAGTATTTCAAAAATAATGACATCGATGAATTTTTTATGTTCCTAAATTTTTTCGATTCTGGATCTGGGATCTGTTTTTTCTCAAAAAGAGTAGAATGTTAGTTTTAAAAAGAAAACGTAATTAAAACTCTCTAATCATGAGATTACAGCAAGTTAAATAAAATATTTTTTATTTGGTTATAGGATCAAAGATAGCTAATTAAGTATTGAAGAAATTTTTTTTGATGATTTAATATCGCATATAACTTATATCAGAGTAAAAGTGCCTTTTTTGTGTCTGAAAGTATTTTGTTTTAATTCATTCCAGTAAATTAATCATTTTTTTAAATCTTTTATTTTCGATATGCTCGCGCCCCTCTCGTAAGGTTATCGCCCCCAGTTTAAGAAACACTGTCTTAGAGGCCAAGTAGACCACAATCAATTTTGTTAAGTTAGAAAAACCGGAAGAGGGTATTTGATCTACCAGAAGTGGGCATTTAAATTGTTCGAAATCTATCATGGCGAGTCTGATCACACAAAATATTACAAATGTATTTCTATAAAACTTTTTGCACCTGATATTTATGCTATTTTCTAGAGAAAGTACTAAAATATTTCTTGTAGTATGAATATTATTTGAGTTAGGGCATGTTATTTAAATAATGGTCTCATAAATGTTTTTTTTTTTTTTTTTCTTATAACGTTTACTCAATCATCTCTAAAAGTTTCAAATTTCAATAAAACATTAAAATTTTAGTACATTCTCTAGATAAATGCCTCTAGATTGTTTTGGTAATTCTTTTACTAATATAAGTTTATTACTTTTTTCTCTAATTGCTTTGAAGTTTTACAAAAACATTGCTAAAATTTCCCATATAATTGTGATTTTTATGAAATTCCGGCAATTTATTTTAAATATTGTTGATTAAATATTAGTATTTATTGGTATTGAATCCTAAAAAAGCCTTTATATGTTTAAATATGTTATTTTGTCAAAAATTACTCTCAACGTGTTCGGATACCTTAAATGTGCGAAACTTTAACAAGACACAAATCACAGACACTTTTCACTTTCACTTTTCAGGAAAAACTGTCGTATTTTGTTCGCGTTATTATAGTTTTATTTCCCTTAGATGATCGACAAATAGCATGGTGAACTTTTTCTTGCTTGCGTCATTTTGACAGGGTGCAGTGTGTCTTGTGGTATACTTGTGACTTTATATCTTTCTTAGTGGAGTTTCTTAGGTAGCATTTGAAAATATTCATTTCGACTTAAGTGTTTAATGTTCAGAACTTTTCACAAATTAATTTCGCTATCATGCTTAAATCACTTATTTCTACAGGTTCTTCTCTTCCTTCATCAGTTTCAACTTCATCCAATGGAGATTGAAAATTAGCGATTTTTTATGTATATATATTCTGTTCATTTACATTTATAAATGTAAATGAAAGAATCATCTGCCGGCTGGGTGGCGTGGTTGGTTTGTGGCTGGCCTTCAGCACCCAAAATTGCGGGTTCCCGGCCCAAGTCGGTGGATTTTCATGATGCAGAAAATCGACATTGGCCATGTCGTATGATTACATGGCAAAAATCCGGCATGTAAAAGATCCCTTGAGTGTCTGTTTGGCTTGGGTGCTCTCGGCCAAATTAAATCCCGGTACAGGTTCTAATCATCAAAGCTCAGGTGCCTCCCTCTAGGGAGGAAACTGGGCATCAAAATTACCTGCGGTGATTGGTATCCGCCTATAGGGCACCGCACTAAAAAGTGATACCAGCTTCCAGGGATGTACTAGGTCTGCAATGGTTAATGACCAATTCGCAGCCCATTAGAAATAAAAAAAGAAGAAAACATTTATAAATCATAACGAGTCATTCAACACTAATCAAAACCACTAAGTGGCTCACAGGGAGAAAATGTAGCCAGTTTTTAGAAAATATTTTGGAACAAAAGTTCCTGCGCGGTGAACTGAATCATCCCAAGTACCTTAAGATTGCAGAAAACATTTACTACTCCCAAAAAAGAAGAAGATATGTGACAAATACATTTTTGCTTACATGCAGACCGTCATTATCACAGGGATACTAATAAGGTCATTGGTAGCAAACAGTTTTCGCAGAATTAAAGATTTCGTGAGCCAAAGATGACTTCATGCCCATCGTAACCTCTTCAGGGTTAAAACTGCTAGTTTGTGGCCAGCAGATTTCATGCAGCTTCAAAGTGAGACAATAAGAGAATGAATTAAGATATCCGACTACGTTCGGAACCGTGATTTTAAAAAGCACATAAATGGATAGTTTTCATGATATTGTGTCACTTAGATTAGAATACATGTATGAAATTGTTTTAAGGACATTTTGACAAAAAAAATTATTTAAATACAATATTTCGGCAAAAAATGAACATAAAATGGCCCATTTTCAAAATGTTCTCCTTTTGTGAAAAATGCTTCTATTATAATAATATTTTACCTGTATATATAGCTCAAATCTCTGTACAGAGGCTCACACACACACACAACTACGTTTTTTTAAAAAAAATTCTATTATTTTTCAGAGTTACAACCAATTGAAATAATTATCGGCGTTTTTTTTCTTAAAATTTCTCCCCTCTGTTGTCGTAAAACTTGGATAAACCTTCTTCTAAGTTATATGTTTCAAAAATTTTAGTTGAGCCTCTGTACAGAGGTCTGAGCTATATACAGGCAAAATATTATTATAATAGAAATATTTTTCACAAAAGGAGAATATTTTTAAAATAGATCATTCTATGTTCATTTTTTATCAAAATATTATACTTAAATAATTTTTTATTGTAATTCTATTCTTAAAACAAATTTATATACATTTTCTAATCTAAGTGACACTAAATTTCATAAATATTACCCATGTATACGCTTTTGCTGAATCACGGTTCCGAACGTAGTCGGATACCTTAACAGTTCAATAAATTTTTTTCTTCGATACTTAATTAAATATGCATTAAGTTTGTTTCGACTAGATATTTTAAATATTATTTCATCTATTTTTAATTTTTAAATCTCTTTCATTCTTCTTCGTGAAGGTTTTTCTTAAAAAATTTTAATCATTGTTCATCAATCGGCAGATTAAAAGATAGAACTGATCTTATTTTCTATCAAAAAGGAGAGAAATATTTTCAAAAATGATTCTAAAAGGTTCGTGTTTAGGCTGTTACAAACAGTTTCTGCGGGGAGTGCATTTTTAATATTACATCGATTAGAAGAGCACACAAAATGCATTCTTCCACTCTAGTTTGATCTTCATTCTATATATATAGTAAAAGATCTTCTTATTCTAATAAATTTTTTCTTCTCTCCCTTTAAAAATCTACATACTACGTTTAAAAACATAATTGATTTTCTCGAAGATGGATTTGAAAAAATATACTTTAAAAATAGCTATAAAAATTATATTGGTGGCTTCCTCAAACATTGCAGAGCTGTGACTATTATAGTTAGACCTTAATTTATGTATTTTATTCCTGGAAGGAAATATTCTCTCTTATTTCGATCGCAAATTAGCAAAGATATTTGATGGCAAATTTTTTTTTATGTGTTTGTGTATGTATGTCGAAAAATAGTTAAGTGTTGAAATTTAGGATTAGATATTGATAATTAAAAAAATATTAAGGTATCCGACTACGTTCGGAACCGTGATTTTGCAAAAGCGCATAAATGGATAATTTTCATAATATTTAGTGTCAGTTAGATTAGAATACATGTACAAAATTGTTTTAAAGACATTTTGACAAACAAAAATTATTTAAATACAATATTTTGGCAAAAAATTAACTTAAAATAAACTTTTTTCAAAATGTTCTCCTTTTGTGAAAAATGCTTCTATTCTAATAATATTTTGCCTGTATATAGCTCAGACCTCTTTACGGAGGTTCAACTAGAATTTTTGAAATATATAACTTAGAAGTGGGTTTATCCATATATTACGGCAACAGAGGGGAGCAATTTTAAGAAAAAAGTGCCAATAATTATTTCAATTGGTGGTAACTCTGAAAATAATGTGAATTTTTTAAAAATTCTAGTTGAGCTTTTGTAGAGAGGTCCGAGCTATATACAGGCAAAATATTATAATAGAAGCACTTTTCCTAAAAGGAGAACATTTTGAACAAAGATTATTCTAAGTTACTTTTTTGCCACAATATTGTTTTTAAATAATTTGTTTATGTCAAATTGTCCTTAAAACAATTTTATACATGTATTCTAATTTGAGTGACACTAAATATGATGAAAATTGTCCATTCATGAGCTCTTTTAATATCACGGTTCCGAACGTAGTCGGATACCTTAAGTTCATAATGCCTTCGAATTATAAAAAATTAAAATTTAATAATAAATAATTAAAGACTAAAAAAGCATTAAAATATAATTAAATAAAAAGTATAGTTTTTTTATTAGTAACAAAAGTCAAGACCAAAAAATGCGAGTTGAGGAGAAAAATGGTTTTGTTTATTTAAAAGAACTTTGGTCATTATTTAAACATTTTGTAGAATTGTGAAAGAAATCATTTTTCTTTTTTTCTGATTGCGAGTTATTTATTGATAACACCATAGCATAGTTTTCAGTATAATCTTATAAGTAGTCTTGTTTGAAAGAAAATACGGAAAAAACCCAGTTAAATTGAAATAGAAATGGTGAGTAAAATTATATACTGAAAATAGGTCAGTTATACTGCAATACATAATGAATGTATGCATCGAGTAATTATGAAAAGAGAAAAATGCTTTGGTATTAAAAATATTTTTTGATTTAACCATTTGAGCGCATCGAAGCGATGCCAAAATTGCGGAAACGTGCGATCACGCTGCTGTTGGCAAGAATAATTTTAGCATCACATGAGAGCAGTTGTATTAATATGAATTGCACAGTTTTTATTAATTCCATTCCATTGTGGCTTTTATTAAGAATTAAAAAAAACACAGTGGTAAGAGCAGTAATGCAGTGGGTGAGTGAATATTAACTTCGCACTGTTCAGCTACACGAGGGCTTTTGGCGACGGACCTCGTCATTTTTAACCACGGATAAGTAACGAGGACGACACCTAAGCTGGCACCCCCTCTCCTAACTACCCCACCACGACAACGGGAGGACGTTTGAGCTCTCGGCAGATTTAACGCATATCGCTCCCCTACGCGGTGGGTCTTTAGTGGTACTGGGCTCGAACTCATGACATGCCTGCCATGATCCGATATCTTGACCACTGGGCTACCGCAGCCACAGTAATGCAGTGGAGCCGTAGATTGTGGTACGATAGAAAAAATAAACCAATGCAAAAAGATAGACTAATAGACTAAGTTATAGATATTTCGACTAGTTTTTTTTAAATCATCGTCCAATCTATAAGGACCGGAGGTAATTTTTGCAACCAACGAAATGTTGTATATATATCACGATAAAAGATGAACTCTTAAATACTGGAAGAAAGTTGTTTTTAACATTTTTGTCAGAATGGTGTTAACAATTATATAATATACAGCTGGTATACCCGTTCTTCGAACGGGTGAATTGAAAAATTAAACAATACAGATTGAAGGATAAAGAAGTTTTTAATGAGTTCATCTTACGTGCATTGCAAATTAAATAAAAGAAAAGCTTTTCAAATATCTCAGCTGAAAAAAAACATGTTTGTTAAATTTTTAGTCTGTAGACCTAATAGCTGATAAAAAGGATGATTTTTTTATTTATAACTCCCCGAGCTGTAACAAAGAGGATAGCACAAAAATCTTCTCCACAAAAATACATAGACATGCCGATTTTCATAGGGATCGGTTGAACGGGGTTGAAGTGAAGTGATGCCAAACATCGATTTATATATATATATATATATATAAATTCGGAAAATTGCCTGGGTAAAAAAAAACTAAGTTCACTGAATTTACTTAGGACGTAATTGATGCTATAGAGAAAGAATGGTTAGCAAGTAAAAGTAGCTCAAGAAGACTACCAATAAGTCAAATATTTTCTCCAAAAAAAAATGCCTGGGCGAAGCTTGCGCCAGACTGAGGTTTGCAGTAAAAAAAATGGTAATGGAATTAAATGATCCAACTTAATGTGCCCTGTATTCGAAAAGGGAATTCCTGAAATTTGTGAAGCAAAACATTTTTGTAATAAGTAAAAATAAAAAAATATTTTTGTTCATCAAAATTACTTGTTACATAATAATTAGATTTATTTATAACCATTTTTACAATTTTCCAAAAAAAAAATATCCGCACATTTTATACTTCGCACTTTCAACATATATATAAGAAAATTATTCAGCACTCAAACCGCTAAATTTCCTTCCTTTTTCAAACAAGTAGAAATTATAAGACTCTATAAAAAAAAGAGTTTAATAGTTTTTCCCTCTGATGTTGTTTTGTTTGTGTGCATTCTGAACTGTCTGATAAGCGTGACTTTCAGGTCATGAGGATTCGTAGAAGGGATTGAAATTTATACACAAATAAATGCCTTTAATTAAGTTTAATTTTGTTTTCAAATCCGTAAAATTAATCTAATTCCCTTTTATTGAGCAGCGAGTTTTTGGAGATTAAAATAGTCAGTCAGCAACTTTAAAATACAAAGTCTCTCCTGAAGTATATTATATTAATACCTTCTTGTTTGATGATAATTTCCCAGGTGATAAAAATTATATCAAGAGATTTTTAGAAGAGGTTTATTTCTGATAGAGATTCTGCTTACAAAATATATACTTATCTCAAATTAATAATAGATTTTCTCCCTCCAGAGATGAGAAAACTTTCAAACATATGCAGCAAGATATGAGATTTAGTATTTTATTTCTATATAATTCGTTTCCAAATATAAATTTCTTTCACCAAAACTTAATTAACAGGATTTAATTATGAAGCATTATATATACCATTAAATCCGATGTATAACACGCACTTATACTTTCAAGCTGCATTTTTTAATTTTTAGGTGTATTCGCCTTATAACGCCCACCCTTTTTTTTATCGAAGGAACTTGATATGTACGTATGCAATGCTCTTATGTTTTTGTCATTTATTCGAAGTATTATCCCAGGCTTTTGAAAAAATAGTATACTTCTAGAACACTTTAAGTTCATTAGATATGTTATATTAAAAGAAACAGTATTTTTTCGATCTATCTAGAAGTCTAATTTTTTTCATGCATAATTTTTATATCCGGTGCATGGCACGCACCCGTAAAATTCGATCTTATTGTTTGTGTTCAAAGTGCGCGCGTCATATACCGGATTATACATACACTATGAATAATACAATACATTATAAACTTATTATATTGATGGGCCAATATCAAATAAAGAACTTTTAAATATTTTTATCATTTTACAGGAGCTTCAAAATGAAAAGACACCATATAATCTAACAAATAAATAAATAAATTACTTTTTGTTGTATTTTCAGTAAAAATCTAATACTTTACGTATAACTTTTAGATTACAAACGAAACAGTTGAAAAAACCATTTTTTTTTAAAGTTTTGCTTTAATAATACCCTATAGCAACTCAATTGGCAAAATTCGAACGCACTCCGATATCTTCTCAATACACTTTATTTAAATCAATAAGATGAAAGAGACAATTCAAACTATATTGCATCCAGTTGTATTCTGAAGTAACACTGATATGATTTAGTTTCATGCTCCTATTAAGTTGAGAAATAATTAAAAAAACCTTATTCAAATCGGTAAGAAAAGGCTGGAATCAGTTTTGCCGAATTGGTGTGTCACAATTTCATTTCGAATCAATAATATCAGCGAAATTAATAGGTAACAAGCAATATAAAAAAATTACGTAAACTTCTACTTATAGTCCAACAAAGAAACATTTTATTTTAGTTACATTTTGTTAAATAGCTACATGTAATATAAATATGTATATACATATGGCAGAATCACAATATTGACAAAAAAGAAAGCGATTTTTCTTTTTCCTTTCTATATAGGGTGTTGGACTGTTATTTTGTTTGTTACTATTTATTCATTCATTAAATGTTATTATTCTATATATATATAATACACACACACACACATAGTATAGTAAAAAATAAACCATATTCTTAGAAATTAAGCCATTCCAGGAGGGATTGGAACCCATGACCTTCGCATTAGAAGTCCATCGCCCTATCCATTACACGACAGGGACACAACGAACGATTTTTCTTTCTATGTATGCTTTTGAACTATTATTTTTGTTTCTTACTATTTATTCATTTTTAATTTAGATAATTAATTAATTCACATATTAAAAAAACTGTATTAACATTATAAAAAACATACAAAAAAAACTGTATGTACAAGTGTCATCCACCACAAGTTTAAAAAAATGTATTTGAACTTGAATGGATGAATAGAAATTATATATATTTTTTATTAATGATCGAAAATTTGAACAAGATAAATATATATAAATAAATATATACAGGGAGAAAGGGAACTAATATTAGGAATTGAGAGTGAGTGAGTGAAGATTAATGTCGCACTGTTCAGCTGCACGAGGGCTTTTGGCGACGGACCACGTAATTTTGAACCATGGTCAAGTGACGTGGACGACACCTGAGCTGGCACCCCCTCTTCTAACTACCACACCACACCAACGGGAGGACATTTCAGTTCTCGACAGATTTAGCGTGCATCGCTGCCCTACACGGCGGGTCTTCAGTGGTACTGGGCTCGAACTCGTGACAAAGCCAGCCACGATCCGATGCCTATACCACTCGGCTACCGCGGCCACTTAGGAATTGAGAAAGGAAACTAATATGAATAAGAGTATATTCGATTGAAATACACCAGCAAACAAAGAGAGAGAGAGACTCTTTTTAAGAGTTTTCTTTAAAATCACTATTCTAACCACAGTTCCTCGATCAGCAAAAGCTAACTGTCTGAAACTATAAACACTTTAGTTTTTATTTAATTTTCACCGTGCAATATCAATAACAAAGGAAAATATGTTCTTTTTTTCTAAAAAAAGTTACTTTTTTCATGTCCAGTTTAAAGAAACTTATGATTTTTTATTCGGAATTAATTTTTAAGCTTTTTTGAAAAAAGAAGAAAAAAGGACAAGAAAGAAGGAGCTACACACACAATAGAAATTTTTCTTGCTGCCTCTGAACTTTTTATAAATAGGAAAGAGCTGGGACACAAAGTCAGACTATTATTTTTTTATGTAATTATTCATAAGACGAATGAAAAATTTCGAGTTGTTAGCTAGCTCGCTTTTTTTCTGAAGGGACAAAATTTCTACACAAATGGAAGTGCCTTTTTTCATTTGTATCTACCTGCTTAAGAAATTAATAATATTTTTAAGAATCAGAATTGTCAATGGAAATATTATTTTTACATTCGGAAGCTTTTGGGGAAATTCGATTTCTTTATTTTAATTGAATTGGAATACCTTTAAAAAAGTTTAAGAATCTCCGTTTAGGTATACAAGAAAGATAAAAAAAACTAATTTTTTTCTACTCAAAATTTGAGATTTTAGATTTTTAATTCAATAGAGGAAAATATAAATCTTGTATTCTAGAATTGTATCTTTGTCCTCTGCCGTGTATTTTTTTTCATTTCCTACTATTAGTTCACACTCTGTCTATATATATTTATTTATATCTTGTTCAGATATACAATCGTAAATAAAATACTTTTTATTCATCCACTCAAATTGAAATACACTTTTTTAAACTTGTAGTTGATGACACTTGACGTCGATACAGAGTTTTTCAAATAACAATTCATTAATTAAATTTTAATGAATTAATTTTTGTTTAAGAGATATATTTCAGTCGATATCATTCCTTAAGATTGCAGCACCATTGGATGAAACAGCTTTTGTTAAATATGTGATGAAGATTTGACTTAACCTAAATAATCATATGCTAGTTAGACATCAGCACTATTCTTATACTGGTTTGAAGATAAATTATTATCTAATAAATCAAACGTATATTACAAAATGTATTTACAAACTTAATGTGGTTAAGAAATTTGTAATGTTAATTTAAAAGGTATTTTTCCACTTAATATTGTGATTCTGTAATATGTATATACATATTTATATTAATTGTAACTATTTAATAAAAAGTAAGTAAAATAAATTTTGGTTTGTTGGCCTTAGTAGGAATTAACTTTAACTTTTTTTAAATATATATTGCTTGTTTTTATTTACAGTTACAATTTCAGCTTTCCAACTAGAATTACAATCACGTCAACCATTATATAGGAATAGGAATCTATTCCACTTTGTTTAAAATAATGTGACCAATTATCCTCCTTTACGGAGGGAAGTTCTTTTATAGGTTTTGTCCTTCTGTTCAATATTTTAAAGCTCATCTGTTAATTTCTGCATTTAGAGATGCCAAGATGAACTGTTATGCATCATGAACCAGTACAGTATGGTTTATCGAAGATATTAGTGTATTTTGTACACAATCAGACATCTATTTTCCACAAAATAATTCAAAAGATTGATGCCAAACATATTTTAGGTACAGAAGAACGATTGAGCGATTTTGCCCTTCAATATATTAAGCAAAGATTTGAAGAAAAATGCATTTCTTTAATAATAAAAGGGCAATTGTTAAACTTAGAAGAATCAAATCCATGCATAACGGAAACGTTTACCAACGGAACGCGCAGAATTTAGACCAAACATGGTTCCAATATGTCGAAGAATGGTCTGAAACAAATATTACCAAAAATACCATAACTCAGTTTTTTTTGTTTCAAAGCAATTAATTGAACAGATATAGATAGTTGTGTTGAGTTTCTATCAAAAGGAATGCCTGATACTAAAATCAATGACAGTTGTCTGCTTAAAGAAATTAGGACTGAATGTATATTCAAATTTTGATAAATTTGACCCATGGGAAAATCAACATGTTTAAAATGATTAAAGGTAGGTGGGAATATTTATCCATTTCAAAAACGAACACATTCCATATGAAAATTTGTTATTCTTGAATTTACGTTGTGCTGCCCTGGAACTAATGCAACAGTTGAAAGATTTATTTCAATTGGTCATGATTTTTGGGTAAGTGAGAAATCAAGATTGAATGTTGATACTTTAGCTGGAGCACTTACCGTAAAAGTTCAATATGAAGGATATTTCTTGCACCGAAATTCCCGGTGTACTAGAAAATGTTATCTTGACAAAAAATAAATAAATAAATCATTCAGTAGGAAAATACTCCTTTAAATAAATAATTAAAAAGGATTACGCGTAATTAGTGTATTTTTGTTTAAATTAATAAAATGCTTCATATATTTACGTTGTGACTTTTTTTAAAAAATTTTTTGCCCTCCTTTTCATTGTAAAAAAAACTCGTCTCCTTGTTTAAAATAATAAAATAATTTCAATGAAATAGTTCAATCTATCAGTAGTATTGTTTATTTTTAATGTTTCATTGTTTATTAACATTGCTCTCAGTGGCAATTCGGAGATTATCTTGATTTTATAGAAATTTAAGATTACTGTTAAAAATCTAAATTATACGATTCCATTCATATTGTTACGAATTTTGTGTAACGAATGCTTAAAATAGTGTCAATAATTTATATTTAATTTATATATAATGTAATTTTAAGACTCACAGAATGAGCATGTAGAATTAATGTTAAACAATGAAAAGTGATATAAAAGTCCAATGAAGAATAATAGTGTTATTTTTAATACTTAAAGCAAGAAGACTTCAAAATGTTTTATCCCGGGGGAAGACACACACTCGAAACTAACCTTAATGATCACGCGGGGTGATTGAGTCACCCCAATCTTTTTTTTATATAATTATTTTATTGTACACGATACAAATCGTGATTCTACTGAATAATTTAATCAAGAGAAATTAAACTTACCTACTTTCAAGTACTTTTCATTTTTTCTTCGGTAACAAATAAACAATTTTGCCAGAATTTACAATTTCGTGATCTGTGCCTCGCACGACCACTTCCGGGTTAAAAGTGTATTCATTATGATAATATGTATGTTACTACTAAAAAAATGTGTAAAACTTTTTTCATTGTGCTTTATACGTTTGAGAATACTCATAAAAATAAGTACTGGCCAAGTAATCCTTCAAAGTGCTCTCCATCGTTTTCCAAATATCATAAAACTCTTTTGCATGGAAAAAAGCGCAACAGAGAAATACATTACTCACAACTACCCTAAATGAGAAACAAACACATAAGAGAGGGGTCATAACTAATTGTACCAATAACTTAGAAGGTCAAATAGATTATCAACAAAAACAGATTACAGCTATAATGCGCAGTATTTCAAAAATAATCACAGTGATGAATTTTTTATGTTCCTAAATTTTTTCGATTCTGGGTATGGGATTTGTTTTTTCTCTGAAAGTGTAGTATTTTAAGCTTAAAAAGAAAACTTAATAAATAAATCTCTCATCATGGGATTACAGCTCGCACCTTTAGCTGCGTCTTTCGTTTTCTGTGTTTTCGTTTCACCCGACTGCAGCTTAGAGCTGTTTTGAACTGTTACCATTCAACGATCATCACTCCAAGTGTTTTCATTCTCTCGCAAGAACACATCAATTGGATATTATTCATTTGACTTCATCTCGCAAGGCTCCGCACTAAAATTGAGGTAAGCCACTTTCATACCTCTATTGTTTATTTCATTGCAAAAATTATAAATCATTGTTTATTACCGCAAAAGTCAAAAGGAATCCAATTGAAAAAATTAAAAATAAAAGGGCACCTATACGTTCGGCCGTAACAAAATTAATTACGAAAATACAAAATTACATTGAAAATAACAGTGATGATGTAGATAATATCTTAGAATTACAAGATCAACTAATCGAAAAGGAACTCTCATTGAAGCAACTTAATTCAGAAATGGAAAATTTAATAGTAGATTTTTCCGAGTTCAATACTGAAATTAACGTATCCGAAGAATATTCGGAAAAAATTATTAGCATAAAGTATAAAATTAAATCGTACATCAAACGTCGTGAATGTAATTTAAATGTTCCAAATTCTCAACACAAGTTTGGTCAGATCAAACCCGAACACAATTATCAATAAAACTTCCAGAAATTCCCTTACCAAAGTTTTCTGGAAAATATGAAGAGTGGAGCAACTTTAAGATACAATTTAACAACATTATCTCAACAAATTCGCAACTCTCCTCAGAGCAAAAATTGCATTATCTTAAAGCAGCACTAACGTCAGAAACAAAGAATTTAGAGACTATTAGCGATTCATTTGAATCTTTATTTAAATCTTTAGAAGAACGGTATGAAAATAAACGTTTAATAGTTGAAACGCACGTAAAGGCTATCTTAAACATAGCGAAATTAAGTAATGAATCAGCAAAAGATTTAAGATACTTAATTGATGATGTAAACAAAAACATGCGTGCTTTGAAAGTATTAGAATTTGAAAGAAACAATCTTTTGGACATTTAAATCTTAAACATCATTCTTCAAAAACTGGATAAAGAGACTTTAAAACAATTTGAATACAGCCTTAATTCAACCGAAGTTCCTAAATTTGATGACTTCATTTTATTTTTAGAAAAACGCGCTCAAGTTTTAAGCAATATAAATAAAAATACCTTCGTAAATCCAATGTTTATACAAGATAGAAATAAAACAAAAAATTTCTTTATAAAATCTAACAATTCTGTGTCTGCATGCATTTTGTGTAAGCAAAAACATCCCATTTTTAAGTGTGATTCCTTTTTAAAATTAAATGCAATGCAGAGAAAAGAAATTGTCACGAAGCATAATATGTGCCTCAATTGCTTAAGTGATCAGCACAGAATTTCGAAGCGTAAATCAAAACACTCTTGTAGTGTATGTGGCTTTCAACATAACACTTTGCTTCACAGGCAAAAGGGGGGATCCTCTAACGCTCCCCTGATTTATAGCGCGTCACAACTACCAGGTCAGGAACTGAATCCTAACGCAGAGGAATTTCACAGTTCTCAGAAAAATACAGTCGCATCCCTCTCTTGTATCTGCAATAGAAGCAAAACCGTAATTCTACCCACAGCAGTAGTTTGGGTATTAAATCATTCTACAGGAAGTTGCAAGCACGTGCTGTCTCAGACTCTGGTAGCATGTCTAATATTGTTACGTTAGATTTCGCAAACAAATTAGGGGCACCACAAAATAGAATTAATATCCCAATTTCCAGTTTAGGTGGAAATAAAACCACTGTCAAGTCAAAATTAAACGCTACAATAATAAATGGCAACAGCTCATTTTCTACAACTTTAGATTTCTGGTTGTCTCAAAAATTACAGACTTTCTTCCTGTTTCTTAAATAAACCTCAATAATTTAAAAATACCTCAGGAACTAGCAGATCCAAATTTTGGTGTTCCAGGAAAAATCGATTTGCTAATTGGAGCAGAGGCATTTTTTGACATAATTAAGGAAGGAATTATTCGCACATCAGACAGCGCACTTGTATTTCGCAGCTCAGTTTTCGGATACATCGCAACCGGAACCACACATTCATACAAACAAAATTAATATTGTGGTTTCGTATCAGAAATGCAAAACATTGATGATAATTTACAAAAGTTTTGGGAGATAGAAACAATTAGCGAAGGTCAAAAGCCATTAAGCAAGGAAGAGGAATATTAAGAAAATCATTATCAAATGACTCACACGCGCAATGAAGCTGGTCGATATGTAGTACAAATGCCAGTTAAAGACATACAAGGCTTAGGACACTCAAAAGGTTTAGCAATGAAGAGACTAGATCAGCTTTGGAGAAGATTATCTAAAGATAAACAAATGGAAAATTTATATAGGGAATTTATGCAGCAATACTTAGACTTGGAGCATATGGAAAAAGTGGAAGAACATTTTAATGAAACATCCACAAACAATATTTGTTATTATCTTCTACATCATGGAGTCTTTCGGCCTGATAAAACAACTACTACATTAAGAGTTGTTTTTAATGGTTCAGGTTTAAGCCTAAATGACCTACTCTTGAAAGGTGAAGTGAAGAAAGACACATTTTTGAAATCATGACACGATTTCGAACACACAAATATGCTTTTACCACCGACATCCAGATGATGTTCCGACAAATCCTCATTGATCCAGCTCAACGTGATCTTCTCAGGATTATGTGGAAAACAGGCGCTAATGAGGAACCAGTCATCTATAGATTGAAAACTGCCACGTATGGGACCGCCAGTGCTTCCTTTTTAGCTATACGAACTCTCAAACAGTTAGCCATGGATGAAGCTTCTAGATTTCCCTTAGCTTCCAAAGTAGTTCTTCAAGACGTGTACATGGATGATATAGTGTCGGGTGCACAAAATCTCGACACTGCTCGCCAATTACAATGCCAGTTGCAAAATAAGCTGGAAACATGTGGAATGAAATTACATAAATGGAATTCCAATTCGAAGGAGCTGCTTAATTCATCTTCAGATCCAGAGCATTCCTTTTCAACCAATGCAGAATCAGCCATAAAAACCTTAGATATTAGCTGGAAACCAACAGGAGACTATTTCATGTTCAAAGTCTCAATCTCTCCAATAGCATCTTATACAAAACGAGATGTTTAAAGCGTCATAGCAAGACTTTATGACCATCTTGGACTAATTGGCCCTGTCATCAGCAAATCAAAAATCTTTCTACAAAAATTATGGCTTAGAAAATTGAATTGGGAAGAATTCTTACCGGATACAATCGCACCAGAGTGGCTCAATTTCGTGTCTTCTCTAAAAGCCCTAGAGGAACTCAAAATAGATCGATACATTCTTGCAGATTCCTACGTGAAACTCATGCTTTTAGGATACGCAGATGCTTCGGAGTCAGCCAACGGAGCCGTAGTGTACATACACAGTGTCAAAGAAGATGGTACCACCAGAACCAAGCTTATTAGCAGCAAATATCGTGTCGCACCAATCAAGGTCATCTCCATTCCTCGCCTTGAACTCTCAGCGTGTTTACTGCTGGCTCAATTAGTGGAAAAGGTTCGCCTCTCTCTACAAGTACATTTAGCTAAAGTCATCTTGCACACCGATTCGACCATAGCAATTGCCTGGATGAACACTCCAGCTTATCAACTGAGTACATTCGTTGGCAATCGAATTTCTAAGATACAAACTTTGACGGAGAACTTTGAATGGAAGCACATACCTTCAGAGCAAAACCCTGCAGATATCATTTCTCGAGGTGTAAATCCTGAAGAACTTTCATCATTGACTCTATGGTGGAATGGCCCCCAACATCTAGACATCCTTGAACAATTTGTCGATCCTTCAATTACCAGTTCTGATGAACTTTACATTACGGAACTTATAAAGCAATCTGATAGCAACTTGACATCAATCTTGGACTCTAACTTTGAAAATGATCTCTTAAATATTACAAATAATTACATGAAATTAATTCGCATTTTTAGTTATATTTTCAGATTCCTGCATAATGTCAAAAATACATCTCACCATTCAGGTCCCCTCACAAACGAGGAACTTCAGAAATCAAAACTTCATTTGATCAAAAGGATCCAGGTAACAGTTTTTAACAAAGAAATTGAAATTCTTAGGAATGAGGGAACCATTAAAAAAGGTCAATTAACTTGTTTGAATCCCTTTCTTGACAAAGAAAACATACTTAGAGTTAGTGGTAGATTAAGTAATTCAAATTTAACATATAGTCAGAAATTTCCCATTTTGCTTCCAAAAACCACAAATTAACTATTTTTAATTATGAATTATTACCATTTGAAAAATTTGCATGTAGGTGCTCAAATCTTACTTTATCTAGTCAGACAAGAGTTCTGGCCATTAGGTAGTAGAACACTGCCAGACAAATTGTTCAAAAATTGTGTGTTGTTTGTTTCAAAAACAAACCTAAGAATTTAGAACAAATTATGGGAAATTTACCTAGAGAGAAGAATTACTCCTAGTTCTCCTTTTACTCATGTAGGAATAGGTTTTACTGGTCCATTTTATATTAAATATAAAGACCAATGAAAAGGCATTTACCACAAATGTTATGTTGCAATTTTCATTTGCTTTATTACAAAAGCTATTCACATAGAGGTTGTCACAGAACTAACCACAGAAGCTATGATTGCAACTCTCAAACGATTTTTCAGTAGAAGAGGAAAAAGTACTTCAATTTGTACTGATAATGCTACAAATTTCATAGGTGCAAGCAGAGAATTGCAACGTTTATATAATTTGATAACAAATCCGCCAGATATTCTTTTGCCAATTATTTAACAAATGAAGAAATTACTTGGAAATTTATCCCCCCTAGATCACCTAATTTTGGAGGACTTTGGGAAGCAGGTGTCAAATCTTTTAAACATCATTTTAAAAGAACAGTAGGTGATGTGCGTCTAACATTAGAACAATTCATAACAATTACTACTTAAATAGAAAGTATTTTGAATAGTCGTCCTCTTACTACCATGTCCTCTGATCCTAATGATTTTGCAGTCCTCACCCCAGGACACTTTCTTATAAGGTAGACCTCTTCAAAGTTTACCTGAGCCAAACATGACAGATAAATTAGACAATCGTTTATCTCAATGGCAAAAATTCACAAAATTTGTTCAATTTATATGGCGCAAATGGAGGTTAGATTTTCTTAATAATTTACAGGCTAGACATAAATGGCAATTTGAGAAAGAAAATGTAACTCCCAATTCAATGGTTATTTTAAAAGATGAAAATCTTCCACCATGTAAATGGACTATGGGAAGAATTTTATAGATAGTTAAAGGTTCAGATGGAAAGGTATTTTTAAAAGAGGAATTTCAAAAATCTGTTTATTACCCAATGTTTAAATGTCTATTAATCATTCAAAAATGTACGCATTAATATTTTATTCATATATATATATATATATATATATTTGTTTATTTTCATGTACATTTTTTTCATATTAATCACATTTTTTAATTTTTCATTATTTGTATTTCTATGTATGATTTATGTAGCATTATTTGTTTCTTGAAATGTTATTTCAACGTGGTCCGGAATGTTGGCGCTGCGATCGTCACCCCCACCTCGCTCACCCACACTTGTACATTCTCTTTCTAGGGAGACACTGCACAAAGCAGTTGCAATAAATGTTTCTGCCTTAAAACTCGCATATTTAACTAAATACAGTACCATTCGCATTA